>OY283145.1:41180359-41602859 GCA_958299785.1 Medicago lupulina
TGTCAAATATAGTCATATAAAATCATATAAAAATACTCAAACATCAACTAAAAATAATTAAATAAAAATGGGGCGTTACAAAAAACACAGAAAAAGAGAATAAGTAAAAACACAAGGTATATGTTGAAGATGAACGATTGTTTGATACCTTATCTGGCTGAACAACTATCCAGAACCGGCGGAATGTAAGAGCGGCCATGATCTTATTATATCGGGGTTAGTGAGACGGGAACCGACAGGCTTTTGGTGGATAAATGTAAATTAGATCGTCTCCCTTTATCCTTTTAATAGACAATGGAAGGGAAACGCAGCAGGACTTTGATCCCCTGTTGTAACTGCTTCACGCAGTGGTTGATCACAGCCATTGAATATTGATCCAACGGTTTAGATTGTTCTGTCAGTTTTCACACAGCAACATATCCTGGAAGGTTCAAATTTATAATTTAACGATATTTTATGAAATAAAAAGTTATTTATCAATATTTATATTTCAAAAAAAATAATTTCATTTTGATAAGAGTCCTATTAAATTTTTAACATTTTCTAATAAAAAATAATCAATATTCTTTGTTATGAGTAATAAAAATTCAAAAAAAGTAAATTTTATTTCGTCAAAACTTTTGGTAAGTATGATTTAATTATTATTTTTATCAATGATAGAAAACAATTTTTTTTGTCAAAAAAACAACTCATTCAATTCATAATTTAACAGTTTGGTGTACCTGTACACTCAAATTTTTGGGTGTACCATATAGAATTTGCCTCAAAAGTTATCGTGTTTTTTATTTAACATAAAACATTCTTATATTTATATTTATTAACGGATTAACCGTTGATAATGTAGTAATAAAAAACTCAGATGGAAGATGAAAGGAAGCATAGACAATCAAGCAGCACAGGGTAGCGCGTGAGTTAATGATTATTAACCTCTTTTTAACTAGCACGGATACCGAGAAGGTACACTAAAGCTGAAAAGTTTTACAATTCTTTTCACACGATGTCGTTTCAAAGTTACTAACCCTTTATCACAAGTCGCGTCATTTCCTTTCAAAGTTCCATCAAGCCTATTTATTGGCTATAGGCAGTCGTAATTGTTTGCCTTCTTTCCACCCAAATTTGCTTAATCTTCCAACCTATCTTCCATTGTCAAGCCATTGTCATTTCAACCCATACTTGCCTAATATTTCCCCAACGACACATTGTCATACGCATACATTACATTCATCATGCTTCAGAGTCTTCCCTACGACGTTTTGGTCATCTTAACCACATACGTCACATGCAACTCTGTCAAAGACCTGTGCAATCTCATGGTGACTTGTACAGATTTGTGGAATGCATGTAATGACGAAAAAGCATTGTGTGTGTATTCCCTAGACGAGATGCCCCTCATCCCATTGAGTCCATATGACGAACTAGGGCGGGATAGTTTTTTGAAACGCTTAGAAAGTGCTAGAAACCAGGATTTCTTCTTCGGGTTGGGTTTGATAAATCTTGTACATGAATCCCCTAGAATGATAACTGTGAAAAACTATTTCCAAAAAGCACACATAAGAGGTCATGATGCAGCCCTATATGCCCTTGCAATATTAGAAATTTGTTGTGGAAAATGGGAAGACATACAAAAAGGAAGTTTTTTTTTGCACGAGTTTTGGACGAACAGGAGCCTCCTGGAATGCAGACGCCAAATTGAAGAGGCTAGAAAGATTGACGGGTTCTGGCCAGATATCAGGGAATGGTGGTCGGAGTTGCAACTTAGTGGGGTTTTCTACGTGCATACTGTAACCCCCCAAAGTGCCGATATTAAGGCGGGGTATTACTATAACCCCTAGAGTGCATAGATTTAGGAAGGGTGTTTTGGTTGCATCGGCAGATGGAGATTACTATTACAATGCCACCTGCGTTGCTTGCTTACTTAATGAGGAAATCGAATGGTTCCTTGAAAAGTTAGGGTTTCAAGATCCATTTCTTTGAAGATGCTCCTTGAAAAGTTAGGGACTGAAGATCTATCCTGCAGGAGTTAGGTTTACATCTGTTTGTAATGTTTGTGTTATATATTTGACTTTTCAAATGTTTGTCTATGTTTTAAGAAAAAAAGGTTTATCTTTTCCATGGTTTTTAAACGTTAGGTATTTAAGATTAAGATTTATCGTTGAAGAACCCTAAAGAGTTAGGGTTTTTACTACTGTATGTAATGTCTACCTTTCAAATGTTTGTCTACTATGTTGTTAAGGAAAAAATGGTTTATCTTATCAGTGCGAAAGATGACGTTATAGTGTACTTCTTGTTCCGTTGCGGTTCAGCCCTCGCCGTGAGTCTCTAATAATTTTGGAGTAAACCATCATTTTCGTCTCTATGTTTTTTTTTACATGTTAATTGTGAGTAAGTAGTTTTTAAAAAAACACATCTTAATTTGAAATATTAATAGACTTTGGACGAATTTAAAAATCATTTACAGGAACATGGACCAATTATACAATGAAATAACTCAATAAAGATGCCCCACGAAGGACTTTATATTTTATATTTTAAATCAAAACCGCATATATAATGGTTGGGATTCGCGAACCGAAGTTGAGACTTGAGAAGAGGGAGAGGATCTTCTACGGTGGAAAGCTGCATCGTTTTATGCAATGTATACATCGAAAACCCTACACAATCTCCCACATCACATTATAACGGATGGCCAACATCATTTAGAAAGCATTGACGGGCCCACACGTTATAATCTCTACATGTCTATTAATTTGCCTCCAGTCGAACCATTTTCCCAATCCTCCACCACCAACAAGCTATCATTTCATAAGTTTATTCCCCAATATGTTTCAACTTCTTCCACTACACCTTATTCTGATTGTAGTCAAGATGGTCGCATCAAACTCGGTCAAAGACCTATGCAAACTGATGGTCACCTGTAAAGAGTTGTGGAATGCATGTAACTATAAAGATGTGTTGTATGTCTGTAACTTGGATGAAATGCACCTCATCCCTTGGAAACCATATGACGAGGAAGGGAGAGATGATTTTTTCGAACGTTTACAGATGAGTGGAAACTCGGAGTTCTAGTTTAAGGTCGGCTTGTTGAATCTTCAACTTGATGCTCCTAGATCCCAAATGGCAAAATACAATTTATACATGGCGTCGGAAGGAGGTCATGATGCATCCAAATATGCTCTTGCGATATTGTATATTTGTGGAGGAAAAGTTTTAGACTATATGATAGGGACTACTTGGCCGAAGGACTTATGGCAAAAAAGGTGCCTTTTAAAATGCAGGCGCAAAATCAAAGAGGCAATAAAGCTAGAAGGGTTCTGGCCTGAGAAGAGGACATGGACTCTTGACTTCTCTAGGGTAGGCCACGAGTACAGAACAACATGCACACCACCCAAACTGAGAGAGGGTGTTTGGGTTGCAACTTCCAATGAGGACTACACACTTGATACATGCATCTATTGGCACCTGGCGGAGGAGGTCAAATGGTTCGTCGAAGAATTAGGGTGTCAAGCGAAAGTTTAAAATGTTTGCATCTGCAGTAGACCTGATTAATTTTTTTTTTTTTATGTATGTCTAATCTGGTATTTTCTCTGAATCAGATTAGTGTGATTAAATGTTTATAGCTGTAATGTTTGTGCTTGTTTAAGGAAAAAATTAATGTTTGTGCAAGGGTTTTTATTTAGGGAGAGCTTTAATTTCATTATCTATTAGTATTAATTTATTATCAATTTTTTGCGGCGATTCATTAGTTTCAAAAATGTTGGATATATTATGTTGCATTACGAACAAATTTCCCTTTGTATTAACCTGGATTTTATTTTGATTAATACTTTGGTGTAGTTCGGATTATAGAACCGATAGGCATTCACATCTGATAAAAATCTCTGAAAATAGGTCGAGACAATCGTTGAGACATGATCCAAACATTAGGTGGGAAAAGTGATGGCTTATTGATTACCATTCCACTATGTATTTCGATTTTCCCTCCCACAATCCTAAAGTCTACCGATGCATGTACATATACATAAGGAATTTAATGCCTCCATCATCAGCTCTATATTCCCAACGTGAATTTTGTCTTCTCCAAGCATGTTCAATTTTTCTCTCTTTCCATGGCCATATTTGCACCAAACCATGGGTTATATATGTGGGTCTTTCTTAACAGCCTAATGTTCCTTTTTCCATTCAAATTCGCAAAATACCTCATTTGACCATGGTTGATCGTCCTGTCGAAGCGTTGCTTTCGTATCATTGTCTCACTGGTTCGTTTCTCTTATAATATATGTTCTGTCGTTTTTGTATTTATCTTTATTATTAGTTTTCTAATCGACTCTTTTGAAAATTCATTTGTAGCACCTTTGCTCTGTAATCCAGTCACTGAGATGGACAAGCTTATCAATTCCCTTCGCTTGAAATACCGGACATACACTGTGGAATTCGAGTTTGATTGTGTAATATAGAATTATTATGAAATAGTTGTCACTCTCCTCATTGTCACAAGTTTGTTGCAGGTTTATTGATTAAGAACGTTTTACTGTTTGTGCAGGGCGCAGTGATGATGTAACGCCCCATTTTTATTTAATTATTTTTAGTTGATGTTTGAGTATTTTTATATGACTATATTTGACATATATGATTTAGATATGATTTTATGTGAAATATATGACTTGGTATGAATTGTGTGATATTTGGTGTGATGATAATTTATTATATGATTTATGGTGTTGTGTTTTATTTAAATAAATGTTGTTTGATTATTTTATTTATTTAATAAAAAGGTAGAAAATAGTATTATTTGGTTTAAAGGGAATTAAGTATAATTATGAGGAATAAGTGGGAGTTAAGGAAATAAGAGGGGGTTATAGTTTACAATAAAAAGAAAAGGAGAGTCAGAAAGAGTTTTACGTACAATTGAAAAAAAAAAGAGAAAGTGAGTTTTTGAGAGAAGAAGAGGAGAAAACCTAGAACCAAGAGAAGAGGCTAGAAGAAGAGAGAAGAACGCAGCTTAATTCAGGAATCATAATCTAAGGTAAGGGTGGGATTCCTTCAATAATATGTATATATAATTTTGATTGTTGATGAAATTGTGTTCTAGGTTTAGGGTTTAGAAAGTTTATGATAATTGATATGATGTGATGAATTGTGTTGTTTAATGCATGTTTCTGTGTTGTTTTGATGGTTATGTTGTATATAGAACCTGTAAACATTGTTCTCTGTCAAATTTGGGATTTGGGTAGATGAAATTTGGGTTTTTGAGTGAAAAATAGAGTTTTCCCGAGAGCTACCTTTGACAGCATACCCTGTTTCATGTTGTTGCGTCTTTTGCATCAGTTTCTGTTTCGAACTAGCTTTTGGTGTAAACACGAAAGTTGTAGGTATGAATGTTATCTTTCTAATGCCGTTGGTATGACGTCAAAATGATTTATAGAACTTGAGTTATGGTCAAATTACTGAACGTAGGTCACAGTGAATTTTTATGAATTTCAGCACAACTTTGTCCAAATTTGAAATGAAAACTGGTATTGATTGGTACATAATTGGTCTTAGGTGTAAACATGAAAGTTGTAGATAATTGAGTTAGCTTTCTAATGGCACTAGTTTGACTCGAAAATGTTTTGTAAATCTCGAGTTATGATAAAAATAGTCCAAGTAGGTCTTCAGAAAATTTTAAGAAAACTTAGTTTAACTAATCCCAAGTTAGTCCAAAACTTATGGTTGGTTTCCCAACTTCAAACTTAAGTATTAGGGATTTAGTCAGAGTGTTTTATGAGTATTTGGTTTATGTTTTATTGATCAACTTGCTTTATTTTTGAAGAATGTTTTGGTTTGATATGGATGTAGTTGATTAATGTATATGTGCTTTCCGGAGATGTGTGATTTAAATATGTGTTATATCAAGATGTGTTGTTTGTAGATGTGTGACTTAAATATGTGCTATATATAGATGTCATATTTAAATATGTGATATTTGACGATGATGCTATTTAAAGATGTGTATTGTCGAGTCATCTAAAGATGTGCATTGTTGAGTCTTTACTCGTGTCGTTGCATAGCATAGTCAGTGATGGGGGCTTAATGCCTGACAGGTCCTCTATGACCTTAGCGATGGGGGCTTAATGCCTGACAGGTCCTATTTGACCTTTAACGATGGGGGCTTAATGCCCTGATGGTACCACATGCATGAGGTCTAAGTGTTGCATAGTCGTGTCGTGTCGTTTGTGAAGTGATGATGTAATTGTGAAGTGATGATGTAATTTGCAAAGTGATGATGTATTCGTGATGGTGTAATTGTGACTTGTTGATGTATTTATGACGTGTTGAAGTATTTGTGATGTTATGATGTACTTGTGAATGTTTGAGATGTTTTCGTTATATGTGATGATTTGTTGATGTTGTTGATATTGTTGTTGTTGATTGTTTATTGTTGTTGTATCTTGCTAAATGTCGTTGATGTTGATAACGTTGTTGTTGCTATATATATATATATGTATACATACATATATGAACTTGTTGATACTTGTGGTATAATTTGTTGTTGTTTCATCGATTTGATGAATTATATATTATTATTATTGAATGTGTTTCTCACCCCTTCTGTTGGAATTGCCGCCTTGTGGGCAAGTGCAGGTAATGAAGTCTAGTAGGATGTTGGCTCAAGTGTCTTAGGGCTCTGATACGTAACGGGATGGGGAAAATGTTGTTTTGTTTCTTTCATTCCTTTATGTATCAATTTTGGAACTATATTGTTGGAGCATTTATTTATTATTAAGAGGATTATTGAAATGATTATTTATGTTGGGGCCTTTGTGCCAAGATTTTGTTGAAGAAGATTTATTATGTTGAAAGAATTTTTCCGCTGCAATTATTTATGAGATTAAAGTTGTTGAAGTTAAATAGTTTTATTTTCTATTTAACAAATTTTGAAAAGTAGTGTAACATTCCGTTTTGCGATGAAAACTCTGATTTTACGTATATTTAATTATGTTGGGAAAACGGGGTGTTACAGTTGGTATCAGAGCAGGTCGGTACGTCCAGCCAAGTAGTAGAGTCGTGTCGAGCCTAGTAGTGTTGTGTGACAACTTTATACTGTCTTTTGTTGTCCTAATTGTTGTTTGTTGTGTAGAGAACTAAGGTGCTGAAGTCTTATCCAGAATTGTTTGCATGAGGTTCATTTTCGAGGACGAAAATTCTTTAAGTTGGGGAGAGTTGTAACGCCCCATTTTTATTTAATTATTTTTAGTTGATGTTTGAGTATTTTTATATGACTATATTTGACATATATGATTTAAATATGATTTTATGTGAAATATATGACTTGGTATGAATTGTGTGATATTTGGTGTGATGATAATTTATTATATGATTTATGGTGTTGTGTTTTATTTAAATAAATGTTGTTTGATTATTTTATTTATTTAATAAAAAGGTAGAAAATAGTATTATTTGGTTTAAAGGGAATTAAGTATAATTATGAGGAATAAGTGGGAGTTAAGGAAATAAGAGGGGGTTATAGTTTACAATAAAAAGAAAATGAGAGTCAGAAAGAGTTTTACGTACAATTGAAAAAAAAAAGAGAAAGTGAGTTTTTGAGAGAAGAAGAGGAGAAAACCTAGAACCAAGAGAAGAGGCTAGAAGAAGAGAGAAGAACGCAGCTTAATTCAGGAATCATAATCTAAGGTAAGGGTGGGATTCCTTCAATAATATGTATATATAATTTTGATTGTTGATGAAATTGTGTTCTAGGTTTAGGGTTTAGAAAGTTTATGATAATTGATATGATGTGATGAGTTGTGTTGTTTAATGCATGTTTCTGTGTTGTTTTGATTGTTATGTTGTATATAGAACCTGTAAACATTGTTCTCTATCAAATTTGGGATTTGGGTAGATGAAATTTGGGTTTTTGAGTGAAAAATAGAGTTTTCCCGAGAGCTACCTTTGACAGCATACCCTGTTTCATGTTGTTGCGTCTTTTGCATCAGTTTCTGTTTCGAACTAGCTTTTGGTGTAAACACGAAAGTTGTAGGTATGAATGTTATCTTTCTAATGCCGTTGGTATGACGTCAAAATGATTTATAGAACTTGAGTTATGGTCAAATTACTGAACGTAGGTCATAGTGAATTTTTATGAATTTCAGCACAACTTTGTCCAAATTTGAAATGAAAACTGGTATTGATTGGTACATAATTGGTCTTAGGTGTAAACATGAAAGTTGTAGATAATTGAGTTAGCTTTCTAATGGCACTGGTTTGACTCGAAAATGTTTTGTAAATCTCGAGTTATGATAAAAATAGTCCAAGTAGGTCTTCAGAAAATTTTAAGAAAACTTAGTTTAACTAATCCCAAGTTAGTCCAAAACTTATGGTTGGTTTCCCAACTTCAAACTTAAGTATTAGGGATTTAGTCAGAGTGTTTTATGAGTATTTGGTTTATGTTTTATTGATCAACTTGCTTTATTTTTTAAGAATGTTTTGGTTTGATATGGATGTAGTTGATTAATGTATATGTGCTTTCCGGAGATGTGTGATTTAAATATGTGTTATATCAAGATGTGTTGTTTGTAGATGTGTGACTTAAATATGTGCTATATATAGATGTCATATTTAAATATGTGATATTTGACGATGATGCTATTTAAAGATGTGTATTGTCGAGTCATCTAAAGATGTGCATTGTTGAGTCTTTACTCGTGTCGTTGCATAGCATAGTCAGTGATGGGGGCTTAATGCCTGACAGGTCCTCTATGACCTTAGCGATGGGGGCTTAATGCCTGACAGGTCCTATTTGACCTTTAGCGATGGGGGCTTAATGCCCTGATGGTACCACATGCATGAGGTCTAAGTGTTGCATAGTCGTGTCGTGTCGTTTGTGAAGTGATGATGTAATTGTGAAGTGATGATGTAATTTGCAAAGTGATGATGTATTCGTGATGGTGTAATTGTGACTTGTTGATGTATTTATGACGTGTTGAAGTATTTGTGATGTTATGATGTACTTGTGAATGTTTGAGATGTTTTCGTTATATGTGATGATTTGTTGATGTTGTTGATATTGTTGTTGTTGATTGTTTATTGTTGTTGTATCTTGCTAAATGTCGTTGATGTTGATAACGTTGTTGTTGCTATATATATATATATGTATACATACATATATGAACTTGTTGATACTTGTGGTATAATTTGTTGTTGTTTCATCGATTTGATGAATTATATATTATTATTATTGAATGTGTTTCTCACCCCTTCTGTTGGAATTGCCGCCTTGTGGGCAAGTGCAGGTAATGAAGTCTAGTAGGATGTTGGCTCAAGTGTCTTAGGGCTCTGATACGTAACGGGATGGGGAAAATGTTGTTTTGTTTCTTTCATTCCTTTATGTATCAATTTTGGAACTATATTGTTGGAGCATTTATTTATTATTAAGAGGATTATTGAAATGATTATTTATGTTGGGGCCTTTGTGCCAAGATTTTGTTGAAGAAGATTTATTATGTTGAAAGAATTTTTCCGCTGCAATTATTTATGAGATTAAAGTTGTTGAAGTTAAATAGTTTTATTTTCTATTTAACAAATTTTGAAAAGTAGTGTAACATTCCGTTTTGCGATGAAAACTCTGATTTTACGTATATTTAATTATGTTGGGAAAACGGGGTGTTACAGTTGGTATCAGAGCAGGTCGGTACGTCCAGCCAAGTAGTAGAGTCGTGTCGAGCCTAGTAGTGTTGTGTGACAACTTTATACTGTCTTTTGTTGTCCTAATTGTTGTTTGTTGTGTAGAGAACTAAGGTGCTGAAGTCTTATCCAGAATTGTTTGCATGAGGTTCATTTTCGAGGACGAAAATTCTTTAAGTTGGGGAGAGTTGTAACGCCCCATTTTTATTTAATTATTTTTAGTTGATGTTTGAGTATTTTTATATGACTATATTTGACATATATGATTTAAATATGATTTTATGTGAAATATATGACTTGGTATGAATTGTGTGATATTTGGTGTGATGATAATTTATTATATGATTTATGGTGTTGTGTTTTATTTAAATAAATGTTGTTTGATTATTTTATTTATTTAATAAAAAGGTAGAAAATAGTATTATTTGGTTTAAAGGGAATTAAGTATAATTATGAGGAATAAGTGGGAGTTAAGGAAATAAGAGGGGGTTATAGTTTACAATAAAAAGAAAATGAGAGTCAGAAAGAGTTTTACGTACAATTGAAAAAAAAAAAGAGAAAGTGAGTTTTTGAGAGAAGAAGAGGAGAAAACCTAGAACCAAGAGAAGAGGCTAGAAGAAGAGAGAAGAACGCAGCTTAATTCAGGAATCATAATCTAAGGTAAGGGTGGGATTCCTTCAATAATATGTATATATAATTTTGATTGTTGATGAAATTGTGTTCTAGGTTTAGGGTTTAGAAAGTTTATGATAATTGATATGATGTGATGAATTGTGTTGTTTAATGCATGTTTCTGTGTTGTTTTGATTGTTATGTTGTATATAGAACCTGTAAACATTGTTCTCTATCAAATTTGGGATTTGGGTAGATGAAATTTGGGTTTTTGAGTGAAAAATAGAGTTTTCCCGAGAGCTACCTTTGACAGCATACCCTGTTTCATGTTGTTGCGTCTTTTGCATCAGTTTCTGTTTCGAACTAGCTTTTGGTGTAAACACGAAAGTTGTAGGTATGAATGTTATCTTTCTAATGCCGTTGGTATGACGTCAAAATGATTTATAGAACTTGAGTTATGGTCAAATTACTGAACGTAGGTCACAGTGAATTTTTATGAATTTTAGCACAACTTTGTCCAAATTTGAAATGAAAACTGGTATTGATTGGTACATAATTGGTCTTAGGTGTAAACATGAAAGTTGTAGATAATTGAGTTAGCTTTCTGATGGCACTGGTTTGACTCGAAAATGTTTTGTAAATCTCGAGTTATGATAAAAATAGTCCAAGTAGGTCTTCAGAAAATTTTAAGAAAACTTAGTTTAACTAATCCCAAGTTAGTCCAAAACTTATGGTTGGTTTCCCAACTTCAAACTTAAGTATTAGGGATTTAGTCAGAGTGTTTTATGAGTATTTGGTTTATGTTTTATTGATCAACTTGCTTTATTTTTTAAGAATGTTTTGGTTTGATATGGATGTAGTTGATTAATGTATATGTGCTTTCCGGAGATGTGTGATTTAAATATGTGTTATATCAAGATGTGTTGTTTGTAGATGTGTGACTTAAATATGTGCTATATATAGATGTCATATTTAAATATGTGATATTTGACGATGATGCTATTTAAAGATGTGTATTGTCGAGTCATCTAAAGATGTGCATTGTTGAGTCTTTACTCGTGTCGTTGCATAGCATAGTCAGTGATGGGGGCTTAATGCCTGACAGGTCCTCTATGACCTTAGCGATGGGGGCTTAATGCCTGACAGGTCCTATTTGACCTTTAGCGATGGGGGCTTAATGCCCTGATGGTACCACATGCATGAGGTCTAAGTGTTGCATAGTCGTGTCGTGTCGTTTGTGAAGTGATGATGTAATTGTGAAGTGATGATGTAATTTGCAAAGTGATGATGTATTCGTGATGGTGTAATTGTGACTTGTTGATGTATTTATGACGTGTTGAAGTATTTGTGATGTTATGATGTACTTGTGAATGTTTGAGATGTTTTCGTTATATGTGATGATTTGTTGATGTTGTTGATATTGTTGTTGTTGATTGTTTATTGTTGTTGTATCTTGCTAAATGTCGTTGATGTTGATAACGTTGTTGTTGCTATATATATATATATGTATACATACATATATGAACTTGTTGATACTTGTGGTATAATTTGTTGTTGTTTCATCGATTTGATGAATTATATATTATTATTATTGAATGTGTTTCTCACCCCTTCTGTTGGAATTGCCGCCTTGTGGGCAAGTGCAGGTAATGAAGTCTAGTAGGATGTTGGCTCAAGTGTCTTAGGGCTCTGATACGTAACGGGATGGGGAAAATGTTGTTTTGTTTCTTTCATTCCTTTATGTATCAATTTTGGAACTATATTGTTGGAGCATTTATTTATTATTAAGAGGATTATTGAAATGATTATTTATGTTGGGGCCTTTGTGCCAAGATTTTGGTGAAGAAGATTTATTATGTTGAAAGAATTTTTCCGCTGCAATTATTTATGAGATTAAAGTTGTTGAAGTTAAATAGTTTTATTTTCTATTTAACAAATTTTGAAAAGTAGTGTAACATTCCGTTTTGCGATGAAAACTCTGATTTTACTTATATTTAATTATGTTGGGAAAACGGGGTGTTACAGTTGGTATCAGAGCAGGTCGGTACGTCCAGCCAAGTAGTAGAGTCGTGTCGAGCCTAGTAGTGTTGTGTGACAACTTTATACTGTCTTTTGTTGTCCTAATTGTTGTTTGTTGTGTAGAGAACTAAGGTGCTGAAGTCTTATCCAGAATTGTTTGCATGAGGTTCATTTTCGAGGACGAAAATTCTTTAAGTTGGGGAGAGTTGTAACGCCCCATTTTTATTTAATTATTTTTAGTTGATGTTTGAGTATTTTTATATGACTATATTTGACATATATGATTTAGATATGATTTTATGTGAAATATATGACTTGGTATGAATTGTGTGATATTTGGTGTGATGATAATTTATTATATGATTTATGGTGTTGTGTTTTATTTAAATAAATGTTGTTTGATTATTTTATTTATTTAATAAAAAGGTAGAAAATAGTATTATTTGGTTTAAAGGGAATTAAGTATAATTATGAGGAATAAGTGGGAGTTAAGGAAATAAGAGGGGGTTATAGTTTACAATAAAAAGAAAATGAGAGTCAGAAAGAGTTTTACGTACAATTGAAAAAAAAAAAGAGAAAGTGAGTTTTTGAGAGAAGAAGAGGAGAAAACCTAGAACCAAGAGAAGAGGCTAGAAGAAGAGAGAAGAACGCAGCTTAATTCAGGAATCATAATCTAAGGTAAGGGTGGGATTCCTTCAATAATATGTATATATAATTTTGATTGTTGATGAAATTGTGTTCTAGGTTTAGGGTTTAGAAAGTTTATGATAATTGATATGATGTGATGAATTGTGTTGTTTAATGCATGTTTCTGTGTTGTTTTGATTGTTATGTTGTATATAGAACCTGTAAACATTGTTCTCTATCAAATTTGGGATTTGGGTAGATGAAATTTGGGTTTTTGAGTGAAAAATAGAGTTTTCCCGAGAGCTACCTTTGACAGCATACCCTGTTTCATGTTGTTGCGTCTTTTGCATCAGTTTCTGTTTCGAACTAGCTTTTGGTGTAAACACGAAAGTTGTAGGTATGAATGTTATCTTTCTAATGCCGTTGGTATGACGTCAAAATGATTTATAGAACTTGAGTTATGGTCAAATTACTGAACGTAGGTCACAGTGAATTTTTATGAATTTTAGCACAACTTTGTCCAAATTTGAAATGAAAACTGGTATTGATTGGTACATAATTGGTCTTAGGTGTAAACATGAAAGTTGTAGATAATTGAGTTAGCTTTCTGATGGCACTGGTTTGACTCGAAAATGTTTTGTAAATCTCGAGTTATGATAAAAATAGTCCAAGTAGGTCTTCAGAAAATTTTAAGAAAACTTAGTTTAACTAATCCCAAGTTAGTCCAAAACTTATGGTTGGTTTCCCAACTTCAAACTTAAGTATTAGGGATTTAGTCAGAGTGTTTTATGAGTATTTGGTTTATGTTTTATTGATCAACTTGCTTTATTTTTTAAGAATGTTTTGGTTTGATATGGATGTAGTTGATTAATGTATATGTGCTTTCCGGAGATGTGTGATTTAAATATGTGTTATATCAAGATGTGTTGTTTGTAGATGTGTGACTTAAATATGTGCTATATATAGATGTCATATTTAAATATGTGATATTTGACGATGATGCTATTTAAAGATGTGTATTGTCGAGTCATCTAAAGATGTGCATTGTTGAGTCTTTACTCGTGTCGTTGCATAGCATAGTCAGTGATGGGGGCTTAATGCCTGACAGGTCCTCTATGACCTTAGCGATGGGGGCTTAATGCCTGACAGGTCCTATTTGACCTTTAGCGATGGGGGCTTAATGCCCTGATGGTACCACATGCATGAGGTCTAAGTGTTGCATAGTCGTGTCGTGTCGTTTGTGAAGTGATGATGTAATTGTGAAGTGATGATGTAATTTGCAAAGTGATGATGTATTCGTGATGGTGTAATTGTGACTTGTTGATGTATTTATGACGTGTTGAAGTATTTGTGATGTTATGATGTACTTGTGAATGTTTGAGATGTTTTCGTTATATGTGATGATTTGTTGATGTTGTTGATATTGTTGTTGTTGATTGTTTATTGTTGTTGTATCTTGCTAAATGTCGTTGATGTTGATAACGTTGTTGTTGCTATATATATATATATATGTATACATACATATATGAACTTGTTGATACTTGTGGTATAATTTGTTGTTGTTTCATCGATTTGATGAATTATATATTATTATTATTGAATGTGTTTCTCACCCCTTCTGTTGGAATTGCCGCCTTGTGGGCAAGTGCAGGTAATGAAGTCTAGTAGGATGTTGGCTCAAGTGTCTTAGGGCTCTGATACGTAACGGGATGGGGAAAATGTTGTTTTGTTTCTTTCATTCCTTTATGTATCAATTTTGGAACTATATTGTTGGAGCATTTATTTATTATTAAGAGGATTATTGAAATGATTATTTATGTTGGGGCCTTTGTGCCAAGATTTTGTTGAAGAAGATTTATTATGTTGAAAGAATTTTTCCGCTGCAATTATTTATGAGATTAAAGTTGTTGAAGTTAAATAGTTTTATTTTCTATTTAACAAATTTTGAAAAGTAGTGTAACATTCCGTTTTGCGATGAAAACTCTGATTTTACTTATATTTAATTATGTTGGGAAAACGGGGTGTTACAGTTGGTATCAGAGCAGGTCGGTACGTCCAGCCAAGTAGTAGAGTCGTGTCGAGCCTAGTAGTGTTGTGTGACAACTTTATACTGTCTTTTGTTGTCCTAATTGTTGTTTGTTGTGTAGAGAACTAAGGTGCTGAAGTCTTATCCAGAATTGTTTGCATGAGGTTCATTTTCGAGGACGAAAATTCTTTAAGTTGGGGAGAGTTGTAACGCCCCATTTTTATTTAATTATTTTTAGTTGATGTTTGAGTATTTTTATATGACTATATTTGACATATATGATTTAGATATGATTTTATGTGAAATATATGACTTGGTATGAATTGTGTGATATTTGGTGTGATGATAATTTATTATATGATTTATGGTGTTGTGTTTTATTTAAATAAATGTTGTTTGATTATTTTATTTATTTAATAAAAAGGTAGAAAACAGTATTATTTGGTTTAAAGGGAATTAAGTATAATTATGAGGAATAAGTGGGAGTTAAGGAAATAAGAGGGGGTTATAGTTTACAATAAAAAGAAAATGAGAGTCAGAAAGAGTTTTACGTACAATTGAAAAAAAAAAAGAGAAAGTGAGTTTTTGAGAGAAGAAGAGGAGAAAACCTAGAACCAAGAGAAGAGGCTAGAAGAAGAGAGAAGAACGCAGCTTAATTCAGGAATCATAATCTAAGGTAAGGGTGGGATTCCTTCAATAATATGTATATATAATTTTGATTGTTGATGAAATTGTGTTCTAGGTTTAGGGTTTAGAAAGTTTATGATAATTGATATGATGTGATGAATTGTGTTGTTTAATGCATGTTTCTGTGTTGTTTTGATTGTTATGTTGTATATAGAACCTGTAAACATTGTTCTCTATCAAATTTGGGATTTGGGTAGATGAAATTTGGGTTTTTGAGTGAAAAATAGAGTTTTCCCGAGAGCTACCTTTGACAGCATACCCTGTTTCATGTTGTTGCGTCTTTTGCATCAGTTTCTGTTTCGAACTAGCTTTTGGTGTAAACACGAAAGTTGTAGGTATGAATGTTATCTTTCTAATGCCGTTGGTATGACGTCAAAATGATTTATAGAACTTGAGTTATGGTCAAATTACTGAACGTAGGTCACAGTGAATGTTTATGAATTTCAGCACAACTTTGTCCAAATTTGAAATGAAAACTGGTATTGATTGGTACATAATTGGTCTTAGGTGTAAACATGAAAGTTGTAGATAATTGAGTTAGCTTTCTAATGGCACTGGTTTGACTCGAAAATGTTTTGTAAATCTCGAGTTATGATAAAAATAGTCCAAGTAGGTCTTCAGAAAATTTTAAGAAAACTTAGTTTAACTAATCCCAAGTTAGTCCAAAACTTATGGTTGGTTTCCCAACTTCAAACTTAAGTATTAGGGATTTAGTCGGAGTGTTTTATGAGTATTTGGTTTATGTTTTATTGATCAACTTGCTTTATTTTTGAAGAATGTTTTGGTTTGATATGGATGTAGTTGATTAATGTATATGTGCTTTCCGGAGATGTGTGATTTAAATATGTGTTATATCAAGATGTGTTGTTTGTAGATGTGTGACTTAAATATGTGCTATATATAGATGTCATATTTAAATATGTGATATTTGACGATGATGCTATTTAAAGATGTGTATTGTCGAGTCATCTAAAGATGTGCATTGTTGAGTCTTTACTCGTGTCGTTGCATAGCATAGTCAGTGATGGGGGCTTAATGCCTGACAGGTCCTCTATGACCTTAGCGATGGGGGCTTAATGCCTGACAGGTCCTATTTGACCTTTAGCGATGGGGGCTTAATGCCCTGATGGTACCACATGCATGAGGTCTAAGTGTTGCATAGTCGTGTCGTGTCGTTTGTGAAGTGATGATGTAATTGTGAAGTGATGATGTAATTTGCAAAGTGATGATGTATTCGTGATGGTGTAATTGTGACTTGTTGATGTATTTATGACGTGTTGAAGTATTTGTGATGTTATGATGTACTTGTGAATGTTTGAGATGTTTTCGTTATATGTGATGATTTGTTGATGTTGTTGATATTGTTGTTGTTGATTGTTTATTGTTGTTGTATCTTGCTAAATGTCGTTGATGTTGATAACGTTGATGTTGCTATATATATATATATATATATATATATATATATATATATGTATACATACATATATGAACTTGTTGATACTTGTGGTATAATTTGTTGTTGTTTCATCGATTTGATGAATTATATATTATTATTATTGAATGTGTTTCTCACCCCTTCTGTTGGAATTGCCGCCTTGTGGGCAAGTGCAGGTAATGAAGTCTAGTAGGATGTTGGCTCAAGTGTCTTAGGGCTCTGATACGTAACGGGATGGGGAAAATGTTGTTTTGTTTCTTTCATTCCTTTATGTATCAATTTTGGAACTATATTGTTGGAGCATTTATTTATTATTAAGAGGATTATTGAAATGATTATTTATGTTGGGGCCTTTGTGCCAAGATTTTGTTGAAGAAGATTTATTATGTTGAAAGAATTTTTCCGCTGCAATTATTTATGAGATTAAAGTTGTTGAAGTTAAATAGTTTTATTTTCTATTTAACAAATTTTGAAAAGTAGTGTAACATTCCGTTTTGCGATGAAAACTCTGATTTTACTTATATTTAATTATGTTGGGAAAACGGGGTGTTACAGATGATCCCCAACTGTTTTGGATCTGATTTTGGCGATCAGATTAATGACTACGCTCTGTTGGTGGATAAGAATGGTAACGAGTTTGAGATGAGAGTTAAAAGGATTAATGGAAGCATTTTTCTAACAAGAGGGTGGGCTGCATTAGGTGATTTTTACGACATCGGATTGGGTGCATGGTTTACCTTAAAATTTATGGGGTTGGGTAGGTTTGATATCAGAAAAATCAAATCCAGGGTTAAGAGGGAAATACGCATCCCTGTATTTACACCACCCATGAGATTTTTAATTGAGAGAGTTGGGCTCCCTCCTAATTTTTCTCCCGCGTTTCCTGCATCCGTGGTTGATCTGTCGTTCTGTCATAACCCTGCAAATTTTCAGATGTCTTATGAGAAGCAATTGTCAGCTGATGATATTAAATCTGGATTTTTGGTAAATAACCACTTAGAACAATATGGTACACGATTATGATGCTGGAGTATGAAGGATTTCATGAGATGTTGTTGGATAAGAGTAATACCACTATCAAGCTCATTGATGATTGCGGCAACCGCTGGGACTGTTACCAAGTTTATCAATCTCTGCCTGAAAAACTGTTCAAGATTGGTGTGGATGGTCGACGCTCGAAGAATCAAGCACCTTGTATACATGAAGCTTGGTGCTCCAACAGCCAGAAACAACATGACTTTTTACATTAGTTTTAGGCCTATTTGAATATGAGTATGGTTTATTTATTTATTTATTCTTAAAGCTAATTAGGTCTACCTAATATTAAACCTAGATTGTTCCCTCTAATCACCCTATCATTAAATGCAATGATGTAATCCCTCAAAAAAAAAATCCCTCCTTTAATTTGATTGAAATTATGCTTGCTTCCCTCCTACTTCTGTTTGCGCAAATTTGGGGCTTGGAAAAGCTAGCACGACTTAACTTTTTCTATTTAGAGGTAACAAAGCATAATACTCCTAATTAATAACCACATTCTCAAAATGGACAAAACAATAATTAGTCTTATGTCAATACTAGTACTTTGCATTAAAAAATCACAGGGAAGAAAAATACTTAACACAACCTGTCATACCCCAATTTTTGACCCAAGATACCACTGACACGTGTCCAATGATCCTGAATAATCTCAGACTTTTTGAACGAGATTTCGGCAGAGAGGTATTTTAAAATACCTCATTTTTTTCGTTCCGAGTCGGGCCCTTTTCTCTCTTTGTTTTTTAGTTTTATTTCCATCTTTTATCTTTTATTATCTTTCTAATTAACTTTAATTTATTTAAGCTTTTTTATTATTAACTTTAACTTATTTTAAGTTTTTAAATTAATTTTAATCTTTATTCTTTATTTTAATATTATCCTATTTCCTTTATTTTTTATTTTTTTCTTTTAGTCTTTATCCTTTTTTTTTTTAGTTTTATTTTTTTGTCCAAACCCAAAAAACAGTCCAGGATGTGTTCATCGATCCGAGTCCAGGTTCTTACGCGCTTCACTTCTTTTTTCATCCCAATCTAGCAACAACTTTGCTTCTTCTCCTCCCCAAGTTGCTGATTTCTTGCTTCATTTTACCCAACCCTAAAGTCTCAACCTTACCATATAAATACAACCGGCAGCACACAAGCAAACCCACACACAGACGGCCGAAAATTGATAATCCAATACCTGCAAGCAAATCACAAATTCAAAAACCCACACACCAGTAACATAACTGTACGACAAAAACCAGTATCCTAACACAACCGAGTCCTCAACCACGAATCGACACAAACAACAACGACGACGTCGCGAACCCTCACAGACTTGAATCAAAGCGTCGCACAACATCACAACAACAGTACTGGTCCAACAACAACGAAGAGGTAGTATTTTCTTAACTATTAGATCTAGGGCTTTGTATTTGTTGTGTGAGAATTTTGATGTGAGGAAAGTGTAGAGAAGAAGAAACCGAATCGAAAGGGCTAATTTTTTTTTAAAAAAGGGTAGAACTTTTAAGTCTGGCACCGCGGCGCCGTCACACCTGGTTGGCGTCCACCGCGCTGGATAATGCATCCTCGCCGGTTTCTTCATTAGAAACCCAGAACATAGACGAGAGAGAAGAGAGAATTTTGAGAGAAAGAAAAGTTAGAGAGAGAGTGGGGGAAAGAAAATGAGGGAAAAAACCGGGGAACCCCTATTTATATGCATACGGAACCGGTCCGGTTCACTTGAATCAGACCGGTTCAGTCTGTTTTAAACCCTTTAAATTGATCCAGAGGCCCATGATGCCTCTACTCTTGATCAGATCAGAGCCACTTGATTTTAATCAGATGGCCCTAATTGAATCATGAAGCCCACACGCCCCTGCATACTGTTAATGGCCCAATTCAGCTTTTTTTTAATTCCCGCACCCCCTTTATTACTGTTGCACCCCCCTACATGCATATTTCTTTGTTTATTTTCTATTTCATTTATTTTCTATGCATTTTAGTCTTATTGTATCTATTTCACTGCATCTCATTTTATTTCATGTCGCATTCTTTTTATCTTAGCATCTTTAATTATTTTATAGCCGTGTAGAATGTAATTAGGCTTTAATGTAATTTATCTCTTTATTTTCGCTTTTTGCACATAATTTAGAATGTAAAAATATACTTTCATGTAATTTATTTATTTTATTGCAGACCTTAGAATGTATAATAGGCTTTTATGTAATAGCTTTATGTGCATGTGTGCGTGTGTGTGTATGTCTCTTATTTTCTTCGTAGTTTAGGTTAAAGGGTCTCGTGGTGGTCCAATGCCACCATGAGTTACCTACGCTTTACTTTTCTGCTCCGTTAGTTTATTTTTAGGTCTTAATCATTTAAAAAAAAAACCACAAACAAAAACATGCAAATAACAAAAATCAAAAATATTTTCATAAATAAACCTTGATCCTAAATCAAGTGATCGTTTTTATTTTATTTTCTTAAATCAAACATTAATCAATTTAATTTTATCATAAGTCCATTTTCTTTAATATTAAAAAACACAAACAAATTCTCATTTGCCACTTGGCTTTTCATTTTAAAACCTTTTTTCAAAACTAATAAAAAACACCAAACAAATCAAACGGTAATTTTTACCCCGAACTACGAGGTTCTGATCCCTCACGGGTACGTAGGCAAAGGACTCAGTCCTTCCGAATCAATAAAAACGTAGATAAATAGGCTTTTTTTTTTTTTCTTATTCACCATTATTCTTTTCCTCAAAATTAAGTAAGTTTATAGCACAAAAAGAAATAAAGTCGAAAGGTTCTCGTAGAGTACTATGAATATTTAGGGTGTTAATACCTTCCCTAAATGTAACCAACCCTCGGACCCCTTCTAATTCAAATCTTTTTTTTCAAAAGTCGTGAAATAATTTAGTGAGTCAAAAGTTAATCAAATAGCCTTGATCTCCGAAAAATGACGCGACACAACCCATGAATTATCAACATCCTCTTTTGTTACTAACACGTAATGTTTACAGTAGGTTTAGTGGTGCTGGCATTTACAAGCCCAAAACTTGGTTTGGTGAAAAAATCAAATACATAAACAATGATGAAATACATGTTTCACAGAATTGGTGTCATACCGAACCAAACCTTATACAATGACCATCATCTTCTGCTGGCAATTCACAATCAGTATTGTAACTCTTCGGTCCAGATAAAAGAAGATTCTTGTGAATACAACCCCTCATATAATCAACAAATTCTTTGTCCGGCGTCTGCATAATCTGAAATCAAATTATCTTTACAAGTCAGGCCCTACAAATCAATAAATATTGTGAAGCAGAGATAATACAATTGCAACGGGATTAGAGTTTTACTTGATGACAGGTGGATGTTGTTCCAGTTATAAGGGAAAGCTGATACCTTTTTTGTTCAGATTTTGTACTAAAGTTGTGGGATAGTGGAAAATTGAATGGTTCTGCAGGTTGTTTGCAAACAGAAATCAGGAAATTGTTACGGCCCTAGTAATTTAAACTTGACAACGTGATCTCCAGTTAAGTTGTAAAATGTTCGTAGTTCATCCCACAATACAGTCAGAAAGGGTTTTACAAAAGAATTGTTGAAACTGACATAGTGTGTGTTACTATCCGCATCACCCATAATCCATTTTTGGCCTAATTCATTCTTCATTTTGTTAAAATTTTTTGGATTGACCTCCACAGATGCAAGAAGACGCCACATGACACACTTAAACTAAAACCACCACAATCAAATTCACACTCCAGACTAAATGCATCACATAAACTATACACAAAATGCATCAATTGTACAACACAACATCTTGTAAACCCTGAAAAACATCCGTCCTTTACACACACCAACAACGAGTGAAGAATAACATATAAAAACAAGTTTTAAACTCATTTCTCAACACACTAAATCGGGATATCAATATTATGATTGATCATGTTTGTTCCAATGTATCATCTATCTATTTCACCAGTGCATAGACATAAACTAATATCTAATCTAAGATTTTTTCAAACCATAATGTTAAATTTTACATACTGAAACAAGCATTAAAATCTTGGTTCCCATGGGTACCACTAGCTTAGCTTTATGTCACTGCCTGTCTCTATCTCTAAAATCTACTAAAACATGCATCCAGACTACTGCATATTCATACGGGAAATTAACAAAAGATAACATATTCATACCTAGTTCTTTACATGGATTGTTGAAAATACACCTATCTCTGGCCCATATAACGTCCTGTAGTGTCTCATGAAACAGGTAGTTGGAATTTCAAATTCCGACTACGGGCGTCTTACTCGTAAGCGGTAGGTGAGAAAATAAAACGTCTCAAAGAGAATCAGAAGGGCGTATTGATAAATTTCTTCTGGGGTAAAAATTTAAAATACGAAACAATAATGGGGCGAAACGGTCGATGATCTGGACCACCCATTATTTTAATAATATATCAAACGGTAAAAAGTAAGTCATCGACGGTACTATTTACACTGATTTTCGGATGCTATGCGTAACATATTTAAAGCCTCGTGCTGCCATGTGACCGGATAAAATGCGAGCTTTATTTTACCAACAAAATTAATACATATATTTGTCTCATTTCGAAAAAGAAGTCAATGGTGTCTGGTAACTTTCAACCTATTTCTCTTTGCAATGTCAATATAAAAATAATTACTAAAACAATTACAAATAGGTTGAAATTGATTCTTCCTGATATCATTTGAAAATTTCCAAGTGCTTTTGTGTTGAGACGTTTAATTTGAAAATTTCCAAGTGCTTGTGTTGAGACGTTTAATTAGTGATTATGCCTTACTACATTTTGAATTTTTTCATTAGATGACGAAAAAAAATAAAGGGCTGATCGAACGAGACACTGGTCTGGTTCATGTTTGAACCGGTCAAACTGGCCGGTCCGGTTTTATTACTTTGGTTAAAAAGTTTTGAAAAAAAAGTAAAAAAATAGAATAAAAAACGCTAACCCTCGTTGTGCCAGAAATCGAGTCTGTGAAAGCAAAGGAAGGAGGAAGTCGCAGTTTACAGGATGAGTTCATCCAACATTAGAGATCTTCAACGCGAATTAGAGAACAAAGCTAACGATCTCAACAAGCTTCAAAAGGGTAACCTTTTCACTATTCTATTTCATTTCTTTACACACTTTTCTTCTAATTCCTTCTAAATCGTTCATCTTTTTTGCAGATATTGCGAAGAATCATCAAGTGAGAAAGAAGTACACTATCCAACTTGGCGAAAATGAGCTCGTTCTTAAGGTACTATTTTATGTATTTTAGGGTTCTTTTTTTCATTTTACCGAGCTCGTTCTTAAGGTACCCTTTTAGGATCAGTCCATACCGAGCTTTGTTCTGGCTTCAATCGGGTTCTGCTAGGGGACAGTAGGTTTGGTCTCTCAGATTAATCGGTCTTTGGGCCGGATACCAAAATTTTAGAAAAAAAGTTTGTTAGTTCAATTCTAGTTAGTTTGATTTTCTAATTTGTATTCGGTTAACTAGTTTGATCACTAGAATTAGGAAACAACTGGACACGACACGGACACTAACACACCGACGCAGCTAATAATTTAAAAAAATCACATAATTAAGTGTAATTACAAGTGTTGGTGTCGTGTCTGGGACACACATAATCCGAGGAGTGTCCGTGCTTCATAGACTACGGGATGTATTGGTAATTTTTGATACATTTAGGATTATTTTATAGTGACAGCGCCATCACACATTTAGGACCCAAATGATCGTTTGATTTTTGCTATGTTTCACTGATTGTTTTGGTTTTCATTGTTGTTCTCTTTTCAATAGGAGTTGGATTTATTGCAAGAAGATGCAAATGTTTACAAGTTGATTGGACCTGTACTTGTTAAGCAAGATTTGGCCGAGGCCAATGCAAATGTCCGCAAGAGAATTGAATACATCTCAGCTGAACTGTAAAGCTTCTTGTCTCTTTTTTATTTTCTTGACTTCGGAGGTTTCTTTAGTATATGATTTAATTCATTTGCCTAGAAAAATGATCTGTTTCATAACTGTTTTAAAATCTGTTTCTTTAGTATATGATTTAATTCATCTGCCACAGGTTATCATATTTTCTTTAAGAGATAATTCTATGATTGAAAAGTAACCACTTGGAATGTTTATTAGGGGGGTTATATATATTATCTAGCTTAAATAATCACTTCAAAAATTGGTCACGTTGACTGTAGCTATACATTTGCATACATGGAAGTATTGTTTTGTGATATCTTGCTATTTTTTCGTTTTTACTTTTGGATGAATAGGCAATTTATTCATAGACAAAGGGCAACAAGTTAACGCATTTCTTGTACTTACATACAATGAATTTGACTATCTTGGTCTCCTGAGGAGTTTATTTCCATTTTTTTCTTGTATCCTATAAATGAGGAACTAGTTTTTCATTTACATTATTATTTTATAACTGCTGTGATTACCATACACTTGATTTTTGTTGATATACGAAAAGACTTAATTGGTCAATTAGAGAAATATGTTGTTTAAAACTCTGCCAAATACCAAACGTCTATCTGTTATAGTTAATTTTGCCTTGAAGTAATTTAGATTAAGGATGGGAATTGATTATGCACCAAATGTTGACTTGTGTTGAGGACTTTGGATAGTGTGTAGGAAGTCAAGTTTAAAGTCTGTATGCTTCCATTGTACAAAAATAAGGATGAAAATGGAAATAAGAAATACAGAAGCTATTTTATTTGAATTATTATTTATACATACGCTTTGCTGTCCATTGTAAGTAAATGGCAGCCCATCAAATGTAAAAGATTTCCGCTATTGGGAAGCATAGAAAGAGTCAGATGTACCTAGTTTTACCCACGTCGAGTGGTTGTTCGGCTGTATGACTAGAGCCTATAACAAGGAGGCCTTAAGGCAGCAACCTTACTGTCTTCATCTTTTATATAGGAAATAAAATTTTGTATTAGCAAAAGGTGTATGTTAGGAGAAATAGGAGAGGAGGAGAGTACAATTCCTTTATCGGTCTGCTAAATAAAGATACAAGTCCTTGTAAATTGTAGTAGATAAATAACTTTGGCTAGTTAGTTTGAAAGGAGGAGAGTACCTAGGAAGGGAATGAAAGAAAGGTACGAAGAAGCGTAAATGCATGTGATTAGACATACTGGGAGGAGGAGAGTTCATGTCTGTCAAATACTAAGCCTGTTCTTTCCTTCAGTTCAATACTTGAGTCTGTTCTTTCCATTTTCAATTGTATCGCCATGAGAGTCTGATGTACTCAATTCACACAGATAAGATAATATGATGAATATGGATGAAATAGTATAATGAATATGGATGGAATAGTGGTATAATAATTCTAGACAGTGAAGTAATACAATGGATGGAGAATAATCTCGTTGGAGGAAATGGAAAACTATAAATGAAAGGTAAATGTGACTCACTATGAGAGCACCTTAGTGGTGTGACAACAATTCACACTCAGTCCACATTTCCTAATCACTCCAAAAACTCCCCTTTCCTTCCCCTCCTTCCCTCTACTTATGGGATTCTCCTTTGCACTCCAATCATGATACTCTAATCCTTGCTTTCCTCTTTTACCCCTCCTCTTATACACATACTTAACTAGTAGCCTATCAGAGTCAATCTGATGATATCCATTTCTTTCTCCAGAGCCACTACCATGGCCTCTGTTTTCTTTGGTGGCATCTGATTCCTCAATGTGCTGATCATCCAACGAAGAAACGTCACCCTTCTCGCAAATCTTGCGGTTTGGACGAATTTGATGAAAACTATAAGTAACATAACAAAAAAATAGCAAGGAAAATGCTGTAAAGAAGGAAACACAGCGGAATTAAAATTCCTACTGCCAGAGCTAGGCTCCTTTAGAGAAGAAAATGTTCTCTCCCATAACTAACCAAATGATTCTTCAAGATACCTTTCTCTCTCTTCTCAGCACCCTTATATTAGAGTTCTCTGCCCTGTTCGCTCCCGTCTTACTCACACTCCCTGCCATATGGTTTCAATTCCGCTCATTCCTACTTCTTCATATGCAAACCTTCCACAAATTGGGCATGGTCTGCTGCTCCCTGTTAGTGTGGTTTATGCTGGGAGAAGTTGGACAGAAGTAGAGGATTAAACCTTCTGGGTCAGTCAAAGGAAGAGAGTAAAGAGAAGGATTAGAGAACTGCAAGGGCAAGTGATTAAACAGTTTGAGAAGTGGAGAGTTTAGGTCTCTTGAAAATGGGAGACTATTCTTTCATTCAGTTTAATACATAATTTTTTTCTTTCTTTTTCTCTCTTTTTTCTGATCCCGTTCCTACCAATTTACTCTTTGTATTTCATATTCTTATTGGTTAACAATAATACATATTGTTTGATGTGGCAATCCATTTTGTTTTAGAATTTTATTTTGTACTACCTAAATGTATTTATCTTGGGACCTCTTGGACATAAACTTCCATTTCCAGCCTGTGATTGTGCATAACCCTTTATTCCAATCTGCTGACTTGAAGTTTCTGTCCTGACACCTCTTGATCTTTGTTTCTTTGTGAAACTTTCATGTTTAATTACATTAGCATTGGTTTCAAATTTTGTATTATAAATTATCAGGGTGTATTTGAATATCTATGTTAAGTTAGTAATCAAATTAAACATGAAAAATACTGTTTACTGTTTAGTGAGTTATGCTTAGTATTCTAACTTTGCCTATTTGTGCTTTGTTGCAAATCTTTACATCATCAATCCCAAGCCTGACTAAAAAATGAGGGGTTGTTTAGGCAATTAATACTCTGCATAAAACATATCAAATTCTTGTGTCATGGCCAGGCACACCATGCTAACCAACATTTATCCTTGTTGTCCTTCCCCTCATTGTGATACTGTTTTATTGTTGCTGGATTGTGTTAGATCGCTAAGTAAAAAATGTTACACTAAGAGACCTAAACAGGTCTGAACCGGTCCTTAGGATATTAGTGTGCATTTATGTACTTTATGTTGCAGTTATGTATTTGTAAGTTTGTAATGAATTGGGAAGTTAAGGGAAAAATATGTTGGTCAGTTTTTGGTCAAGGAATTGGAAGGGAAACAGATTCCAAGCTCTCAATACTTGGAAGGAAAAAATGAACATTCTGTTACCTTGTCTCTTAAAACTTCCTATGTTGTATTGTTGTATGTGTGTTATAATAAATAATGTACTTCTGTTGGTACACTGTCACAGAAGATTTCTAATACAAAATTATCTATTTATCTTTAATATATTCAAGATTAGATACCACTTCTAACAGATTGCTGCATGTTTTATGGCTTCATTTTAGATATTGTTATGGTTTTGTTGATTTCGCTATCTTCATCATCATCATCATCATCATCATCATTATTATTATTATTATTATTATTATTATTATTATTATTATTATTATTATTATTATTATTATCTTATATGGTTTTGTGTGTCAGGAAGCGTCTTGATGCCACGGTTCAAGATTTGGAAGAGAAGCAGAATAGCAAGAAAGAAACGGTTAGTCACTTTTACTTAATTTTTAAGCTGTGACTTTTAAATTATTTCTCATGGAAAATAATTACAGAATAACATTTGGTAGATCCTAGCTACTAGACAGGCCTCTAAAGGTATGTTTGGTAGAACAACATTTAGTGGGTCCTGTGTCTTATCTATGGTAGTCTTAATGCCATCCCTGTTCCCTTGAATGGCCTGGTGTGTGATTTTTTTGAAGATAAATGAAGTCTCCTTGTTCATTACTTTGCTTGATGAGATAGATTATCTCTTATTAAGAGACCGTAGAATCATTTGTTAAGAGAATGATGAGATAGATTATCTTTTGTTAAGAGAACGTACAATCGTTTGTTAATAAGAGAACATAGAAGTGTAGAAAAGGGCAGCCCAGTGCACAAAGCTCCCGCATACACAGGGTTTGGAAAGGGGTCCCACCATTTCGTGGATTGTACGCAGCCTTACCTTGATTTTACACAAGTTGTTTCCAGGACTTGAACCCGTGACCTTTCAGTCACATGGCAACAACTTTACCGTTGCGTCAAGGCTCTCTCTTTCGTTTCATGTTAAGTGTCCTCTAGAACATTTGCTTGTCCCAAATTATTTGTCATTTTAGAATATCATATCATAGAAGTATTTTTACTTCTATTTTGATAATACCTCTGTTTCTTTGTATCTCAACGAATCTTATATTTAACCTTTCTTACTTAACTACTCTACTAGGTACTCCCTCCGTCCCTTAATATAACCCCCTTTTGTTTTTTTTTTGTCCCTAAATATAACCCCCTTTTCAAATTACAACACACATTAATTATTTTTTTCTATACATACCCTTATTTAATACTACTACTAATTCTAAAATTACAATAAATTGACTTTTCACATTATCTCTTTAATGAGGGTAATTTTGTAAAATTGTACTATAAAACAGACACATTAACTACACCAACAACATTTCTTAAGAAATGTGAAAAAAACAATAGGTGGTTATATTAAAGGACGGAGGGAGTAATTCTATAAGAGTATTTTAGTTAAGAGTATATTTTATCTTAGAAATTAGTGTATTTGACTTTTTCTTAAAAGGTGTGTAACCTTAAATGACATTTAATATGAGAGACAGTATTTGCTCCAAATTAGTATGTCTTTGTAGGTGTCATTTTATTTAATTATTTTAATTTACATAACAACCTGAAGTAATTTATTATGTCATATTGCAGATAATGAAATTGCAACAAAAGATGCAATCTCTTCAGGCTGGGAAAGGGAAGGCGTAGTTATGTCCTTGATTGTTTGTTTATGGTAACTTTGACCGTTCATAGGTGGTGTATGAGTTCTGTTGTTTTATTTTCCAATGTAACTCTTGATGCCAAAGAAAGAAAGATAGAAGCAACTCTCACATGCTAGTTTTGCTCAAACAAACAAACTTGTAGATGGATGTGATGTTTATCATTGTCTCATTATTATGGTTTAAATATCTCTTTTGACATTCCCTCAAAAAAAATCTCTTTTGACATCTTGAAATATACTAGACCCTCCGTTTCTTATTACTTGACCTAGTTTAAAAATGTGTACTATTTATGTAACATGCTTTGACTCTATATTTCTACTAATATATAAAAAACAAAATATAACATATAAGATGTTGTTAGATTCGGCTTGATGAATATTTTTAAAATATCAAATTTTCGTAATTTTTTCTACTAAATTGTTAAAGTTTAAAATTGTGCATTGGCATACGTGACATGATCAACTAGGTCAAATAATAAGGGGCGGAAGGGTACTATATTTGTTTTTGTCCATGTAAAAACAAAAGGCAAGGGGAGTGTCAGTAAAAAACAATTGAATCAGATAAAAAAATGCTGCATCATCTTTTCTTGCTTAGGGACTTGTACAGCGTTATAGTGACATATTTGTCTTGAAACCGATTTGATCGTAGTGCCACATATTGTTCCCCATTAGGTATGTATAGATGATGATTCAGTTCCACATGTGTGAAAATAGGGAAAGATTGTCACTGGCTGGCAGTTGTTGTCGATCTTCAGAATCAGATCATTCTGCTGTTTATGGAATATAATCCAATATCGTACAACGAAACAATGTTAAATAGTTATTTTGGGGTAATGAAATTGACCACTACGATAATCCTGTGGTTAATATTTTTTTGGGGCAAAGAAATTTAACAGTACAACGTTGGTTTGATACCATCATCGATTACACGAGCCAATTCAATTTTTTTTCTCTTCATCGTAATAGAATTGTAGCCTAAAGAATAGTGTAAAAGTAAAAGAAAAATGAAAAGACATCAAAATCTGTGTTCGCCAATAGAGAACACATAACCTTCTATCCACACAACCTCATTACCTTCGAAAAACCCCAAATTGCAGTGTTTATTCATACGTTTTTTCTTCTCAAATTGCACCATGATACATGAACCACGTTCAGTACTCCATGTGTTGGCTATGTGGGGCTTGTGGTGATGAGAGGAGAGAAAAACAGAGAGTTGCGGTGGGAGTTTAAGTGAATGTTTTTTTGGTTACGTAATGTTTAGGTCATTTAGGCTCGGGGTTATCAGAGTTAGGACATGTCTTAAAGCTAATTGAGCGCTAACAAAGTTATTAATCATAAATCATTGACTAAAGAGGTCCTCATATCGCCATCAACAGGAGTAGAACCCACGACTTGTAGGTGAATCAACTTTTTATAAATTGAGTCAACATTCATTAGTTGGAGTTAAAGCGAATATGTAAGGATTTAATTACTTAAAATCAAAATTGGATTATTTTATCTCCCCCTTAAAAGAGATTGAATAATTAATTTTTTTAAAATATTAATTTGATTAGGTAAGTAAAAAATTATTTGATTAAAATAATATGAAAAAATTTATAAATTAAAAAATTTAATTAATTTAATTGTTTAATTAAATAAATATAAAAATTGGAATTTTAAACTACCTAACTAAATTAAAATAGCATATCCCACAAAAAATTATTGAAAATTAATTTTATTTTATAGGTTTTTATTTAATGGTACATTTGTCATTTTAAAATTAATGACATTTCTCTCTTCTCTCTTTCTGTAAAATCAAACAAAAGAAAAGAGAAGTAAACATCTATTTTTCTTCTATTTCTCTCGTACTTCTCTTATACTAAACAATATACTAAATCAACTCTATTTCTCAATCTTTTCCTTTCTCTTATTCTAAATTTCTCCTCTAACCCAAATCGAGTGTAAGAACATAGTCGGGGTGCACAAATTGAAAAATTTGTGTCGACATACACATGTGAAAATTGCTCTTTAGGCACCCATTGTTAGCTCTCAAGTACCCCAAAATAACATATTTTTCCTCCAACGGTAGTTAACTATCGTTTGCTGGTGAACAATAGTAAATTTCCATTCGCTCAAAAGCAGTGATAGTTATTTACCATTACGTTATGGTCATATACCAGAACATAACATCTACTCCCTCATTATCAAAAACATATATACAAAAGAATTTCTCCCTCTAAACTCCAACAAATCAACCTCCATCAAATTTCTTCAAAATGAAGCAATTAATCAATCAAATAAAAAGTAAGTGTTCTCAATCAAATAAAAACTAATCAATCAAATATAATTTAATCTAAGTTTAAATTCACTGTGGTAGTTTAAAATTGAATAAGACTGAATTTTCCAAATTTAGGTTCTGCTAGCTTTTGTTGAGGGATTTGGATCTTTGTCCCCCTCCATCTTTTTGTATCTTTGTTTTCTCTTCTTATGATATATATTGTGGGGTGGTAGCTTTTCTGGCTACTTTTCCCTTTGTTTAAAAAAAAAAGCGGTAGTTTAAAATTTGAAATAACATAATGAACAAATTATTTATATTTTGTGCTCTAAATGTTTGATGAAATGCTTCAAATTTTTTCATTTATTTTCTTCTGTTGTTTGTTGTAGATATAATTGACAACCCAAATAGGCTTAGGCGAGACATGCCGACCATGATCCCCCCCCCCCCCCCCCCCCCCCCCCCATTTTTTTCTTTTATTAAATGTTTTAATAAGTTTAGCTAGTTTCTTATTTGATACGACAATCCTACTTTATTAGTTGAAAAACGTTTAGTGCACTTACAAAATTTAGTCATCAAGTGGCCACGAAAAAATGTTGATGCATTATCGAGCAAAAAAATATGTTCGTGCCTTATCTACAAAAAATAGTCATATTGGGGTACCTGAGCGCAAAACAAACAATTGGGTGATGAGAGAGAAACTAAGACAAAGGGGATCCCGAACCAAATTGTGGTCAGGCGTTGGGCAATACACATAAAACAACATTGCATGTGATATGATTGCTTCCTTATTAGTGGGGTTGTAGCTACATCATTTATTTCTAACTTCTCGAAAGGTAGTTCATAAAATGAAATATAAGCAAATTGTAAAGTCAATGTAGGTGGTTAAAAATTTAGTCTACATACATCAACTTTTAACCTGCTCTTTTTGTTTATATTTCATTATGGAGGGAGTACTTGAGTATATTCACTGTGGAAGACCCTCAGTGTGTATTGAAAGGTGGGGGATGTATTCATCCCTAAGAAAAAAAATGCAAGTTCTCTAATTAGTCTGAGGTACCTGAATGTGAAGAATGAAAAGCAGTTGTTGACACATTCTGAAAACTAGGATATGGAATTATTAGTTAGGCTGATCTTCCTAAACTCCAACAATGGGTCATTAAGTTTTGTTAAAAAGTATCACATCTGGGGGTGCTTTGAGATGATTTTGATATACAAATTCGAACATCTCTATCTAAATCCAAATTCATATCCAATTTTGACCATTTATTGAATGTGGAGCCCAGTTTGATGTAAAGGTACACATAATTTTGTAAAATTGAGTTTTTTTTTGGTTACAAGGGGTAAAAATAAAACAGAAAAAAAAAAGAAACAACAAAAGAAACAAAAAAAGACTAGTCACGGGGGAAAAAGGTTCCCCAAGCATCATCCCTTAGGAGAGGCAAAAGATCGTCCGGAGGGGTTTGCATGGTTAGACAAAGCCGTGTCCATGGAAGCTCCTAGCTTAGCAAAGAAGTCGGCACAATGATTACCCTCTCGAAGAGTATGCAAGATAGGGGTGTTTGTAAACTGAACCATATCTTTAATGTCTTGAATAAGAGTGGCGTAGACATGGTACTCCATGGTTGGGCCGTTGATGAGGCTAACACAATGAAGGGAATCCGAGTAGCACACAAAATCAACAATGTTCAAGTTGCTAACCATCTGCAAACCCGTATGAATGGCATGTAATTCAACAAGAAGAATGTCATCCGAGTGAGCAATATGTCCTGAAAAATCAAAGATAAAGAAGCCAGCGTTGTTTCGAAGAAGACCCCCAAAACTGGCACGCTGGGACTACCAAGGCAACTCCCGTCCACATTGAGAATGAAGCAAAAGTGATTAAGGAAATTCCACTTGATAACTCGGTCTACAACAGCAAAAGCAGGGGAGAGCTAGAGAGATGTCTTAATAACATCAACATAATCTTGAATGTTGAAAGAAATACGATGAAGAGAACAAACTTCATTGCAAAGAGGAGAGGGTGTGAACCCGTGAGGCCAACTTTTAACCAGACATAAGAAGCATATTCAGCGAAGAAGTGAGTAGTGTTGAAGCCAATGTGGCACCAGATTTTTGAGGAATGGGTGCAATCACAAATGCAATGAATGAAGGTTTCGGCATGTTGTCCGCAACGGGTACAAACATCTGAATGAGCAATATTGCGATGCCTTAGCAACGATAATGTCGGAACGGAATCATGGCAGGCCAACCAAATGAGGAACTTGAATTTTTCTGAAAGTCGTAGTTTCCAAATCCACGTCCAAGACTCGGAAGTGTTTGCTGCGGAGTTGGAGCCGGAATGTGAGAGGAGCCATTTGTAGCCGCTCCTAGCCGTGTAAACACCATTAGCGTTTGGAGACTAGACAAACGTGTCATCAACAGACTCATTGAACCGAGTATTGGAATTTTCGATCATAGTAGCAACTTCAGGAGGTAACATGGTGTAGAGAATGCTGGTGTGAGGAGTCGGGCTGCCGATGACATCCTTAATAGAGAGGTGGAGGTCATGAATGTCGATGTAAGAAACAAGAGAGGCTAGCAATCCCGAAGAGCTCCATCTGGTAAACCAAAAGGAAGATGAGCCGCTACCATGTCTCCACACATAACCATCGTGAAGCATGGATTTAGCACGGATGATTGCAGCCCAGGTAGAGGAACAGCTTGGGAGGGCAGTGGCTTGAAGCATGTGGGTGTTGATAGAGTATTTGTGAGTAAGGAGCTGGACCCATAACTTGCTGGAGGAATGAATTATGTCCCACACTAATTTACCACGGAGACTACTGTTAGTGTTTCTAGCTGCACGGATACCCAAACCACCCAAATTTTTTGGGTTAGTGATTTTATCCCAACCCACAAGATGGATGCCTTTATTGTTGGAGTCTCTCCAAATGAAGTTCCTAGTAATTTGATCAATGTTATCACAAAGACTTTGAGGGAGCTAATTTATCTGCATGTAGTAAGTAGGTATGGAGGATAAAACTGAGGATGCTAAGGCTAAGCGTCCTAGTTTGTTTAGGAGCTTGTTCTTCCAAGATGCTAGTCTCTTTTGCATTTTTTCTATGATGAAAAAGAAATCACTCTTCTTTGGTCTTCCTTTGAGGATAGGAAAACTCAAATACTTGTCAAGAGAAGTGGTACAACGGATGTCGAAGATGGAGGTGATTTTTCCCCGGGGGGTGCCTGAGGAATAAAAGGCTCTAGATTTGTGCAAATTAATCTTCAAACCTGAAGCTCTGCTGAAACGATTAAATAAATCTCTGATGAAATGGAGTTGGGAGCTGCTAGCTTTGGTGAACAAGAGGACATCATCTGCAAAGAGGAGGTGAGACAGCTTAGGCCCCGAATTAGAGATACGGATAGGCTCCCAATTTCGTTGATGAACAACATTGTTGATGGCTAAAGAGAGCTTCTCCATACAAAGAATAAACAGACACGGGGAGTGCGGATCACCCTGTCTGAAACCATGGGTAGGCTTAAAGGAAGGTAGCTTGTTTCCATTCCAAAAAATAGAGAAGTTGGAAGAAGAAACACAATGCATGATGAGCTTGATGGTGATATCTGGGAAGCCATAATCGCAAAGACAATAATGGAAGAAATCCCAGTTAACATTATCAAAGGCTTTCTCTAAATCAATCTTAAAAGCCACATAACCTTTTTTCTTCTTGGACCTGCGCATGTAATGAATAATTTCCTGCAAAACAATGGCATTGTCAGTGGTGCCCCTACCAGGCAGGAAACTGCTTTGGCAAGGACTAATAATATTATTAAGGATGGGCCTGAGGCGATGGATAAGGACTTTGGTGATAATTTTGTAGATGATGTTGCAAAGGCTAATGGGTCTAAAGTCTTTGTAGGTGGTAGGGGGCTCAACTTTAGGAATGAGGGCAATGAGAGTGTCGGATATGGTGGGGTCAAAATGGCCAGAAAGGAAGGCTGAGTTAACCAAGTTGAAAACATCATCTCCAACAATATGCCAATATTGTTTGAAGAAAATACAATGGAAACCATCTGGGCCAGGGGCTTTATAAGGCTTCATTGAGTGAAAGGCGGTTGTCACCTCTTTTTTGGTTAAGGGGTTAATAGGGAGTTTCTATCAGCATCATTAAGAGAGGGGTGAGGCTCATCATTAAAGTTATGGGTTTGGTCATGTTGCTGGTTATTGCAGAAAAGGTTCTTGAAATAATTGAGGGCCTCTTCCAGAAGGATATCATTATCAGATGACCAAAGACCATTGGGGAGTTGGAGCTTATGAATTTTATTCTTCTTTCTTCTAATGATAGTTTGAGTGTGGAAAAAAGGAGCTATTTTTGTCACCAAATTTTACCCATTGTTCCCGGGATTTTTGGTACCAATGCATTTCCTCCTGAAAAAGAATATGGTTGTATTCTTGCTGGAGCTCCTTTTCAAGAAGTACATGTCTAAGGGAATCAACTCTCTCGAGATATTTTTGAACCCCTTTAAGCCTGTTAACAACTCGCTGCTTCCTTCTAAAAATGTTACCGAACACTTCATGATTAAAGATAATAGAATTATCTCTAACCTTGGAGAGGGAGGTGATGGTGTTATGGTTAGAAGAATTCCAAGCTTTATCAACCAAATTGGCATACTCCTCATGATCAATCCAAGCAGCTTCAAAACGAAATGGTCTAGGCCCTCTAGCAAGGGGAAGGCCACCAAAACGGAGGAGGATAGGGTTATGGTCAGAATGAAGCCTACAAAGGATTTCAACAAAAGTCTCAGGGAAAGCAATGCGCCAAGAAACATTCGCTAAGCCTATGTCAAGCTTCTTAGAAAGAATGCGAAGGTCGTTGTTGTTACGGTGCCAGGTGTAACGACCTCCTATGGTGGTAATATCCAGTAATTGATAATTATCCATGAAGGTGGAGAAGGTAGCGGCTCTAGACTGGTTGAAAATTCCCCCCCGTTGATCGCTAGGTAGTAAGGTCTCATTGAAGTCTCCTATGAGCATCCAAGGGCCGGAAATGTTTTGATTGAGAGTGGAGAGATGATTCCAGAGGGAGGATCGAATGGAATGGTTAGGACTGGCATATATACTGGTGCAAGTGGTAATCGCTGCGTCATATTGTACAGTAAAAGTGATGGAGAAATTATTAAAATCAATAACAGTGGACGTTTGGCTAGTGGTTGTGCTTTGGAGGAGCCAAATGCCTCCGGAGTGACCTTGGGCTTCAATAATGTGGACCAAATTGTAACCAATATTAGAACAAAAATTGGACAGCTTGAAAAAAGGAACATGAGTTTGAAGAATAACAAGAAAAGTAGGGTGGTACTGTCTGATCATGTCTTTCAGATGTCTTTTGGAATTATTATTGTGAGCCCCTCTGATATTCCAAGAGAGGATTGAAATGTCAAGGAGAGCTTCCATTAATAACAAAGTTACTGAAAGAACGAAGAGGAGAGAGGGACTAAGTAACTATGTCCTCGTCATTTTGTAATGTTGTCTCATGAGCTTTATCACAGGTTGGTAGAGTTGTATCAACTGGTGTGTCAGGTGTGTGGGAGCAATTGGTGTCAATATTGGAGGTGTTGTTTCCTACAGCCTCCATGCTATTTTGTTTGTTGATGAAAATTGATTGGTAACATGTGTTATGGAAGGGGTAGGGGTCACGTGCCTGTGCAGATTGGAAGGCACCTGATGCATACGAGGTTTGGTCTTATGTTGGGGATTTTTCTTGGGATCCGATGTGGAAGGGTCAATTGAGAGTTGTAGGATTGGCTCAATAATGTTGTCATCATGGCGCCGCCTTTTGGGTTCAAAGGAGGTTTTATTTGATCTGCTTATGTCATTCAGATTGGGTCTAGGTGGAAGCTTGTGACTGGAGGCCGAGGGCTTGGGCTGGTGGGCCAGGGAAAACAGAACAGTAAATCTGTTTTGCTTAGGATTCATGTTTTTGGAAGTGAGGGAAGGGGAATGGTTATTTGTTCTCTTTCTTCTAGTAACCAACAATCAATAACCATGAAGATCCTTGATTCTGTCATAATTGATAATAATTGCTTCCTTGCCAGTTGACTTTTGAGTGGGGCTAACATTAATTTCGTGACCGTTTTGATTCATAATAATTGATTGTTGTTGAGCGGTGGCGGTGGTGCGAGAGTTTTGCTGAATTCCGACATCTTGTTGTTGGTTTTCCACAGCCGTATGTGTGTTCTCGGCGGCTGTGACGTTGCAATTCCTCCCTAAGTGTCCGTAACAACCGCAGTTGGTGCAGATGAGATGAAGACCCTCGTATTGAACTTTATACCAATGGCCATTTACCCAGATTTTTCCAACCACCGACATTGTGAGGTCCACCTCAACACATACTCTGGCAAATTTACCTCTTTCAACCTTCAGAGTATTCGTATCAACCTTGATTAGGCAGCCTATAGCAGAGGCCATAGCCAAAAGGAAGCTCTAATCATAATAGACTAGATTTAAGCCAGGAAAATGTACCCAAACTACCGTTCTTTCAACTTTTGCGTTGGGCGAAGCAAATTCTGGTGACCAATGTGAAACAACAAGGCAGTGGTCGAAAATTAACCAAGGACCTCTAGCGATGACTTTCTCCTTATCAGCCGTTTGATCAAATTTCACCATATAGAAACCATTGTTGTTGTTCATAATCTCGAAACCCCCTTGTAGCTTCCAGACTTTGTAGAGACGCTCTTTCATGGTGTTGTAACCTAGGTTTTTCCCTAGCAGCTTGACCACGACAACATCTTTCCATGGAGTGCATAATTCTTGAAAAATTTGTGGTTCATAGCAGACATATGCAAGGTCTTCCTACTTAAGGCATCTGCAACAACATTAGCCTTACCCGGATGATAATTCAAACCAAAGTCATAATCCTTCAATAGTTCAAGCCACCTTCGTTGTCTCATATTCAATTCCTTCTGATCGAACAAATACTTCAAGCTCTTGTGATCACTGAACACTTCAAATCTCGAACCATACAAGTAGTGTCTCCAAATCTTAAGCACAAACACAACTGCAGCCAATTCAAGATCATGAGTAGGATAATTTCGTTCATGAACTCTCAACTGTCTTGATGCATAAGCAACCACTTTACCCTCTTGCATAAGCACACCACATAAGCCCAATTTGGACGCATCACAATAAACAACAAAAGGTTCATCGAACTTCGGCAAAATCAAAACTGGAGCCGTCGTCAACCGCTTCTTCAACTCATTAAAACTGTTCTCACAATGAACATCCCACACAAAAGATTTACCTTTACACGTCAACTGCGTTAACGGAAGAGCCAACTTAGAAAATCCTTCATGAATCTTCGGTAATAACCAGCTAAACCCAGAAAGCTTCTAATCTCTGTAACCGACTTAGGAGTCTCCCATTGTGATACCGCTTCAACTTTAGACGGATCCTTTGCAACACCGTTACCAGAAATAACATGGCCAAGAAAACTTACCTCTTTCAACCAAAATTCACATTTTGACAATTTGGCAAACAACTTCTTCTCTTTCAACACTTGCAAAACAATCTCCAAATGTTCCACATGTTCTTCTTCAGTCTTAGAGTATATCAAAATATCATCAATGAAATCCACAACAAAATGATCCAAATAAGTATGAAAGATTCTATTCATGTACTCCATAAATACACCAGGTGCATTAGTAACACCGAAAGGCATCACCGTATACTCATAATGCCCATAACGCGTCCTAAACGTCGTCTTCTGCATATCTTCATCTTTCACCTTAATCTGGTGATAACCTGATCTCAAATCTATCTTGCTAAACACACGTGCACCCACTAATTGATCCATCAAGTCATCAATTCTCGAAAGTGGATACCTATTCTTTATAGTTACTTTGTTCAACTGCCGATAATCAATACATAACCTCATACTGCCATCTTTCTTCTTTACTAACAATACCGGCGCTCCCCAAAGTGAAACACTCGGCCTAACAAACTTCTTCTCAAGCAAATCCTCTAATTGTTTCTTCAACTTCGCCAACTCAGAAGCTGACATATGATAAGGTGTCATGGACACCGGCTTCGTTCCAAGAACAAGATCAATCGAAAATTCAACTTCTCTTTCTAGAGGCACGTCAGGAATTTCATCAGGAAAAACTTCTGGAAAATCGCATACCACTTGTAGCTTATCAATCACCGCTTGATTCTCAATAGATAACGACGCCATTAAAGAAAACATCATAATTCCATCGCGTTCCAACTGCTTCAGCTGCTTAGTAGATAAGAACTCTGCTCCACTCTCTTCCTCGGTAGAAGAAAAATGCACCGTCTTGCTAAAACAATTAATAAGAACGTGATTGTATTCTAACCAATTCATCCCCAGGATTACATCCATTCCGACCAACGGTAAACAAACCAAATCAATTTCAAAGTCACGACCAAACATAGACACAGGACATCTCAAACACACAAGAGAAGTAGCTACCGAACCCTTAGCTGGAGTTTCGACAACCATTTCCCCATTCATATCGGATACGACAAGATTCAACTTAGCAGCACAATCAAGAGCAATAAAACAATGTGTAGCACCAGTATCAATAATAGCAACTAAAGGTATATTATCAAAATAACAAGTACCTCTGATCAAACGATCCTCATTCTCTCTCTGAGTACCAGTCAAGGCAAAAACTCTCCCAGTAGTCTGAGCCTTCTTAGGCTTCTTGCATTGTGAACCAATGTGACCCTCCTCCTCGCAGTTAAAGCACACAATGTCATCATGTTTGCACTCAGCAGTAGTATGCCCTTTCTTGCCGCAACGAAAACACCGTTTCACCTCTCTAGGACAAGCATTACTCTTATGGCCCTTCACACCACAAGTATAGCAGACAATCTCAGCAGGAGCATCTCTCTTAATAGGTCTCCTCTCATCATTAACTCTTTGTTTACCCTTATCAGCAGAGGCACTGTAAGGCTTAGGACGACTCTGCTGATCTTTACCTTTCCTCTCATTAACAACCTTGTAATGAGCTTTTGTATCCTCTTCGTAAATCCTGCAACTGCTCACCAGCTCGGAAAAATTTCTGATCTTCTGGTAACCAATTGCCCTCTTGATATCAGCACGCAACCCATTCTCGAATTTGATACATTTAGAAAATTCAACAGTCTCAGGAGTATAATGTGGATAGAATTTAGCCAACTCCACAAACTTTGCAGCATATTCAGTCACCGACATGTTCCCTTGCTTTAGCTCCAGGAACTCAATCTCCTTCTTCCCGCGAACATCTTCCGGAAAGTATCTATCAAGGAACTCTCTCTTGAACACAGCCTAAGTAACCTCAGCACCATCTTGCTCTAGAATAGGTAGGAGACTAACCCACCAATCATCAGCTTCCTCAGCTAACATGTGCGTACCAAAACGCACCTTCTGCACCTCCGCGCACTGCATAACTCTAAACACTCTCTCGATCTCTTTAAGCCATGTCTGAGCTCCATCAGGATCATATTTTCCATTAAAGGTAGGAGGATGATTTCTCAAGAAGGTCTCTAACATACGGACATCAGCATTCGCACCAGCATTCGCATTCGGCTGTTGTCCTACAGCTTGAGCAACAGCTTCTAGTGCAGCAGCAATCACATCGTCGTTTCTTCCAGCCATCTTAGTTCTCTGCACAACACAAAACAATCAGCATGACATATAACAATACATCAACTGATACTCGACACAACAATACTCTTCTACTTGGCCGGACGGACCGACCTGCTCTGATACCAATTGTAACACCCCGTTTTCCCGACTTAAAAATTTCTTTAAATAAATCAGAGTTAATCACATAACGGAGCGTCACATTTCACAAACATCTCAAATATTGAATAAATAACAATTTATTCTTTATTAAAAACTTCTTAAACATTGCAGCGGAATCATAAAAGTTTTGGCACGCAGGCCTCATCACAACGTCTCATAAAATTCCCACTATTAACCATAATCATGAAAATCACAAAAAGATAATACGCAAGGAATAGAAAACATAAGCAAAGTTTCCCATCCCGTTACGTATCAGAGCACCTAAGACCCAACCGAGGAAAGTCCTCACACGCCTGCACCTAATCTTGATTGCCTGCAAGTTACCCATACGAAGAGCAACATTTTTAAGCAGAAGGGGTGAGATTCACAAAACAATAATATTAAACATATAATTCAAAAATTATAGTTAACAACAAATCATCACATAAACACGTCACAACAAACATCATCCAGCGTCACAAGCATCATCATAAAGCATTATCATAAACATCTTAAACAATTTGACTCGACAATGCAACTTCATTGACTATGCAACTCTAACATCTTAAATGCATGTGGTACCAATCCAGGGCATAAGCCCTCGTCGCTTTGAGCATAAATATACTCCCAGGGCATAAGCCCTCGTCGCTAGTGAGCAAAAGCTCCAGGGCATGAGCCCTCGTCGCTGGTGAGTAAAAACTCCAGGGCATAAGCCCTCATCTCTGAATGAGTATGCATGAGACTCAACATCTTATAACTTAAACAAGTTAAACATCTTAAAACGTCGCAACATCACAAACATCTTGGACCGACACATGCAGCTCTATTAAATGTAACAACTACATGACATCAACTCATCAATCATGGCATATAGCAACATCAAGGATTCATCACGTAAGCATCACATATATTACACATATGGTTCACATAATACACATATGATTCATAAATCATTCTCAACGACATCAAGTTATCACGTGGCATCATCACAGATTATCATTTATATCATAGTTATCTTCCATTACTACTCAAGGATCAACTCTCTAAGTTCTACACAAAACAGATCCCACAATGCAAAGTTATGGCAGTCTGAAACCGCACTGCTCGCCGTGGCGAGTTGATCTGCTCGCCTTGCGAGCTCAACTGAGGGTTACTCGCCTTTGGTGAGTTGGGGGCGAACTGAGAGCAAGCAATACTGGGTGCTCTCGGCCTTTTTCACATTTTTCATCCAAAAACGTCAATTATAAGTTCCCTAGGTCCAATTTGATCCTAAAAACTTACCTAATCATTTTTATATACATCAAGGCACTCAAAACCCTCTACAACACGTCTCAAAACAACATCTTAAAAATCAAGATTCTCTCAGGTCAACTCGCTATGGCAAGTGGGGTTGCTCGCCTCGCGAGTGATCAAGGGCTACTCGCTATGGCGATTTGGGTTGCTCGCCTCGCGAGCGATGAAGGTCTACTCGCCGTGGCGAGTTGCTTAGCTCGCCTAGGCGAGCGATGAACAGACAGCTACGGGTTCATCAAAATTCACACCAAAAGTCACCAATCTCACCATGTTAAACCTCAAAACGATCAGGAACATTAACCCTATGTTTTTTCTAGGTTCTGCACGCAATTTCCACACCAGTTCCACAACTTTACATCATCAGATCATTAATTCTCCACTTTTAACCTAATTCCCAATTCCTCACAAATCATTCCTACACTTGTTAATTATAATACATGAATTACAGGCTTAATAGAATTGTAATGCTAGGCTCGCCCTTACCTTAAAATTGCAGAAATCGCAGCCCTCTTGCTTCTTCTCCCTTTCTCTGGTTTTTCTCCCTTTTTCACCAAAACGTACGTACTGACATTCTGACCTAATTTTCCCCTTTTTATATTCCCAACAAATCTTATCTTATTTACTCTTTCTCCCACATAACTCTCTAAAATCTCAAAACTACCCCACATCTCTATATTTTATTTTATTTTCAAATCTTATTTTATTAAACAATAAAATAAGTCACCACATCACATAAAAAAATCACTTAAATCTTAATCTCAACATCTCTTAAAATATATATAAATATATCTAGACTCCTCAAATAATTTAAATAATTAAATAATTAAAATAATTCAAAGTGGGCGTTACATACATCCAAATTGATGAAAGTAAGAGATATTAGGTTTTCTTCCTTTGAAGAGTTCATATGTTGTTTTCTCCAAGATAGGTCTGATGTAGATCCTATTCTGGACATAACACGCTGTATTCACAGCTTCTGCCCAAAAATGTTTTGCCAAATTGTTTTCGTGGATCATGGTTCTGGCCATTTCTTGTAAAGTTCTATTATTTCTCTCTACAACCCCATTTTGTTGTGGAGTTCTAGGAGAAGAGAATTCATGGATGATTCCATGTTTTTCACAAAAAGCTTCAAATGGCTCATTTTCAAATTCACCACCATGATCACTTCTAATTTTCAAAATCTTGGCTTCTTTTTCAGATTGAATAAGGTTGCAGAAGTTACTGAATACATCATATGCATGATCTTTGCTTTTCAGGAATTTCACCCAAGTCCATCTGCTATAATCATCAACAATGACTAATCCATACTTACTCCCATATAAGGATGTAGTGATAACTGGTCCAAATAGGTCAATATGAAGTAGTTATAAGGGTCTTGATGTGGAAACAATGTCTTTAACTTTAAAAGATGATTTAACAATTTTTCCTTTTTGGCAAGCACCACAGAGTGCATATGAATGATAATTAATGTCAGGAAGGCCTTTGACAAGTTGTAACTTACTAAGCTTAGAGATTAATCTCCAGTTAGCATGTCCCAACCTTCTATGCCACATCCATTTCTTATCATTCATTGATAGAAGACAAATTACCTTCTGATCAGCCAGTTCAGAGAAATTGATTTTGTAGACATTTTCCACTCTCTTTCCCTTGAACACTATGGACTTATCATTCTTGTTGATTACTGTACAGTTGGCTTTTTCAAATAATACATCATAACCATTGTCACAGAATTGACTGATGCTCAATAGGTTATGTTCAAGTCCATCTACAAACCACACATTATTAATAGAGGTAGAGGAATTACCAATAGTCCCCGTACCAATAATCTTCCCAGACTGGTTGCCTCCAAACTTTACATTTCCTCCTTCTTTCATTGTGAGGGATAGGAACATTGACTTCTCTCCTGTCATGTGCCTTGAGCAACCGCTGTCCAGGTACCATGACTTTTGCTTTGATCTTGCTTTTAGACAAATCTGCAGTATTGACAATTTTAGATTTAGGTACCCATTGTTTTATGGGTCCTTTGGGGTTAGAGCTGGAAGATTTACTCACCATTTCCTGTTCCTTAAGATGCGCTTTGGGTAGCTTCTGATTAATCATTACCTTAGGTTTTTCAACTTTTGGTTTTGATACTTCAGACGCAACAACTGTTTTGCCCTTCTGAACCTTAGACTTTAGGATATCAGATTCTGATTTCATCAGACTCTGAGGAACAGGTTCTGATCTTTTCAGAATCTTAATCTTTGAGGTCTTAGATTCAGAATTTTCCACAACCTTAGGCTTGAAGTTCTTTGGCTTTGAAGTAATCTTAGCCTTAGAAATAGAAGCTTCAGGTTTTGATTGAACAACAATTTTCATTTTGGCTCCTTCAGGAACAAAGAAGGTTTTCAATCCTTCCTTAATGCATTCACAGTATGCTTTAAGATTGGTTTCATTAGACTTAGCTTCTGAAAACCCAATCCCTTTGCCATTGTTTTTGTAAATGCTATAAATCATATAAGCAATTCTGCTTATGTCAATACCAGAAATAATGAAATCTTCAAGAGCAATCTCATGGTTACTTAAAGACTTTCCATCACATTTTTCTTGTAACTTCTGACACAAGAACTTGAGTTTGTCTTCATAAGTTTTACATATGAAGTCAAAGCCTCTAAGTCCCTCTTCAGAAGCTTTCAGATCCAATAAAGTTTATTCTTGTTGCTTCATCAGAACAACATATTTTTCTTTCAAAACTTTCAACTCATTGGTTCTCAGTTCAAAATGAGTGAGGAGTTCTTTAAGTGACTCTATCAGTTCTTCTCTAGGGATTTTGGAATATACCTCATTTTCATCTTCTGAATATGATTCAGTTTCAGCTTATGAAGTTGCTGTAGCTACTAACCCAACAGCTATCTTTGTACCTTCATCAGATTCTTCTTTGTCAGACTCAGATTCACTATCCAAATCATCCCATGTGGCCATCAAACTCTGCTTTAACTGTTTCTTAAACTTGCTTGACTTGAATGTTGGCTTCTTTGACTTTTCCTTTGACTTTTCCTTCTGAAGATCAGGGCAATCAGCAATGAAATGACCAGGCTTCTTGCAATTGAAGCATCCATTCTGATCTTCCTTCTTTGAGCTTCTGAAGCTGCTCCTTCTGGATAGAAACTTCTTGTTCTTCTTGGCTAGATACTGAAGTCTGTTTGAGAGCATAGCCATCATCTCAGTAACCTCTTCATCAGAATCTCCATTGGGTGAATCTTCTTCTTCAGACTCAACCACTTTAAGAGCTTTTGATGTCTTGCCTTTGGATGGAAGAGCTATTAATTTACTCTTTTTAGTAGACTCATGTTCATTAAGACTTAACTCATGAACTTTGAGAGAACTAACAAGATCTTCAACACTTAAAGTGTTTAAATCTTTAGCTTCCTCAATGGCAGTCACCTTTGGTCTCCATCTGGCAGGCAGACTTCTGAGTATCTTACTCACGTGATCAGAAGCAACATAGCTTTTCTTCAGTATTTGAAGTTCAGAAACTAAGGTTTGAAATATTGAGTACATCTCCTCAATACTTTCATTATCCTTCATCTTGAACAACTCATACTGATGAACAAGCATCAGTGCTTTAGCTTCTCTGACTTTCTTGCTTCCTTCATAGTTAGCACATAAAGATGCAAACATAGCTTTTGCAGTTGATTTATCACTCATCTTCATGTACTCTGCTCGTGGTATAGCAGAAACCAGAGAGCCTCTGATCTTATGATGTTTCTTGTACATCTTCTTCTGAGCAGGAGTATGAATCTTTCTATCAACAGCAGCTCCTTCTTCATCAAGGACTAAGTCACCAACTCCATCTTCCAGAATATCCCATAGTTCTTTATCTAAGCCCATGATATAACTGTAGAAGTTGGTTTTCCACCAAGAAAACTCTTCATGATCTCCATTAAACTTTGGAACCTTCCCTAAGTCAGTTTTCTTTTCACTATAGTCATAGGATACAGCATGATGATTACCACCAGAACCAGAACCAAAAACAGATGATTCAACAGACATGTTTTTCTCAGATCTTGGACTGTTACACTGTTAGGTGTTGACAACAGAACCAAGGCTCTAGATACCAATTGAAGGGGAGAAAAACACAAGAAGGGAGGTTTGAATTGTGTTAGACTTTTCTTCGTTTTCTCTTGAAAAACTCAAAACACTAATGATTAGAAGCAAATGAGACAGCTTCTGAAGATGATGTTCAGGAGCGTATGCAGCGGAATGATAAACAGAGAGAAAAGAGAAGAAGCAGGACACAAGCAATTTATACAGGTTCCTTCCACAAACCGGAAGTAGTCCTGTCCCCCTTGCACTTCCAAGGAGAGTTCACTAGATGTAATATCTGATTACAAATGCTCAAGTACACAAGCAAGAGACTTCAAATGCTCAAGAACACAATCAAGAGACTTCTAATGCTCAAGCACACAAGCAAGAGACTTCTATCAAACAAAATTACAATGAAAATGTTTGAGGTTGAACACTTGATGTACAATCAGTGGTGTTCTCAATACAAATCAGATACAGACTCTTAAGACTTTTGAATTTCAAATATATGAACTTGAAAACTGAAATTCTAAGTGAACTTTTGGATGCTGAACAATTTGACTGAGTTTTGGCACTTTTAAAATATTGTAGAGTCTCGTTGTTCTTCAAGTATTCACTCCTTTATATAGAGGTGTGAAATGAACGTTGTAAGTGCCAACACATCCAAAAAGAGTCGTTGTTGAAGTTTGATCTTTCACCAATGATTCTTTGCCTGATTAAGTTATTGTCCTATAAAGGATCAATTTCAAATCCATTCCGGTTGAGAGGGAACAAGGATGCAGGCTTGGTTGTACATGAAAGCTGTTACTCTTGTCTGGTAGCTGAGACAAAGAACAGAGTAGTGGAGAAGGTGGTTGTACAGTTCGTACATAGTACATTTGTCAACGCTCTTTGTATTTTAGCAACCACATGCTTTCAAACGAGAACGTGTGACCTCCATGTGATCTTCTACCACTTCTACATGACTTTCGTTCCAAAATATAATTCTTAATCCATAAAATCTTGAATCATTTTACTTCTGGTGAAGTTTCTGAAGAGCCAGCTTCTGAGGACCTTCAGCTTCTGATGACGTCATACTCTTCAGGAGCGCAAGTCTTCAGGAGCGCATGTCTTCAGGAGCGTAAGTCTTCAGGAGCGTTTTAAGCTTCAATATATATATTTGTTTCCTATGCTCTTTATTTGTTCTTACAGAACCTTTGTAAGATATAACACTTGGTCTATGGTCCTGTACACTTGAACAAATGTTAGCAATACCAATTGTCAATTTTTGATACCTTGTTATCATCAAAACTCTTTAGGATTTATTGTTAAACACATTTTGTTCCAACATGTGATACCTAGGAGGCCAAAATTGTTATTAAGCCTATTTATTAACGTGTAATAGTGTAATGTATTCGAATTTGTGTTTGTAATGTTGCATTTTAATGAATTTGTATTATGTGTAATTTAACGACGAATTTGTGTAATTTGGATCGTGTATGTGTGATTATGTGATTGTGTGTATTTACCGACGAATTTCTGTAATTTGGATTGTTTATGTGTCATTAAGTGTGATTAAGTCATTATGCATGATTAACAACAAATTAATGTAATTTGGATCGTTTATGTGTGATTGTGTGATTAACGATGAATTTGTGAAATTTGAATCGATTAAGTGTGACTATGTGATTATGTTGTTAAAATGATGTAATTTGGACCAATTATGAGTGTGTATTGATTACAGATCATTAACGACTTGGTTAATGACATTGAATGTTGTTCTACTGCTAAACCAGTACCCAGTGAGAGTTAACTGACGTTGACCTGTAACTGGCGTGAGTTAACTCACGTTGGAGTTCAACGTGACTTAAGTCACGTTGAGTATAACATTTGCGTGCCTTAAATCACGCGTGGGTATTTTCGTCAAATTGTATGGGAGTGAGTTATTTTTTATGGGAGAAGAGCAATTTCCAGAAATCATTTGTTCTTGTATCTTAGTCACTGAATTTGGTGGCTTAAGAATTTATACATTCATTAAATCACAATGAAAGCTTGTTTTAGTGCCTAATCTTTGTTGTTCAAAATTCAAATTGAGTTGTTCACATTGAATGGGAGAGGCTATTTTTGAATTTGCTTAGGAGTGTTGCTGGTGTCTGTCTTGTAAGAGAAATAGTGCTTTGTATTATTTTCCTCTACATAGCCAAAATTCAAATTCAAATTGAGTTGTTCACAATGAAAGCTGATGCATGATTTTTTATGTCTGCTACATGTTGTGTTTCGTTGGGTTGTGATGTACTAGTGTTTCATGAGACAAGGTTATATTGTGATTGTATTTTTGACACCCTTTGATGTGCATTTTATTAATAGAATTTATTTGCTCTTTAAAACAATGGTTATAGGAGTACATAAAATTTGCTCAAAAAAAAAAAGAGTACATAAAATATCTTTTTAGGCGATAAGTAAAAAATAAATAGAGATAAAAAAAATGAAAAATAAATAATATTCATTTGTTTAAATTGATAGAGTACATTAATACAAAATAAATTCATTAAAACATAAAACTTGAACAACTCACAACATCTATGATAATAACAAAGATGACTATATTTAAGTGTCAAGAAGGACAATGCAATGCATTGAGACGCCTCAATGGGTTAGTGGTTCAGAGTTCGACATGGAAGAAAAATATTACTAATGTAACAGTTTTAACATATTAATACAGTTTAGTTTTGGTGGTGGTGGTCCTCAGGTTCGGAATACAATTTTGAACGTCATTTAGTATGCTACTGTGTGGGAAACATGGAAAGAAAGAAATAACAAAATTTTCAGCGCTAAAGAATGCTCGATTGTGCATTTAGTGGACAAAATAAAGTCTCTTTCCTTCTTGTGGTTGAAGGAGAAATTACACTTCTATGTTAATTATCATGGTTGGTGGCTTAGTCCCCTAGCTATGTTGGGCTACGGATAGGTGTTATTTCTTTCATTTTTTCGTTTTTTGCTTTTTTATCCAGGTTGTAAATATTGTACATACTTTTATGTTTTTCATGGTCACACCTTGTGCAAGGAACGACATGCTCTGTTGATTAATATATTCCATTTTAACATTTTAAAAAAAAAACATATTGTCATCGTGATTTTCGGGTGTCAAATCATTGATTAGATTTGAACCTTTCAATCATTGATGTCTCTATTTTTTTGGGGAAGGTAAAATCGAGAAAAACCTTAGAAATTCTAAGTTCGGGGCTGATTTCACTACGGGAAGGTGTTAGGCACCCGTAATGACTATAGTATCCTATAGGAACCGTTTTACTACGCTTTACGTATATGCGTTGCTTTTATTGCTATTTGTAAAAAGATTGGTTTTAAGAATGAGAGGGAGAAAGTTGGATTTTATTTTATTGGACTTGGAGAGATTTTGAGTCTCTTGCCTACATACCCTTTTAAGGGATCAAAATTCCATGTAGTTCTCTTCCAAAATATTTTGTGAGTTTTGATTCAATTTTAGTTTTGAAAAAAAAGGTTTTGAAGCAGAGAACGAGGCCGTAAAGGCTTGAGATTTGGAAACAAGTGAGGTTGGTCAATTATTTACAAAGAGGTTTAAGTGGGAATTATTTCCATCTTTGAATTTGATTAAGAAAATAAAAGGAAAATGGGTGAAGTTTTGACTTCACTTTATTGCAAAAATCTTTGAGTGATGTGTTAGTTTTTTGAGAAAGAAAGGATGAGTTTTTTCTAAGTATCACGCTTCCTAAACATACATCTAGCGGTGAACATACAACGTGTGTGCGTGTCGGTGCTTGTGTCGGTGTACATCATCATAGTCCATAGTCCTTTACATCGGGTCCTAGTTTACATTCTACGGTCTTGCAAGAATTTAAAAGAAAAGTAAACTAACCTAAAATATTACATGAATTAATGGAAATTTACACAAAGTGGCTAAAAGAAAATGATGAAAATGATGCAATGCTTGCAATATGAGTGAGACATGAAACAAAATGGTTAGTAATGAAGTGTGAAATGATAGTAAAAGTGAACCATGCATAGTGAATGAAATAACACTAACAAGGGATATTGAACAAATTGCAAAAACAAATGCGAGAAATGTAGTGAAAATAACCCAAAACAAAGTCCTAAAACTTAACTAAGTCCGAGACCTATAATTTCTATCAAAACAGCACTCCTTTGAGGAGATTATTTCAAGAATCAAGAGGAAATTTCAAACCATACGTTCAAACTTCACACATACACATTTTATGCACACTTTATAACTTAAGAAGATTCACATTACTTTCCAAACAAGAAATCAAAATCACAATTCACAAAACAGTGGTGATGATCACAAACTCATGGCAAAAGTATCACAAGATCATATTACACGCACCAAAATCACATGGTATTGAATTAGAACGAAAACTATACAAGAAACTTCGCAAAAATGCACAAGAAACTTCATATCAAGAAGACAAATTGGCACATATATTTTTTTATCAATTTTAACGTGCAATATCATCATCAAACTGCCAAACAAGTATCAAGAAACTTATGACAATTTTTTAGGAATTTTTTGCAAGAAGTTTGGCATGCATATGGGTTCAATCAGCAAGAAAAAGGTGCACGTAGCAAGAAAATTCAAGAAAACCTACAGAAGCTTAAGGCCCACGGATCTATGGCTCAAACCCACGGATCTGATGGATCCGGATCAAACTAACGCTCCAGGAGCGTTGGATTGATCCAAATCCATCAGGATCTGAATCAAACGGCTGAGAGTGAGAAGAGAGTGGGTCGGGTTTGGGTCAACCCGACCCAGACACGTATATAAAAGGGTTTCAAACCCGTTTCCATTCATTTTCCAAAACCTTTTCTCTTTCTTCTCTTCTTCTCTCCGCCGTTCTCTCTTCTTGCGAACCCTAACCCTAATTTGTGGATTCTACCCAGAACTTCAAGATTCATGGCTTATAATTTGTGTTTCTTTGTTCTAAACACGAATCTATCAATTGAATTTGCAAGCTTCGACTAGAACGATGCGAATCATGGATTCTGTTTCACGGATTCGAAAGGTTTTGGTTTCGTTTCTTTTTTGGTTCGATTCTGCTTTTAAATGTTTTTTGTGCGTTGATTCAGCGGTTTACAAAGCTTGTTACGCGTTGTAAGCTTCAGAATCTTGAAAGTTTTTCTGGAAATTTTTAGGGTTTCTGTGATTTCGAACCAAAGCCTTTGAATCCGTGATGATTTACATTGTTTTGAGATTCATTGTTGTGTTTGAACGTGTAAAGATGAGGTTCTTGTGTTTACCTGAGTTTCAATTGGAGATTTGAGCTAGAACCTTCAAGAACTTGGAACTTTCGATCCTGTTCTGTTGATTCTTGGTTCGGATTCAATAGCAAGCTGGTAATTTCCTCTTCTTCTCCTTGTCCGATTCAGAATCCTTGAATTCTTTCACTTTCCTTCTTCTTCTCCATCTTCTCCTTGTGATCGCACTGAGTTCGTCGCTTCTGGTGATGAATTCAGCGCTTGAATTGCAAAGGAACAGAGCTCAATGATGAGGATTCAAGCTTGAATCTCTGAGAGCTCACACTAATTCCATGGTTTTAGCTTGAATTTGATTTCTGGAAAACGGTTAGGGTTTTGTGTTCTTGAGCTTTTTGGTGAATTTGTTGGATTTGATCTGTAACTGAATGGAGAGAGAAAGTGAAATCTGTTTGTGTTGATGTGGCGCGTGATCCTGCAGAATTCTGACACTGTGTGCTATTTATAGCCTGCCATGTGTGCATCTGACCCAATAGGAACGTGACACGTGGAATTGAGCACTTGCGTGGCACTTGGACTGTTTGACTCAGGGACTAAAATGCAAATTTAAAAAGTTTAAGGACTGAAATGCAATTTTTTTTTAAAAGGACTGAAATGCAAAAAATAACATAAAAAGTATTTGGACCGTTTTTAAAAGAATTGGGACTGATTTGCCACAAAACATGACATTTGGACTAAACTGCAAATAAAACAAAAATTTGGACTAAACTGCAAAAATTAAAATAAAATTGGTAAAAAAGGTAAATTTGAAAACAACGTAAAGTGAAATAGTTAAAATTGACAAAACGGACTAAAATGAACAAACTACCAAAAAATGAGGTATTTTAAAATACCTCTCTGCCCAAAATTTATTTGATGTGAAAAGACTAAAATGCCCCCGGGGCAAAAACGACTCAGACTGACTCAGATGCGAATTAAGATGATTTTTGTACAAAACTTGATTAATGGTTTATGCAAACAAATAGAAAAGACTCAGGACAAATTGTAGGGACTGAAAATAGGTTCCTTTGTAGGAAATGACCAAAATACCCTTTTGTATGATTTTATGCAAAAATTCAAAAGACTGAAACAGTAATGCATGCGACTGAAGCACAGTAGAAAACACGGTGAATTTGAAAGTATTAGAAAATAGTAGAGGAGTTTGAATGAGTATTTTTAGGTCCAAAATGAGGGTATGACACATATTAATATTTATTTATTTAGTAAAAAACATAAACTAATATTTATCATTAAAAAAGTCATTCATATATTAATATCACACCCCATTAAAGACATAAATTAGGTATTACATGTTTTTTTACTAATAAATGCTTTTATTATATTTTCTTTCTTCTTTAAAAAAAGAAGCTTTTATTTTGAAATTTCCTTTCACAAAAAGAAGTTTTGAAATTTGAACAAATTCAAGGGACAAATATTCTAAACCGTTTTCCTTGAACCAGAAAGGGGAAAGAGGAAGAAAGGTCAAACTTCTTTCGTTTGGAACCAAAGAAAACGGTTTTAAAACGGGGAATAGCAGAGGCCAAAGATTCAACCATTTTACAATAATTTTTAGACGATTTTCTCATTCTTATATTATTATTTTTTCTTTATCGTTAAAATATTATATAAAAGTTGTTATAAAATAGTTGTATAAATATCATTACTCTTTTAAGTATTATCTTTAATGTTCGGTGAGTTGTAATGCCACTTCAATAGGTGTCAATATCATATCATATTTTTATATTTAATTTTGTTAAAGAGTCTCATATCGAACAAATGATGGTTTGACCATCAAACAAATGATGTCACTTCAAATGATGGTTGTAACAAAAAAAAATAAAAAATGATGGTCTGACCTTGTTTTTTTTTTAAATGAGAACAATCACTACAAGAAAATATGTGATTTGCTACGCGCTTTTTCGCAGCTAAGTCGCAGCTAATTCCTAGCAATAGAGTTTAGCTAGGGACATGATACAGAATAACTATTGAATAAGCCGTAGCCTGAATTGAGAGGCAAATCTGCTAGGGAATTATTCCTAATAAATCCGTAGCTAGTAAAACAAAAATCCTAGCAGATATTTAGTTAAACCACAGCAAATAAGAATTCAAAATGAATTTTCCGCAGCAAAATAACCATGACTTATCATAGCAATTACGCAACAAATCTACGGCAACATAACTAAGACTTGTCGAAGCAATTCCATAGCAAGTCTACAGCCGAAATTTAACAAATATTTTTTAATGGATCCTTGCAATTAGGACCTTTTAACCTTTAAAAAAAAACATTTAAATCAGTACCAATCAAGTAATAAGAAACATAAGTTGAACACCACAAGAAATACAAAATAATATTGATAACAAACAAATTAGGTCTCATACAAGTAATTCAACATGAGTTTATACAAGAGATTCTTCATACTAGAACCATAATCATTTTTAAAAATATCTACTACCTAAAGAATACATAATGGCTGAGTGCTTGAGAAACTAGGTGAGATTTCAGTAAATTACTAGCTAATACACATTATCAGGTTAGTACTAAATTAATATAAAGCAACTAATCTACCTCAGCTGGGACAAATGTAGGTCGCTTTGGCTTTACGACATTAATACATGGCAGATCTGCTGAGTACTGCAGAGAAATTTTTCTGCAGTTGACAAAATAATCATAAACAACGATCTCCTTTGTATCATCTTCTCCAAGAACAGCACCTCTCTTCTCCAGGAAAATTACTATGAGATATGGATGTTATTAAATATCCATCGATATAGTTATACTAATGCACTTCTGTTCATCTAGTTAAAATTGGAACACATAGAAGATATAGTTATTTTTACAATTATTTATCCAAATGACAGCAATTAAAAGCAATAACTTACACAAAGGTACCAATGCAAATAAAATATCTACTTATGCTTACACCAACAATGTACAGACCCCAAAACACGAGCCTAGATCAAAGTAACCAAGCCTAAACACATACATCGTAAAAACACAAACCGAGACCTTGAAGGATACGCAAACCAACTAACTAACAAAACACACGCAAGGGCAAAAATGCAAAACAAAACACCCTGAAATTCTGATTATGATACATCTCCTAACCAAGCTTCAAAATTATGATTCATTAATTCCTTAATCAGTCAAATAATTAATCATTAGAATCAATACTAAGCAAGAAGCAGCAAGAACAATAGAAAGAAAAGTAAAAACCTCATCGAAAAGAACACGATAAGCATTTGAATCATGGTATAGTGGACGACCCTCAGAAGTACAATAATGCAAAGCTTGTGCAATATAAAGAGCAACTCTTAACCGCATGGCCCACTCAATAGTGTGATCTTCCCCTGAAAATTAAATCATCCATTAACTCATTCATTCATTCACCATCATCAACAACAAGAAATTAAGAAAATAGAAAATAAACATACAGTGAAAGAGGTGTCTAGCAAGGGTATCATTGGGCATAAACTCAGCAACAAGTAACCTCTGACTCCATCCTAGGTCTTACATAACAATCAACAAGTAGCCATGTGTCAGCAACACAACATTGCTACCCTAATACACCCAAAATCAGTACTAAATTGCTCAAAAAACTCTGCATACATGACAGCTCCCCAAAGATAACCAGCTCGCCAAAAATGAACAAAAAACTCACAAATGAGGCTAGTATTGTACAAAATTAAACATAAGAGGTTGACGAATACTAACATTGCACAAGGTGGCAGGAGCGGTGCATACAAACACTTGGTTTTTCATATGCTTCTCTCATAGAAATGAAACAAATAAACATGATTTTACTGTAAGAACACAACAAACAGTAATACATTTAGAAAACAGGACAATTACTCAGTTTCAGAAGGTAAGTAACTAAATTGTTTATGTTCCCTCTCAGAGGTTGTGTCGTCAGCCTCTCTGCATCAAATAGAACATGGCAATATGTTTTAGGATCATTAAAAGATCTTAACAAGTGAAACTATACTCTTACATAAATCATTATTCTTAGAATATCAACAGAAGCATTCTAGATATTCTTCAATACAAATTGTTCTACCGACATGATAACTATGAATAAGATATCTAGGATCTCTGTATCTATCCTTACATTTTGATTAGTTTGATAAATGAATCAATCGGATATACTTAATCATACCACATACTGAATCTATTCATAAAATCAGGGCAAAAATGCACTTACAATTTAGTGCTAAATTTGGATTAGTGGTCAAAGCTGGTTTTTCACGATCCATGTATACTGTGACAGATAAAGAACCATGGCCAGTTTGAAAATGGTACTTCTGAAATGTAAAACCATAATCAATATTCAAAATGAAATATGCAAAAACAAAATCAACAAGAAAAGGGACTTAAATGCGTCAAAGTAGAAACAGTAAATAGGCAAAAAAATTGCCTGTATTGCATTATAACTCACTGTCAACAAAAATAATCTAAAAGAAACATGTGAAAGTCCGGTATAAATTCTCCATTACCACGTATTCTAGAGATTACAGGACTAAAATTCTACCGAAATATTCAATCAATTACCACATATTCTCATGATTCATTGACAACCACATGGGGACTAAAGTATATACTCATATACCTTGTTGAAGCACTAAATCAAGAGCACTGTTGCTTTTAAAACATGCACATGCATTCGCAGAAAATCCTGTACCATGTAAAACATCAAGATTACCAAAATTTGCTGATTGTTGTCAATTAAAAAATGGTTGGAACAAGAATTTAACAACAATAACACCCCCAAAGACCTACCAAACAAAATTTCAGATAGCTCTTTGTCAAATCTCCAAAACAAGTAGTAATATCATCAAACAGAGCAAATAAATAAGAGAACACTAAGTCCAGCCACAAGACTCATACTAAAGACGAGCATCTTCACGAGTCGTCTTGTCACACTCCTCTTTCAACTTTTCATCGCCAATACAGTCATCAACAATCTTAAGCTATAATTAAGAGAAATCAACATGATTAATATACAAGTAAACAAGCAAATAAGAATGATTGAATGTAATGCCAAACGAGAACATAATAGTTTAGTAGACACTCTGAGGTCCAAGAAGTTCAGACATCCTTGTTGCAAGTGCCTTCAAACTGTATTTAGGGAATCAAACTTCTATAACACTCATAGTTACTACCATCACTCAATAATCACTAATATCACACTTCTCTAACACTCATAGTTTCTCAAACTCTTCATAGGAAATCAAAACATTCAAACATCAAATACGTAAAAAACAACTAAAATGGAAACCCCGGAACCATATAATATACCTTCAGATTGATATGTTTTACGAATCTCATTCATATACTAGATTACTAAAACAAACAAAAAATAAAACATTTCACCACAACCAGGAACAAAATCAGTCACTTAAAATCCACAAATACATATATGACATTGCTTTCACAGTTACTATTATTATACATTTTGGACAAGTATGGAATCTCAGTGGATGGTCGCATTACAATACTCAAATTCAACAAACTTCATGTTACTAAAATCATTCACTAGTCACTGATATCACACGTAGTTTCTTTTTCTCTTTAAATTTTGATAACTTATCTACCTTGGAATGCCATCTATATTTTCTAAAGTTATATTATTTTCCTATAAAAGTGTCTTGACATTATTAATAAGAGTATTCCTAGTCAAACTAACATCACATATCATTCAAGAACATATCAAATCACTGCAACTAAAGTTTATTCAAATAATAGGAGAAAATCAAAAACAGAATTTAAACAGAAAATTCAAACAGAAAATCACTGCAACTAGAGTTTATTCAAACACTAAGAGAACATCAAAAACAGAATTCAAACAGAATTTAATTCCTCTAAAAAACCAGAATTGAAAAAAAAATCAAAATCAAGACAATTCATCAAAAACAGGACAATTCAAACAGAAAATCAAAGAATATGACAATTCAAACAGAAAATTGAGAAGGATCGGTATGAAACTCACAAAATATTAAGAGAGTATTTTTATCGAACACCTTCACTGCAATTCAAGAAAAAGTGACAAACAAGAAAAAAATCATCATGAATGGCAACAAATACAATGAATTTGAACCTAGAAATATGAATTCAGATATAACTTAGCATTCAAATACTACGGAAGAAAAAAATATTAAGAAATTAATGCTAGTTTAAGAAATTACCTGAGAAAAGAGGTAAAAATGAGAGATCGGTGAATGCGGAATCAACGAAGATCGAATGCACAAGTTGATGAGAAACGGTTCAGATTGGAGGAGAGAGAGAGACGATTCAGCTCAGAGGAATGCGTCAATCGATCGGAAACTCATAAGGTTGTGATTGGAGAGGAGACAGAGGTGATCGAAGAGGCGGAGTAGATCGGAGAGCCGGTGGTGATCGGTGGCGACGGTGACGGTGATCGGGAGTGAAAGAGTTTTGGTCGTGTGGTGTGCGTGTGTTCAGAGAGAATGAGTTTTTTTTTTTTTTTGAAGGAAGAGAATGAGAATTTTTTTGATTTTTTAACAAAGGGATATTTTACAAATATTTATTTAAACATACAAAAAATCAAAATATGACTAATTAGTCAAATGGTAGTTAATTAGGTTGATATTCACTACCATTAAATTTCCTAGCACACTCATGGTAGCAAATCTTAGATTTTCTTGTAGTGAATTCTCACTTCATAAGCTGATTTTATGATATTGTATTACGTTCAACCACAATTTTTACGATATTTAACTAATCATTGTAAAGTGGATGATGGTGGAGTCACTTTTTATAAATTTATTTTCAGTTTTGTCGATCTTTACGCAAGACTTTATTATTATCAAATAATACTTTCTAATATTTCATCGAAAAAATTTTTGATTCATAAATTTTATATTTATAAATTCATTTTCCTTTGTAAGTGGATGATGATGGATATCACTTTTTATAAATTGATTTTCGATCTAGTTGGTTTTCTACGCGAGACTTTATTTTTATCAAATAATACTTTCAAATAATTCACTGAAAGTTTTTTTGATTCATAAATTTTATACTGTTTCTACAAAAAATTTATAATAAACTATTACTTGCGTAGATGTTTCCTATTTTGCTTCTGTCTTTAAACAAAATCAATGAAATTTCACTCTTAAAACTAGCGAAAAGACGGACATGGAGTGCCCGTTGCACTAACGTTTGAAAATTATGAACGATATTTTTTTTATGAAATTTTGGTTTTGATTAAAAGTAAAAATATAAATGTTTGTTGCTTTTTTTAATGACACGAACAACAATCTTTATTCCAGAAAAAATTGTTTACGAATATAGTTGGAATAATGAAAAAGTGAGTATAAATATACTCATCTAATTTGTTATACTTTTTAAATGATAAAGAAAAAAAAACAGATATGAATATATTCATATCGTGTTTGTTAGATTTGTTTTAATATTTGAATTAAATTTATTCTTATCTATTTGTTACTTGTGTTACTTGTATTTAAAATTAAGGGTATTTTTGAAAAGAAAAGTTTAACCCAAAAGTATACTGAAAGGGTAGTTTCCTTTATGGTAGAGTTTAGCAGACGAAAGAAGAGTTTTTTCTTATGATGGAAAAGTTTAAACAGGACCTTAGATCAAAAAAAGTTACCACACCTCATGATTAAATAACAATATCTCATTTTGTTTGAAGTATTAAGATTTTTGGCAATTAGTGTTGGACTTTCTGGTAAGGAATTAACCAAAGGCCTCAAGATATATATTTGGAAGAATCAAATATAAATTTGATATTGAATAATAATTATACATTTTTTTAAAGGAAATGATAATTATACATGGCATCTAAAATAATAATAATTTGATTAAATATAAAAATGGAAAAACCAACGGCACATTGAAGGGAATAAAAAAATAGTTTTTAATAACTGAATGGAAAAACCAATTAGATCTATGTCAGATCTAGTTGGTTATGTTTGATTTAACTACACCTTAAACCAAAGTCTAAAACTACCATTGTCAAAATTATCAAGTAATCAAACAAAAGAAGAAGAAGAATTGATGTTTTAAATGAATCTATGTTAAGCCTTTTTTTTTTCTTTTTTTTTTTTTACGTTTGGCTTTAAGAAGAAGAATAATAATTGATGTTTTCTGACAAACAAAAAAGAATAATTGATGTTTTAATGCTTCAATAAAGGTAGGTGAGATGTACTTTCTGCTGTTGTGAAAAAGTGGGGAGGTGCAGTAGCAATGTTACAAAATAACATTAAAAAACTAAATTGAGTTTATTTTTTGTTTGACATAACTAGTTGCAAAACCTACAGCTGTTCTGCAAAATGGGACTTTCCAACAGTGGGAAACAAGTTTGTTTTTCGGTCTAAATGCTACCTTCCTTTATATATAGTATAGATATCTTATATTTTACAATTGTGGAAGAAACTATTCCGAAACAAAATATGGATGTGGAATGTCCCAACGTATAATTAAGCAAAATATGATATTTTACAATTAAATGCATTAAGCATGTATCAAAAGTGCCATCGATTTTTTTTTTTCATATGGCCATTGTCAAGAATAATAAAATGTCCATGGTCTATAATTGAATTTATCATCGGGAAAAAAATTGTTTTTAGTGTTCGCCCATTTTTACTAAAGGTGCTATTTTGAAATGACCGATTGAACCAAATGTTGAAAGTCTTTTATAAGGCTGAGAGAATCTTGAATATGGTGATTACCACAATAGACCTTTTATTCGTAATATAATACTGATATAATGATTCACTCTAAAATAGATTTTTTTTTTTTTTATGCCCTACTTTATTCCTAAAAATACAAAACTACCCTACTTTTTTGAAAAATTGCAAAAATACCCTACTTTTAGGTACCACGCAACTTCCAGTAGCGAGTTACCTTAAAAATTTTGTAATTATTATACCTCGCTACTCCAAGTAGCGATGTACTTAAAAAACAAATTTCAGGTCTATTACATCGCTACTCCAAGTAGCGATGTAGTATGTTTTGTTTTTTTTTTCAAGCACGCAGCTTATTTTTGTGGAATTATTTTTTTGTTTAATTTTTAAATACCTTTCATGTTGAAAGATAGGGAAAAATTGATGCAAAAAGTTGAAATTAATAAAAATAACTTAATTTTAAAAAGTTAATTAAAAATATATAATAAATAAAATATACAATTATTATGAAACATATATTGTTTCATCTACTATAAAGACTACATTTCTACTGATGTCTAATATTAATACAATCTTTGCGGGAATGACCAGGCATCCTACAAACGCCACATCTTCTCTCAGTTTCTACATCGTCCATCTCGGTCCTAATGCGAGTAATTGGTGGACGACCTTTCTTTGCCCGACGCATGGACTTGTTGGGAACCACCTTCAGTCCTTCATAATCAGGCCAATATGTCTGGTGGTGAACCACGTCGAAGTGGATATTGTATACGGCGTATACACACTCATTCGTGAATTTTTTATCGACAAAAGTCTTGTAGTCGTGACAAAAGCTAGAACATGCGGCAATGACATGTGAGCATGGTAGGTGTAATGCTCTGAATCGTCCACAGTCACACCATTTATTTTGCAGGTCCACCTTGTATTCTCCCTTTGGGAATCCTTCTTTATGGTCGATGGTTTCACGGACGGAAAAGGTATACCGATCCCGGTCAAACTGAGTGACATGATGACTGTTGGATTTAATCACCTCTTCCCTGAGATATTTCATGATGTTTTCTGAGAATGGCTCACTAGAATTTACCCTTGCCGCTGCCTCATGTCCTCTTTTAGCAAACAACGCAGCCAACCTGTAATATGATGCCTTCACAATAGCTGTGATCGGGAGTCCTCGAATACCCTTATACACGTTGTTTTGTGACTCTACCAAGTTACTTGTCATGTGGCCCCATCGTCGACCATCGTCATGTGATTGAGTCCACTTATCTTTAGGATTATTGTCAACCCATGCTAAAGCATTTCGGTCAGCAACAGCAATTTCAGAACGATAGTATTCGAAAGTAGGGATGTTCATGGCGTAACCTGCATTGTATAGAAAAAAGTTAGATGTATTTTTTTAAACAAATAATATGTCGAATTTACGAGAAAAGAGATATAAATTTTACCCATGCCTTCAACTTTCTTCTTAAGTTCTACATCCTTGAATGATCGCATAAAGTTTTGTGCAATGTGTCGGACACAAAACACATGGCTTGTCTGAGCATCGTGCCATCCATTCTGTGGATCATCATACGCACTCTTTATCGACACATGTCTATCAGAAATGAGGCATATGTTTGCCTGTGGGGTGACATGCTGTCTTAGATTTTTTAAAAAGAAACTCCATGCCTCCTTGGTCTCGCCTTCCACGATTGCAAAAGCTATGGGAAATATCTTATTGTTCCCATCTTGCGCAACAGCCAACAACAATGTTCCTTTGTATTTTCCATACAACCAAGTTGCGTCAATTTGTACAATCGGTTTGCAGAATTCGAAACCTGATATGCATGGACGAAATGCCCAAAAGAGACGTTTGAAGACGGTCTCATTTACCACTTCTGTTGATGGGTCTGTTTGAAAATCAATTATTGTTCCTGGCAAATCCTTTTCCATGACCATCAACCACTGTGGTAGTTCTTGATAAGACTCCTCCCAATTACCATAAATTGATTCAATCGCCTTATTTCTTGCTCTCCATGCCTTTCTGTATGAAACTGTGTAATTAAACTTCTCTCGGATGTGTGCAATTATAACCTTCACTGTAATTGAAGTATCCATATGTAGTAGTGATTTAACACTTTCACATATCACATTATAACTAAGTTTGTGATGATCTTGCGTCATTTCCTGTGAGACACATGTATGATCATTCATGTTCCCAATCTCCCACTTATCAGTTTTTTTCCTCCACGAGGCCCGCAATTTGAAACCACATTTTGGATCTTTACATTTGATGACATACCTTTCAGGATCTGATTGTTTTACACTATAATCTGTTGATTTTTTCATGTGATACAATCTAATTGCGAGAATGCAATCATTCTTATTATGGAATTGCATCCCCGGGGCAATACCTTGATCGACTGGAAGAGCCATTGAATGATAAAGTTCAGTTGAGTGGTCATCAACGACGTTGCGCATGGACCTTGGTGGGTTGTGAGAAGCTCTGATCGGTAAATTTTGTAGTTGTAGTGAGGTGTCGTCTTCGTCTTCTTCGTTCTCATCACCGTTTTGTGCGGCAAGGAGTTCTTCATCATCATCGTCTTCATCATCTTCAACTTCATCATTTGGTTGGTCTTGGAATTGGGAGGTGAATAAATAGTTTTCATCGTTTAAAGTTTGGGGTTGTGTCAAACGGGATGGTGTTTGAGATGGATGAGGTTGAGTTATTCTTTGTGCTGGTTCGTACACATTTTGTGACCACTGTGATTGAAAAGGTTGTGATAAGGATGCATCATAAATGGATGACGGGTTGTAGTATTGTTGCGACGATGACGGGTTGTAGTGTTGTTGCGATGATGAGGGGTTGTAGTGTTGTTGCGATGATGACGGGTTGTAGTGTTGTGGATTATGTTGTTGTTGTGGTAGACTTTGGTGTTGACTAGAACTTGATGGGTAATTTAACTCGAAATTAGACGTTGGATTCTTCATCTCAAATTTAACATAAAGCTCTATATAGGACAAAGAACGGTGACTTTTATGTACGTCAAACATAAACTGGACATCGTCGTTATCAGTTATTCTTAACGCCTGGTAGTGAATTGTTGTAGTTCCAACAAACATGGGGTTCCGACATATAATTTCAGACACATCCATATTATCTCCTATACATAATTTTTCCCCTATTCTTTTTTTTAGATGCAAGTAAGTACTAGCCATGCTCACTTTAAAACCTTTGGTATACTGACTTTGAAAAAAAATGCCAGATTCATTTTGGAGAACTTCTCCGTTATAGTACACAAAAACGTTTATATTTGGTGCCATTGAATGGTTTGGTCTTAAGAAATGAGTAAGAGTTAAGAAATGAATAAGAGTCTCGAGTAGAATGGGCTGGTATAAGTATAACACGGGAAAAATAAAATAAGGATAGAACACAAGCTAGGCACCACACGCGCCAAATAAGGCATCACACGCGCGCCTAAAAGATGCACCATGCTACTTGGAGTAGCGATGTAGTGGCTACACGCGCGCCAAAATAGGCACCACGCTACTCCAAGTAGCGATGTAAGTGCTACACGCGCTGCATATGGTGCGCCTCGCTACTCCAAGTAGCGTGGTAGTGGGTACACGCGCGGGTACCTCGCTACCCCTACTAGCGATGTAGTGCTTGGTTAAATTTCTTCCATGCTTTCACGTGAAGTTCCATGCATTAGTCATTTCATCGTTAATTTTCTTGTAGAAATCAATTGCTATCGTCATTTCATGGAACAGTTTTTACAAAATTATTGAACACTGTTAAATACCATGCGTCTGCCATTGAACAATGTTGGCATGCATGAGTAACAAAGCTGTCCTGCAAAAATCAATTGCTCTTTACATGCTATGGTCATTTCATGGAACAGTTTTTACAAAATAATTGAACACTGTTTAACACCATGGGTCTGTCATTGAACAATGTTGGCATGCATGAGTAACAAAGTTGTCTTCACTTCACAATAAAATATCACACCACTACTTCCACCACTAGTTACACATATCTTTACATTATAAATATCACACTTGCATTCTTATTCTTTACACATATTCAACTTATCTCATTTCTTTTCTAACTCACTCACATAACAAATAATTTCAAACAAACAAATTGTATATTGCAATGGCATACTTGTGGTTCCAAAATGATCATAGATCCATGGAACAACACATCAGGAAATGGGTATACTTGTTTTAATATTTGTTTAATACTTGTACTTGTTTTAATACTTGTTTAATACTTATTTAATACTTATATATCCTATTTTTTTAGGATGAAGACGGTACATCTATAGCCACCCGTACAAGACAGCACATTATACCAAGTCCTTTTATCGAGGAATATTTACGTCAAACAGGTTTTTTTGAGGTGTCTCAAATAGGGCGATACAAAATTGACAGGCACATCGTAACCGCTCTTGTAGAACGATGGCGGTCCGAGACACACACTTTTCACTTTCGAACGGGTGAATGTACAGTCACGTTGGAAGACGTGTATATGTTACTCGGGTTACCTTTTGGAGGATCAGCTATTACGGGTCCTCCAAATTGTCCGTGGCATGTATGTGCTCACCTCTTGGGAATAAGTCCTCCACCTGACAAAACTGATGGTTTTAGTCTCTCCTTGACTTGGTTAAAGGATAATATAGTCGATGATAACTTCAATGAACAATCACCTCCGGATGTTAAAATGCAACACGCTAGGAGGTACATACTATACCTCATCGGAGGGTTCTTGTTTCCTAATAAAAGTGGATTATTTGTGCACAACTGTTGGGTGTATTTGTTATTAGATTTTAATGAAACAAGAAAATATAGTTGGGGATCGGCCGTTTTGGCTTATCTCTATCGTGGCTTGTGTGAGGCGTCACACCCAAAAGTAAAAGCAATAACCGGATGTCATTTCCTGTTACAAGTTTGGGGATATTGTCGGTTGACTTATATCACTCCGAGAAATGATAACGCACTCCGGTGGCCGCTAGGATTAAAGTAAGCGTGGTCACTTTATTTTTTTTATTAATTCCCTCACATATTCTTGGTTCTTATTAATATTATTATTTGATAAATTAGTTACTAATTTGTTTATATCATTTGATAGATGGACAGGTGTAGGTTCAAGATACTACGAGAATCCAAGCCATGACACTATATCATACAGAAAAAAGTTTGATGACATACTAGAACATGAAGTAATATATCATTGATTTTTGAATTATGAGTTTATATATATATATATATATATATATATATATATATATATATATATGTTAACCTTACACTAAAACTTCTCTCTTCTGTCAGTTTAAATGGAGACCATACAAGAAAGTTCCACACAATTTGCCTGAAGACTATTGGAATTGGACTGCTACAACTTACCTTGTATGTTTTGACAAAGTTGAATGGCATCCAACTGATAGAGTCAAGCTTCAATTTGGTTTGCCACAAGAAATACCAGGGCCCCCACGAGACATGCAACAGTTCCATACGTTGGACAAACGGTTCAAGACGTGGTACGAATCAAATGGTTATCGGTTTCCAGACGAGTACCAACATTGGGACAACCGACGGCGTTATACTTTACCTCGCATGCGGCCAAGATCACTCACCCCAACTCATGCCTATATTGAGTGGTAGACAACCACATGCAACCCACGTCTAAGAATTTCAATTGTCACAAACCCATCCGATTCAGATCCAGATCCAGACGAAGAACAAGAGCCGGAACGTGAACCTGAAACTCACAACAACCAAACACCAATTCATGATGATTTTTGGGATCAAGACATGTTTTCCCAACTACAAGATCATCAATCCCAACCACATACAACACAAAACATTCATGGTGGTTCTGTAATGTATGAATTTCTCAACACCCCCCAACAAAATATTATCCAACCACCACCATATACCTCCCCGAGAAATGCATATGACCCCCATTATCAGTCAACTAACCAACAAAATTCAATGCCAAACTATGGTTACAATGACCCAAACCAAGCTAGCACATCCAACACCAACTACTTCTCCTATAATGACCCAAATCAACCTGGACCGTCCAACACCAATTACCCCCCCTTCAACAACCCACAATACCCAATGTACCCCAACCAAAACTACAACCACCCACCAACACCAACAAACCTACTTTCTCACTTCTCTCCGGCTTCGTTCAACTTTAATGAACAATTTCTGGATATGGGATGGCCAACACGGGAACACGATGTGTCATTGTCGTTGGGTTATGGTAGTCAGATACAATCGACTACGGATAACAATGACGAAGACCAACATGACGCTCAAGTAAATCGCGGAAGAAATCGGCAAAGACGAGGGTGTGGGACAGGAGGGCATTTATAATTCTTGTGGAGGCATTTATAATTTCTGTGGACTTTATGGTCATTTTGTTTGTTATATAATTTTTATTAATTTATTAAAATTAAGTTTTTCTAATTTTTTTATTTAAGTTATTATTATTAATTTTTGCATGCACGTGTCCCTATCTCACAAATTTTTTTTGTCTTTGAGAGGTATTTAAAAATTAAAAAAAAAAACAAAATATAACAACTTTGCATCAATTTTCGCGTGTCCCTATCTTTCAATTTTTTTTCCTTATTATCCCTCACAACTCCATCATGAGAGGTATTTAAAAATTAAACAAAAAAATAATTCCACAAAAATAAGCTGCGTGCTTGAAAAAAAAAACAAAACATACTACATCGCTACTTGGAGTAGCGATGTAATAGACCTGGAAAAAAAATATTTAAGTACATCGCTACTTGGAGTAGCGAGGTACAATAATTCCAAAATTTTTAAGGTACCTCGCTACTGGAAGTTGCGTGGTACCTAAAATTTTTGGGTACCTTGCAACTGCAAATTGCGTGGTACCTAAAAGTAGGGTATTTTTGCAATTTTTCAAAAAAGTAGGGTAGTTTTGTATTTTTTGAAATAAAGTAGGGCATAAAAAAAAAATTTCTCTAAAATATCTCATCAAACACATATTACAAATAACACGCAAACAAAGAAAATGAAGCCAAACATAAAAGCCATAAAAATTTCAACACAATTATTAAATCTCAAACCAAAAAATATAGTGATAGAAACATCAAGTTTCTATGGTAGTCTTTTAGGTTTTGTTTGGGAGTTTGAAAAGGAGGAGAAGGAAAGACTTTGGAGGGAGAAAAATATATGGGAAAATTGAGAAATCGTTCATATTTTTTGAAAGAATATTTTTTTTAAAAATGATAAATTAATGCTTATGATTAATATATTTTTAATTTTAAGAATATTATAACAACATATATTAAATTTAAAGAATTCATTTAAACCCTCCCAAACCCCCCAAAACCCTCCTCCAATACATTTTTTTAGTTTTCTCAAAGGAGGATGGTTTTATATTTTGAAGAAAAATAAGTCTTCCAAAACCCTTCCTTCCAATATAATGTCCCCTATTTCTTCCACTTACTCATTCCTTTTTTTTTCTTCAAGCTTTTCCTTCCCTTCTCCTCTAAACTCGCAAACAAAGAAGGACGCTTGAAGCCATTAACTTGTACTATAAATAAATAAATAAAGAGTAATTTAAAAACATGGCTATTAAAGTTTATTATCTAAGTGATGTATTTTCTTTCATTATTTTTGGTCAGGTATTTTCTTTCATTATTATCTAAGTGATTAGGTGAAATTTATGTTGTTAACGCACACGTTAGAGAAACGTGGTCTGTCTTTTTTTCTTTCTTCACTAATTATAAATAGTCATACTTAGATAGTCTTCATTCAAGCGTTTCACTCCATCTAACAGAGTAGTACCCCAAATCATAATTCAAAGCTATTTTAAGCTATTTAAGGTAAGAAATATTTCATTTTTCATTGATATGCATCTGTTCAATTTTCCGTTGTGTATACAGTTGTTACGAATGAATTGATCTTTGGGTTGAATATAAAATTGTAGCTATACTTAACTATTTATGCTACTTTCAAAATGTGTTTATGCATCTATGTTGGCAGAAACTTTCTTAGTGGTGTTAAAATGCGTTGTATTTTAGTATATAAAAGCATCTCTAATGGAGAGTTCTTAATAAATACCTTAACCTATTAAATATCTCAAATAATATTTCTGTTAAGAGAAGAAAAAAATAGATATTTATTAGTTTTTTTTTTTGAATCAAGATATCTGTTAGTTATTGACTACTATATAGTCTCTCTTTTGAAATCTTCGTACAAAATATACATGAATATTTACTCATTTAATATAACAATGTCATGAAAATAATTTTTAGTTAAAGTTAAATATAATCTGCACTGTCATACAAGTACAACTCATTTAGTAGTTGTATGAATGTTGATATGCAGGAATTATACTTCAAACACACGATTTTCAATTTTTATTTTTAAGGTGTGTGATTCTAATCATTAAACTATTTGACAAAACAAATATAATTTAACTAAATATAAAACAGTTAATAACAATACCGATGTGATTAATTGATAGCATATTGTGCCACCATGATTCAAACCTGATTTGTAATTGTGTAATGTTTAATTGATAAATAAAGGAGTATTTTTTATTTTGTTGGTTCAATGATTTAGCAGGTTTTAAATAATGGTCACGGAACGTGGCGGAGTCAGGAAATTTATGGAGTTTGGGCAAAAAATTTATCGTAAATTTGCATGTGACATAATATATAAACAAATATAATTTAACTAAATATAAAACAGTTAATAACAATACCGATGTGATTAATTGATAGCATATTGTGCCACCATCATTCAAACCTGATTTGTAATTGTGTAATGTTTAATTGATAAATAAAGGAGTATTTTTTATTTTTTTGGTTCAATGATTTAGCAGGTTTTAAATAATGGTCACGGAACGTGGCGGAGTCAGGAAATTTATGGAGTCTGGGCAAAAAGTTTATCGTAAATTCGCATGTGACATAATATATAAACAGTCATAAATCGAAATAAAATAGGTTTCAATTTGTGAACAAAATTACAATTTAAAATAGGGTTATTAATTGAAATTGACCATGTAATATACGTGAAGTCTGAAAATTGACCCTGTTATTAAATAACATGTGTTCTGACCATGTAATTCAAGATTTTTATTATTTATAACTCTGTAATATACGCGAAGTTCAAAAAAACAACTGAGAGATTGAATTTTTTCATGATTTCTTACAGGTGAGTTAAGTACGTTAAAAAATGGCTTTACACAGAAAAATTATAAATTTTCGACAAACGACAAATTAATTATGAATTTTTAAAGTGTCAAAAACTAAAAAAAAAAAAAAAAAAAAAGAAATTTTGGCCTATAAATCGAATTTTGAGCTCATTATTTGCAGAGACATCTATAAAAATACATAAAAAGGATCTGTAAAGTTTTATAACATTTCTAAGTCGTTTAAATTTATTTTGATTTTTCAACCAAAACGTGCAAAATTGAAATTTTGTTCCGCGTAAGTGTATATTCACAAGTCAAATTTAGTTCCCTAATTTTGTAGGCATGATTAGAACATGATAAGAACATTCACCATGAAATTTTGTAGTTTTTAAATGAGATACAAATTAATTATAAATTGTTTAAGAAATTCATAATTATGAGGAAATAAAAATTCATAATTAATTTATCCCTGGTCGAAGAAATTTATTTTTTTGTGTAAAGTTATATTTTAACGTGCTAAAGATGTATGAAAAATTAGTGAAAAAATTCAACTTGCTGGTCACATTTTTAAACTATGCGTCTATTATAGGGTGGTCAAAAATAAGAAGAAATTCAAGTTACAATGCTAGAATATAATATTTTGGATTTTACAAGGTCATTTTTCAGACATAATGTATATTATAGGGTCAATTTGAACAATTAACCCGTTAAAATAAGAGAGATGAATCCGTCAATAGTATGCTAAATAAAATTATGAGGTAAATGTTTTTTCCGAAACCTATTTGCGTACGAGGATTTTCAGATTTTGTCCAAATTTTTCTTTTTTTGAGTGTGTTAATGGGCTTTTAGGTTGGGTCTAATGTGCAAAAATTATCAATCGAGCCTGGATGACCACCTAGAGTTGTTGGGCGGTGAAACCGCCCCTGATCACGGTCAAGGTCGCGATCATGTATAAGATTCTGCGATTTCAGCTGTTAAGGATTGCGGTTGTCGCGGTATGAATTAATCACAACATTGCACAACTCTCAAATAACGATAGTAACGTAAATAACTTAAACAAAAGATAGATTTGAGGTTCTAAACTAGATAATGAGATAACATTATGTAATTTATGATCAAATATGTGTATTAAAAATATGATTTTCATCAATCACAATTGAAAAAATATCTGGATTCTATGTCTATTATCTTGAACGACATTTTTTGTGACCGTAATGTTTCATCGCGGCTGTAACAATATTTCGTCGTAATTTTTATTCGTCCTATAAAAACGATGACATCGGCTATCCAATACCTTTTTATCGCTGTCTTTTTCTAAGTAACGGGCCGTCTTTTTAAACCTTGACTATCGAGTAGTAGGCTGGTCGATGGCACAAATCCCAGCACGTCAAGTTAACAAATTAATACCCCCAATAAAATAGTATTATCACTTAATTTCTACATCACCTTGTCATATATACCCCATAAGACAAGATGTTATATAACTTCACTTGAATCATTTTTCAGTTGCTAACATAGTCTATGAAATTGAAATATTAACAAGTTAAGAAAGAGGATTCATCACTTGAAGAAAAATGTCAAAGTTAGGAACCTCAATATTGGTGCCTTCTGTTCAAGAGCTCGCAAAGCAGCCCAACATAGAAGTTCCAGAACAATATCTTCAACCAAATCAAGACCCTATTCTTGTATCAAATACAACTTCCTTACAACAAGTTCCAATCATTGACCTGAGTAAATTGTTGTGTGAAGATGCAACTGAGCTAGAGAACCTGGATCAAGCATGTAAAGAATGGGGGTTCTTCCAGGTTTGTACTAAAATTATTTTTGGTTCTGTTTTTTGGGATCATAATATTAGCTTTAGTTATTTATTATTTAAGGCACACCTAGTGATTTGGTTCTTTGTTTCATTTTTCAAAAAAATTACTACTCCGTCCCGCAATGGTTGACATATTTGAAAATCTAAAATTTTGACATAACTTACTTTGACCATATTTTTCTACTAATATAATCATATAAGATGTCGTTAAATTCGTCTCGATAAGTATTTTCAAAATATTAAATTTTCATAATTTTTTCTGATATATTATTCAAGATATTTAAGCTTAAAATTATGTATTGGTATGCGTAATAGGGTCAACTGTGTCAAGTATTATGGGGCGGAGCGAGTAATTTCTTAGAATAAAAACTAACAATCATGCAAGTATCAGATTGCAAAAGACTGCAGTGGCATTAGATATGTATGGGTGCGAGGTCGAACCATCAATTCCCCACTTCACGGCATTTAGTGTGTGAATTTCGTTGTTATTAGGCTCGAAAAATATCATGCAAGATTCAAATCCATTGATGGCATAGGTGTAACTAATAATTAAAATTAAATATGGTAAAACTAGTTAAATGCTTCTACATGTCTAGCCAATATACAGTTATTATACTCCAATTCTATTAACTTTGTAAGATTTATAAAATTGAAAATGATTACAGCTGATTAATCATGGAGTCAATCCTTCCTTGGTGGAAAATGTGAAGATAGGTGTTCAAGGGTTCTTAAGTCTTCCGGTGGAAGAGAAGAAGAAATTACGGCAAACACCAGAAGATATGCAGGGGTTTGGTCAATTGTTTGTTGTATCTGAGAATCAAAAGTTAGAATGGGCAGATTTATTCTACACTACAACTCTTCCTTCCCATGCAAGGAATACTCGCTTATTTCCCAATATTCCTCAACCATTCAGGTTTTATTTCTTTTTCCAACTTCGTCTGTGTTCGTTAGCCGCAATTTTATCAATTGCGGATCACGAAACATAGTTATTTGTTCAAATTTCGTAATGCAACAGAGCTATAATGCTGCTATAGCCGTTATTTGAAAATATTTTGCACTAAATACGTTATCGCATAACAACAGCAATTTGTTCAAATTCCACTACGCGGCAGTGCTACAGCACCACTATTACTATAAGTATTGTTTAACAATATTTGTTAACCACTTATTTCCCTAACTAACATTGTTTCATATTGCAGAGATAATTTAGAGACCTATTGTTTAGAATTGCAAAATGTTTGCATCACAATCATAAAACATATGGCAAAAGCTCTTAAAGTTGAACCAAATGAAATGCTAGAGTTATTTGAAGAGGGAGGTCAAGAAATGAGGATGAATTACTATCCTCCTTGTCCCCAACCAGAAAATGTCATTGGACTCAATCCTCATTCGGATGCGGGTGCCTTAACCATCCTTCTACAAGCCAATGACATTGAAGGTCTCCAAATCAGAAAAGATGGACAATGGATTTCTGTTAAACCGCTCACCAATGCTTTTGTCGTAAACGTTGGAGACATTTTAGAGGTAATTGATAGAAAAGTAGTCATATAAAATGTGAGCACAGGTAGCAAATAGAGCTAACTATGAACAAGTTTTACATTGAATTATAAAAATTACAAGTCAGTCACACACACCTTGGTAATAGGATCAAGATTTGACGGTCCAAATTTTAAAGCAAATTTTGATTTTGTTTTTAAATCTAAAATACTGAGATTAAAATCTAAATCGTCTGATCTTAATCTTACAATCAAGATATCAAGATGTGCGTGACCGTCTGATCTTGGCAAAGTTAACACCTCAATTTGAATCAATAACAATAACAAGTCAATTATTATTTAAGTGTCTCAAAGGACACATTGAACAATTTATACTCATTTTAAAATTACGATTTACAAAATTATGGTGAAATTGAAAACCATTCATCATTTTAGTCTCTTTGAGATAATTCAAAAGACAAAATTGATTGATCCAAAGTATCTAAGGTGATCGATGATATTCAATTTCAGGAATAATTTTGTTATTTTATTCATTGAAGAGACCATATTGTCTGACATATGTAATTTCACATACAAGAATGATGATTCTCTCTTTAATAACATTTGCTAGTCACAAAGTCTAAGAGTGATTAAGACCACATGTTAAATGGTTTTACAGATACTGACCAACGGAATTTATCGGAGTATCGAACATCGAGCAACAGTTAACTCAGAGAAAGAGAGGATTTCCGTAGCAGCATTTCACAGACCTCAAATAAGCAAAGTTATAGGTCCAACACCAACACTTGTTACTCCTGAAAGGCCTGCATTGTTCAAAAAAGTTACTGTGGAAGATTACTACAAAGCATTCTTTTCAAGCAAGCTACAAGGAAAATCATGTCTTGATATTATCAGAATCCAAAATGAGAATGATATGTGATGAAAGTACCATAGGACTATAATTCAATAATGTGGTAGCTAAGGTATAGTAATTCAATAAATATGATAGAAATTGAAATTTGTATTCACAAACAATGTAGATAATATTGGCAATAAATAATTATATGTGTGATGTTATATAAATATTTGTTTATAAATAGTTTATAATTTTTTTTCTTATATATGTTGCATATCAATATCATATCATATTTATACTAATAAATGGACAATAAGAAATCATCATTAGGACTTTGAGATCTCAAGTTAAGAATTATATCAAAAATGCTTTTAAGAATTATCGTGTAAAAATAATTTTTTAAAAATTGAATTAACAACATAATAAATAATAATATAATACTTCAAAAAAACTTAATTTATTTTAAAAAAACATTTTATATTGTTCGTAATTTAAAAAATAAATATGAGTCATCTCCTCTCCTCCCCTTCTAAACCGTCAACCCAAACACACTCTTATGTGTAGTTTTTACACGATAAGATAAAACCAGACATAAACATATGAAAACTATAGAAGAGGCTAGTTTGATAATAAGAGATCATACTAATTTATATCTCATGTGAATTCAACATACAACACATACACTTCTTAATAGATTCTAGCATAAATTTAACACGAATGGAACCCTAAACTGAACGACTTTTATGATCGAAAGAAAATGAAAGAGGGGCACTTATAGAGGATAACATTTAACATGAATACATCAAATAGGTCCCGTGAGCATAACTCAGTTGGTAGGACAATACATTGTTATATGTAGGGATCGGGGTTCGAACCCCAAACACCCCACTTATTCACCTTATAAGGTGAATTCTAGCCGCTCGGCTACCTGACAAAAAAAAAGCCGAGTGAGATGGGGTTCATCAAAATCTGTTGCGGTATTTGACTACGGAACCTCGTGTATATTTTAGGTTATCCTTATTTATTAATTTTGTTAAGTCCGCAACATTTTAACCTAATAATTTTCCTCCAATTTGCTGTATTAGGTTAGCAGTAATTTAACCTAACAAATTTCATCTAAAAAAATGCATCGCACCAATTTTATTCCTATCATGTTGCCTTTTTTTTGACAATATTTTGTACACTTATTTAATACTGAAAAAATGCATCGCACCAATTTCATTCATATCCTTTTTTTTTTCTTTGACAATATTTTGTATACGCACTTATCCTTATTTATTAAATTTGTTAAGTCTGCAACATTTTAAACTAATAATTTCCCTCCAATTTGTTGTATTAAGTTAGCAGTAATTTAACCTAACAAATTCTATCTATCCTTATTTATTAATTTTGTTAAGTCCGCAGCATTTTAACCTAATAATTTTCCTCCAATTTGCTGTATTAGGTTAGCAGTAATTTAACCTAACAAATTTCATCTAAAAAAATGCATCGCACCAATTTTATTCCTATCATGTTGCCTTTTTTTTTTGACAATATTTTGTACACTTATTTAATACTGAAAAAATGCATCGCATATATTTCATTCATATCCTGTTGTTTTTTTTTGACAATATTTTGTATACACACTTATCCTTATTTATTAAATTTGTTAAGTCTGCAACATTTTAAACTAATAATTTTCCTCCAATTTGTTGTATTAGGTTAACAGTAATTTAACCTAACAAATTCTATCTAAAATGCAGCAATCTCTAATATTTCTCCTCACTGATGAGCTTTTCATTCGTATCTTGTTGTGTCATCGTTTGTATATATCTATTGTTTTTGTAGACTTTTTTTGCAAGTTGTTGTACACTTATTTAATATGTTTACAAACATAATACCGTAATTTCCATGCAAACTCGATCATGCAAACTCGGCTATCTATAGCAAACCCTAAACCGTGTTTCTCTTAAAAAAAAAAATCCTAAACCGTGGTAAATTACACAGACAACAGAAGAATCATATATTTTGATATTTTAATTTTTGCAAATGGAAGGACGTGACCTTACAACCTTCCTCTTATACCACTGTTTATCTGGTATTCTAATTTAACATGCATTTTATCGATATGCATATTTTTTTGAGAATTGGAATATCCTTTTTGCGTTTTTTGTTTTTAGTTTGAGATGTTTACACCAATTTTGGTAGTCTTCCTATTTAGTTTTGTAGCAATTTCGTGGTCTATTATCTAAGGATTCAGACTGTGTCATGTAATGTCATGTTTTTTGAGACTGTTTTTTTTTCACCGTTACCAATTATATATTGCATTTTATTATTCGTATGTCTATCCCTTAACAATAAACCCGTGCGACGCACAGGTCAACATTCTAATGTGTTTAGTTATTTTCTTTGCATTTGAAGGCAAATAAGAGGTCATTTAGAAGAGTTGACAATGATCGAGGAACATTTTATATTGTATTAGAGATATAAGTTAGTTACTAGTTAGCATTAGTCTTATAGTAATATTCATTTTTATCATCAATAGAAAGATTATGAGTTTTCTCTCATTCCTTCCATGGATGCCATGTTTCATAACATATTGTTTTTATTCGAGTCGTTGTAATTCATTTTTATCCTAAAGCATGTAACTCCATATGTGTTCAAGTCTTTTTAGTGAGAAATCATGTAAATCGGCAAAACAAGACATCACGGGACAGATTGATGATATGAAGAATGAAAATCAATGGTTCTTAGAAAGTTTTTAAAAGCAATAAAAGTTGGCGAAAATTCATCCCAAGTTCCAAGACATTTCAAGACAAAAGAACACTTGAAAAAGGAACAAAAACTACAAAATTCGTAGTAGAGACACTGGCCCATGTGCCCTTCTGTGTTATACCATGCGCCCTGCGTATGGCAGCGGACAGAAAGCGATGTTTGTTTGTTTCTAAGCTGTTTTGGTTGAAAAAGCTCAGTTTTCTTCTCTTAATCCTTAAGTAATGATGCACCATAAATAAAAACCCTTACCAACTCTTTTATTCATTCATAAAGGTATCAGAACAAGGTAAGGGTCAAGCATCAGAACTTCAATTTAGAGGATCTCCATCCTCCTCTTGTTATCTATAAGGTATGTTTTTATATTGTCTTGTAATGAAGTATGTTATCATGTGCAACTAAGCCTGTCTTGATTAGGGTTCCACGATAAACCTCTATGAACCCCTTCTTATTTGTTGGATTAATTAATAACGTTTTTATTCAGTTTATGATTCAAGTGTACTATAATGCTTTTTCAAACCAACATTGAAACTGATCTCTAGGTGGATTATATGATTGACAACCCTACTTCCGATCGACAAACATGGTAGTAAATTGCTTACTTTCTCAATTAAATTATTTTAATCAAGTCTAAGTATGAACTTAGAGTTTTGAATCATCTTAAGGGAACGACCCAGTTGTAACTAGTTGAATTGCGGCGATATAAAAATCAAACTTGCACTGCTATATCAGAAGGCCATAACTTTACTTTTGTAAATCAAAAGACAAGTCATAACTAATAACTTACCACATTGATTCCAACAAAGATGGAAGGGGATTAAAGGATTCTTTAATCGTCGTTACACATTTGAATCAAACAACTTAATCTCGCATTAGTCAGAACAATTAAAATCATGCAACCACTTTCGTATTTTCTATTCTATTTACTTATAATACATTCATCTGATTGCTAAGTTGAACGATAATCCATCTAAAGACGATAATTTACTACTTTATTTCATATTACGATTTAGTGTACTTATTAATTCGCATCATTAGTATTTGACAACCACTCATATCCATTTTAACTAAACCTACACTGTTTGTTTGACTTTCCTAAACAATCCTAAGAGCACCCACATCCATACCATCTACATGGGTGGTATAAATGGGTCCCACATAATACATTATATTACTTCACATTTTCCAATTATTTAAACGATTCAACTATATTTTCTAAATATTCATACCACTCCTCCAAAACTCTAAAATGGGTCCCACTTATCTTACAATATACTTTAAATGGGTCCCATAAATTAATTACATTGTATTGCTTTCTCACATTTTGATTCTATATAGTATTATTTTATTGCAACTCAACCAAAAGGCACCGTGGTAATGCAGTGCTACTATGCCAAACAATACTACCCAACTTTTATGCAAATTATCCATAGAACCTGACACATTAGCCTTATTTACTGTGAGGATACTTGCTCAAAACAACCGATAATGGTGCTCTAAGTATACCAAAGATTATTTTAAGTCACTACCGTGCAATCCTGTACAAAATATCACATTCAGTCTATGGATCCATCATCCATAACATGATAGACCCAACTAGAGATTCTTTTTTATTACATAAATAAACTAGTTATACTTTTTATTTGTGATACATAAACTCGTGATATTATATCTAGAGTAATACAAAATTATATAAACAATGTTCTGGCTAAGACTATGACCTATTCTTGTAATATTCAGGTTGATGTCGGTGAAGCTTTAGGATTGAACACATCTTTACAATGGTTGAGTGATATATAGATTGACAATGTGGATTTTGAAACTGATTCTAAGTTGACAGCTGATGCTTTCCTTTCTACCAGAAACGACTTGTCAGAATTTGGCTGTATCATTTCTTCCTGTCGTTCAGAGTTTAGTTCCTTCTTTTCTAACTCTAGGGTTTATTAGGCGACAAGCCAACATGGTTGCTTATGCTCTTGCAAGAAAGGCCATGTCTTTAGCTAGTTCCGCCGTTTATTTTGAAATATGCAATTGTATTGAATTCTCATTATTAATGAAATGCTATAAACATGTTTCCAAAAAAAAAAAAAACATATATAACTGTTGTCAGGAAAACATATATAATTCCTTAAAAAAAAACATATATAACTGTAATGACCCGTAAAGACAGTATATAAATATTATAACCGACCTATTTTTAAAGTATAACGTGGAGAATATCAACCGACAATAACAAATTAAAGATAGATATTATTGGTACATTATAATAAATCATTTGTTTGGCGTACTTGTTAATTTTGTCTAATCAACTGACGAGAAAGAGACAGCAGCAACAATAAATTATTTAAGAATCATTTTACTGTTATAGAAGAGTCTTTCATTGAGGAGCAATTCTTGTGTGGTCACAACCACAAATATTATTGGTTTAGGCACACATACAAATAGAAATATGTAAAAAGAGAAAAAATTCAGTTTATTGTTATTATTATTGAAAACATTGATTAATGTGTATTGTTGTGTGTGTGCCTAAATGATTTGGATTTGTGTTTGTGTCTATCTTAGAATTTCTATTCATTGAGATAGTGTCCAAGAAAAAAGAAAAAAAGTTGAAGAGTTTTTAGGTTCATTATACCGCCGACTTCTAAATTGATTTGAATTCTCTATTGGATTACGTAAGTTTCTTTTCTTCTTCCTTTTATTTTGGCCTTTTCTTTTATTTTCCTTTCTTGTTTTTTATTAGAGAGAGTGGGGTAACATCTATAGTAAAAAAGTTAGTAGAAAATAGACTTAGATGGTTTAGGCATGTAGAGAGAAGACCCGTAGATGTCGTTGTAAGAAGAATAGATCAAATGGAGGAGAGTCATGTTAAAAGAGGTAGAGGAAAACCTAAGAAAACTATTAGAGAAACCATTAGAAATGACTTAGAAGTTAATGATTAGATCCAAATTTGATTTATGATAGAACACTATAGCGTAATTTAATCTATGTAGCCGACCCCACTTAATGGAATAAGACTCGGTTGTTATTGTTGTTGTTGTTAGCTTTATCGTCTTTGAGAATATATATATATATATAACATTGATATTCTCACTTTTGAGTTTGTCAAAAACCTCATCCAACGACAGTTGACTGTCAAAATTCTTTGATAGTTAACCGCTGAAGTGACATTTTTTAGCATAGATTCGACAGCTGATAACTATTAATGGGACTAATGTTTCATAGTCTAGACTGAACTGGAAAAAACATTTTTCTTTTCATTATCTTTCGTATAACCCGTAAATCTCATCTCAAATATTATTTTTTTAGTGTATCTCATGATCTCATAAATTTAATATTGATGCCATAGCCCCAACTTTTTCATTATGATTTTTTCAATAAAGAAATCTCATTTTTTGTTTCTCCACACGATCCTAATTCGTTTGGTAAAGGCCTAGTTAATGGCAATTTTAGTATAGAATAAAACACTATTTAACTCTTATATTTTTTTGACAAAATATTTAACTCTTATCTATAAAGTATCAATCATCAATCAAATACATAAAACAAAGCACTCAAAGGTACATCACATGGCTCTAGAGGCATCCTCTATCATTGTTCCTTCTGTTCAAGAGTTAATAAAACAGCCCATTACCAAAATTCCAGAACGATATTTCCATTCAAATCAGGACACTATTGTTGTATCTAACAAAACTTCTTTACCACAAGTTCCTATAATTGACCTGCATAAATTGTTGTCTGATGATACAGCTGAGCTAGAAAAGCTCGACCAAGCTTGCAGAGAATGGGGTTTCTTCCAGGTTAATTAATCAAAATTGTCTTATTCTTATTCTCCTTATTTACTTTGTTATATACTAGCCATGTACATCATTCAAAATTTTCTACTGCCAAAATTAAACAATTTTGGCAACGAAGATCAAAATACCATATTTTATAGTGCCTGATGTTGTTAGTGAGATTGTTTGCAAGTAAAATAGTTTAATTGAATGTATAATTGCAAGAAGAAAAAATTTCTACAATTTATTTATAGGTATAGATTTCATACATTCAAAATAAAGCAAGTAATTAAGATTTAATTACTATTATCCAAGGAAAAAAAATGAATTTTTACATAACATTAAAAAGATAATTTGGTAATTAGTTTTCCTTTAAAAAAAATTGAAAATTAATTGCAGCTGATTAACCATGGAGTCAACACTTCACTGGTTGAAAATATGAAGATAGGTGTTGAAAAATTCTTCAACCTTCCAGTGGAAGAGAAGAAGAAGAAATTTTGGCAAACACCAAATGATATACAAGGATTTGGTCAGTTGTTTGTTGTATCTGATGAACAAAAGCTAGAATGGGCAGACATGTTCTACATCAACACTTTGCCATTGGACTCAAGGCATCCCCATCTAATTCCTAGTATTCCCACACCATTCAGGTTTCCAACAATCTCAATTTGTGTGTTTCCTTAATTAAACATCATCGATGTTGGTAATTTTTTTAAGAAGTTACAACCGAAAAGAATTGAACCTGAGATCTTGAGGAGGAGCGCACTCCTAGATTCCAGGTCAATATCACCAGACCAACTCAAATGGGTTTATTGATATTGGTAATTAAATTAGATTTTGTTGTTTCATTGCAGAGACCATCTAGAGAATTATTGTTTAGTGTTGAAAAATCTAGCTGTCACAATAATTGGTTGTATGGAGAAAGCTTTGAAGATCAAAACCAACGAACTAGTTGAGTTATTTGATGATATATGTCAAGGAATGAGGATGAATTACTACCCTCCATGTCCCCAACCAGAGCATGTCATTGGATTAAATCCTCATTCTGATATGGGTATGTTAACCATCCTTCTCCAAGCTAATGATATTGAAGGCCTTCAAATAAGAAAAGATGGACAATGGATTTCTGTTCAACCTCTTCCTAATGCTTTCGTCGTCAACCTTGGAGACATGTTGGAGGTAACATACGTAGATTAATTTGATGGCGAACTTATTAAATTGATATTAATAACATGAATAAAGACATTTTTCGTAATTGTGAATAAAATTTTGTTATGAATCGTAAGATATGTGAATGTATGTTCGTCCATACATCACACACTACGAATAGAGAAATAAGTAACATTTGAGTATCCAACGAACATTTCAAGAATGTGCACCCAAGTGTGTGGAATCAGTACAATTGGCAATTTTCATCGTAAAAGCTTTCTACGAGGCCAAAATCATCCGTCTTGGCAATGATCTTCTGGGCAAGCTTCTACGTTTTCATCCTAAAGTTTTTAGTACCCTGACGAACATTTTATTTAGTTTTTGAATTATGGTTCATATTTTAAATCCTTTTACAGATATTTACGAATGGAATTTACCGAAGCATTGAGCATCGAGGAATAGTAAATTCAAAGAAGGAGAGGATATCAATTGCTACATTTCATAGGCTTCATATGAGCAGAGTTATAGGTCCAACACCAAACCTCATTACTGCTGAAAGATCTGCATTGTTCAAAACAATTGGAGTCGCTGATTACATTAAGGGATACCTTTCACGCCAGCTAGAAGGGAAATCATACTTGGATGTTGTAAGGATTCAAAAGGAGGTAGATAAATAATGTAAGTTTATTTATAGGATTTTTCATGAAAATAAACAAGAGAAATGTTAACGAGTGTCCTCAAGGCACTCTTTAAAGATCTTAAATAGTAACTTTTTATAAAAATGTGTATATTTAATGCATCAAAAATTGAACTATTTGACTTTTTTAAAGAATAATTTCTTAATTAAAGATTTTTAAAGAGTTTCCTGAAGTACTCGTTAAAAGAAACGCAGAGCTAGTAAGAAAAGTAATGCAACAAATGGGGATAATGTTCAACAATTGTTACAATGAATATGCACTTGCTGTTTAAATTTCATGCTTCGAACTTTAAACATATTATTGTTGAATTGTAGTTCTTTAATATTTGCATATGATGTGAAGCAAAACATACTATAGAATGTGGCTTCAACAAAATATTTTTGTACTGATATCCTGTGAGAAAGACTCGTTTTATACAAGCATTAAACAATGTTTGTATGTCTTAAAACGAAATATATTTATTTGCTTTAAAATAAATGTTAGGACTTGACCCAAGAAAAAAATAATAACCGTATTTTATTATAAGTCATTTCAGAAAAATATTTTAGTTTTATTATAAGGCGTTTTATAATGTCAATATATCAATAATGATATTATTTTTTTTACCTTACCCATTACCATTTATTACTTTTTTTTTTATTCTTTTAATTTATTTTTCCTATATCATTAATAAGAGCTAATTTTGTAAAATCACTCTCTGAGTTTCTCTTTTCAATACAAAGTAACTTACATTTCTTAATATATGTGATAATGTCAAAATGACCTATAATAAAATAAGGTAGCTGTAAAAATAAATGTCAGAAACCACAAGAGAATCAAGATTTTACAAAAAGCATAAGCAAACGTCCTTTCAAAGATATCCGATAAAATTGAAACGATACAGAGAGAAAAAATATAAGCAAATTTCACGAATATTAAAGGAACCAAACACAATTACTACAAATTTTAAATTGATGAAAACCAAGTATAATTCTTTTCAAGGATCAAAGCCTAAGTCCTCTTATTTCATATAACATATAACAACATACATGGACTTACTATGTTATTCACGAATCTTGGATCCTAACAACATCCAAGTATGATTTCCCATTTATCTTGCTTGAAAGGTATCCATTGACGTAATCTGCAATAGAAATGGTTTTAAATAATGCAGGAGTTTCATGAGTAACAAGACTGGGTGCTGGACCAATATCACCCTTATGAGGACTGTGAAATACAGCAACAGAGATTCTTTCCTTCTCTGAATTTACTGTTGCCCTATGTTCGATGCTCTGGTAAGTTCCATTGCTTAGTATCTGCCACACAAAATTTAAAATATTAATTAACAATATTCTTAGAATATTCTTGATATAAAAGTAGGATTGAGCTTTTGCTAGAATTGATTTTGTAAAATTAATTCTGGATAAAAATGACTTTTATGAAAAGTGATTTATATTTGGATGTATTTACGTAAAAATGGATTTATCAATAAATTTAAGGTTAAAAATCAATTTTAGAAGCAAAAGCTACAAATTATAGCTTCAAGTAGAATCAATTCTACAAGCAAAATCAATTTTACTTTAAATCATCCAAATATCATAAAATCAATTTTACAATCTCTAGAATAACTTTTGTCCCTCTAAAATTGAAACCATACACACGAGACTATATCAAAATTAAACTCACAGTTCTATTATACTTTGTTGAAAACTATCTAAATCCAAATGATAAAACGATTTGTGAGAAATTATGTTAGTTACCTCCAACATATCTCCAATATTTACCACAAAAGCATTGGAAAGGGGATTGATAGGAATCCACACTCCATCTTTTTTTATTTGAAGTCCTTGAATTTCATTTACTTCAAGAAGGATGGTAAGGGCAACACCATCAGAATGAGGATTAAGTCCAATCACTTGTTCTGGTTGAGGACATGGAGGATAGTAATTCATCCTTATTGACTGATCTATATCTTCAAATAAATCTAGCAATTCATTTGGTTTCACCTTTAGAGCTTTTGTCATATACTCAATGAGTGTGACACACAATCTTTTCAGTTCTAGATAATAGTTCTCTAAATTATCTCTGCAATGTTTTACAAGTTACATTATTAACGATGTTATCTTTAAGCAAGACAAACTTTTAGAAGTTGTATTTTAGGATGCACAATATACAAATACTTTATATTACCATTGATATAATAGTTTGGAATAAAATATAGTTTAAAATTCAATGAAGTAGATATATGACATGCAAGCTTGCTTCTATCTATCTATCTATCTATATTCTATCTATCTATCTATCTATCTATCTATCTATCTATCTATATTCTATCTATCTTCTATATATCTTTGTAAAGGAAACTTGAGTTAATCATATGCAAGCATTATGTCTATGTGGCACTTTTAAAAAGCTTTATCACACTATCTAAAAAGCATTATACAAAGAGTTCTCTCACTCTCTTTAAACCTTTCAATCCTCCACTATATCAATTTAATGTTTAATTATATTTATATAACTCCTACAACAAAACAAAATAATAATGCATTAAATTAAAAACGTAAATATATATTAATACAAATTAGTTTGCCTATTTTTAGACCCATTGTCTTCTTCCATAAAGGAAAAAAAAATCTGCCTCTTTTTTTTGTTAAAAAAAACTGCTTTATAAGTTACACAATGTTTTTTTCAAAGATTTATAAGCTATACAAGGTTTGATATGCTTCAACCCATTGTCTTTTTTGAGTAAAAAATCATTGCACTTATACGTTAAATAAATTCAAATAGATAGTGTGCTACGATGCTATTATTTTTATAAATAAATACAAACAATTAAAATTAATATTAATTTAATAACAATCACTATGATTTATCACACCAACCTTTAAATTATCTTTCTTTTCTATTCCTTAACTATCACTCTCTCATGGATTTAACGACAGTCTTTTATATTTTAATTTTCAGTTATAGTTTTTAATAAGTATTATATATTGTCATATTCATGATCACTATATATTCTTTGTGCATCGATCTACTAAGTGTTTGTAGTATAAATTTTGCTTTCCATTGATCAACACTTTCTCCAAACAACTTCTGATGGTAATTTTCAATTTTGTATCGTGATGTAATTTTTATCATCTTTCTTACTACTCTTATATATCTTTGCTATTCATTGATTTGTGTAGTAAGATAGAGACTAAGCTAATCTATTATATAGATAGGTCAAATATTTTTGCTTTACATTTTTATCATTGGCTTGAGAATCGACATAACATTAGTTAGTATACTTTTCTAACTTGCTTTCTTATATTTTCTATTGCTTAATATGGATATAACTATTTTTTTTCATGTGAATTAGGATAAGAAGACTAAATACGCTCTTATTGTTGCTTCTATTGTGTTCTTATTGCCCGAAAACCTATGAAAAATGGTGGCTCATGTAAGTATATGTCTTTAATCATTATATTTGCATCAATGAAAAATGGTGTTCTCTTTTACCTCTAATAATTCATTATTATTTATCTACTTTTTAACTTGAATTATTAGCTTAGAGATTGTCTAGCTCTGACACATAAATTGCTCTCTTTCTGCATATTCTTATTCTTATGTACTTCTTTCTAACTTCTAATGTAAGTGTAACTCTCCATTCATTTTATAAGTTCTTTTCCCATTCACATTTTTATTTCTTATTACTCATAATTTATCTTTATAAAAAAGAAAGATTTGAAACCAGGAAAAATAAATATAAGTAAACATAAATTAGATGGATACAAAATAAGTAGGAAAAGAAACAAATAAAAATATAAACATATTTACAACAAAAAAAACTACAAATATTTTGGATATCCACACCATAAATTATTTCCGGTCCCTTCTATTTTCAATTATTATGTATACACTATTGACAATCTCTCATAAAAACCATTGCGTGTGTCTCATAATATCTCTAAACTTAAAACTATAACCAATAAAAAAATTAATTCAATCCATTTAAAAGTAACGTCCATATGCCTAGAAGATTATAAAAATCATACTCACCAACTTTTTAATTACGCCAACATAATTGGATGTAGTATCCTTTAACATTCCTCCAAATCTAATCTTAAAAATAGAAAAATTTAGTGCATAATTTTTCATATTCACTCTTACCTTTTATAACCTCCACCTACAACCATATTCATTTGCAAAAAAAATTATTGTATATTCTTTTATGTTATGTAAGCTAAAAAATGAAATTTTCACTCCACATATGGTGCTAATGGATGAAAATGTATTCTTAATTACTGTTATGGGACTTGAACTATTATTCTTTTTTATCCTTAACTATTGTGTATATAAATATGTGATTCACAAGTGTTAAATATTTGAGGTACAAGTTTTGGTTTTTGGGTCATCATCGCTTTCTTCAAGCAACTCTTGCATGATACCACTTCAATTATGTATTGTAGTTTTCTCATTTGCCTTACCATATGCCTTGAATCTTCATTAGTTACTATCGGTTGATAGGGATTCAAGTTACTCTTCCTTTTCTTTCTTTCTTTCTTTAATCCTTAATGTGGATATTTACATTTCATCTAGATTAAGGAGATTTAGGTATAGATTGCTTGGAAGATTTAGGAGATTGTATTTTAGATATTAGGTTGCTTGGAAGATTTATGAGATTATATTTTGAGTTATTTAAGTGTCGACAAGGTTTATTTTGGGTTGCAAGGTAGACAAAGTTCTATACATATTTTAATTTTTTTTCATGGTAGCTTTTCAATGGGCTTGAAGAAGTACTATGTTTAATTTTTTTTGGCATGTATCTGTTCTACACAATAAATTTTTTAATTAAAGTAAATATATTATATGTTTTAAATATTCAATAAAAGTTTATTTATCAAATAAAATAAATTAATTAGCATTTTTCTTTTAAACCGAAATCAAGTGAAAATTTATACATGATAGATAAACCCTTAAATAAAAAATTATAATAATGTGCATGGATTGTATAAAAGTTGAAGGTTGCTAACTTTTTTACTTTTTGAAGTCAAATTTATATAGTTGTTCAAATATGATGTGTCATTGTACAAGTTTCTTTCCAAAAATTATTTTATTTGATAAATAAATAATATTCAGAATTTTTAAAGGTCCTCAAACTTGATAATATCAAATAATAGCCAAAATATATTATATAAGCGCATTCTAATAAAGCCCGTGACTTGAGTTGTTCTTATGTAAGCTTTATGATGATGTGGTACTCTAGAAAAGCTTTCCTATTATCTCTCAAATTTCTTAATTTCATCTCTAATTAAACACACCCACTATATTTTATATTTTAGTGGTGCTTTATTATAAAAACGTATGCACCATGAAAAAACGAAAAAAGAGAGAGAGCCACATTTAGTAGAATGAAATGTAAGAGTTGATGGAAGAAGTTAGCAAGCTAGCTCAATTCAGTTACACAATTATGAATTATAAGAATGAATAAATATATGTAAATGTAATAAATAGACGGGAAAAAATAGAAAAAGCAAAGGCTTATATATGATTTATGTTTAACTTACAATGTTGAAGCATCCTTAATAAGGTCTAATGATACAAATCCTAAAGAAAAAAACCGATGCATTAAATTTATTAAGGAAGGTCCGTCCAACTTTTATGAACCTTTTTTTTTCTTCTACTTTCTTTTCTTCTTTTGTTATGAAAATTAAAGATCTATAGAATAGATAGAGAATTTGTCAAAAAAAAAAAAAAAAAAAGAGAGAATAGATAGAGAAGTTCACTTTGTATTTCTAATCCATACCTTTCATTTATATGTAACCTTTTAATTAGTGCACCTTTTCAATTCACATATTTAGTGAATCAATTTAAAACCAAATATTGTACCATTTATATATTGACATTTTCTCTCATCTTTTCTTATGTTGTTGTGGTAACACTTTGTATCAACCAAGAGTTCAACATGCACAAACACATAAACCAAGTCCTTAGTATTGTACGATAGATTTATGTCTCAAAGGTAAGACAACTTTCTTCAAGCACACAATAAGGTAGTTTGGCTCTGAAAATATAGCCTACTATCTTCTATCATTACTCAAAACTTTATCGACGATTTAAATCAAGCCTACCAAGTAATTTTTGTGGTGTTCGGTATAAGATTAACTCTTATTATATATTGGTTTTTGCTGCATATCATCTTAGTGTTGTTGTGACTTTAAATTTTTTACATTTATCCATTGTAATGGCATATCTACATGGATTTACTGATGTATGATTTTTACTTTTGTTTACAAGTAGGGGAGCAATATAAAAGATCAAGCTATGTAAAGGAAGATTTTTTTCCCTTCAAAATGATATGGATGTGGCTTTGTAATAATATATCAGTTTTATGATTTAATTATTTATTTATTGATACATATTTTTTTTAAGAGTATTGATACCTAACTTAATTATTCATAAAAGTCTACATTTGAGCGATCCATTTATGAGAGTTTGGATGTTGAATGGTCTTCAATTTAATTTATAGTGATATGAAATGACCATTATGTAATTGTACATTTTATTAATGTGGAAGCACTTTCATCCTATCTTGAAAATTATAATAGTGCTTAATTAATTGAAAACAATGGTATGTGTTGATGTGCTAGCTTAGGTGTTAATTTTGCAGCATTTTAAACAACAATATTACATCATCTAGAAGATGAAATTCAAAGCATGAAAGTGGAACAAATGACAAATAAGTAAATGAATGGTATATGCTCTTTTTACTCAAAATTAATAGAAAATATAATAATAAAATTAAGTGAAATTTTTCTTCTTCATAGTAGGAATAACAAATGGTATTCCAATAAATAAATAAATAAAATAATGATCAAAATTGCAATGTCGACTGTGATTTTATATTTGGAGATGATCGGTGCAATTAAACATATTCTTATTATATTCTTTGAATATTATTATGACCTTTTAAACTTCTCACCCGTTGTTTAGATTATATGCTTACCTTATTTGTTGTCTCGAATATGTCTTTTGAATTTTGAAAGCTTCAATTTTTTTTAAGCTAGAATCATGATGATGTGACACTCTTTAGACAAACTTTTCACTCTCTTATGTTATCTCATTTTAAATTAGAATTGTTATTATGTGAAACTCTTTGAAAAACTTTTCATTCACTCTTTTCTATATTATAATCTCTAATATTAATTCTATTAATGTTTATATAAGATTGAATAGTACTAAAAAGAAATCTTATCTTGAAATATTAGTGCTATGTAGCAAAATATATATATAATAAAAGAAAAAAGACAACATAATATAAGAGAACATAAACGTAATCCGAAAAAATAAAACAAACAAAAAAAAAGGATTACGCAAAGTAATAAGAAGATAAACCAAACCTTTGACTAAAAAATCCAAACAAATAAAAGTCCAAGTAGAGTTCCATAAAGAGAAGGTTTGATATGAAACTTCAAAAGAAGCTAATTTTTTTGACAAATTCAAAAGAAGCTAATTTATTAACACAAGAATCGTCTTTGTAATTAATATGAGATACCTTAAATAAGATATAGGAAAGTAAAAGTAAGAAATTACGTTGTATAATTTCCAAGAACATGATCAAAAGATAAAAAAGACAAAACCATAAAAGATTAATCACATGCTAAACGAAGTTTATTTCAACCTTTCGAATAAGCAATATTGACAACAAACATGACTGCACCATTGTGATCCCGAAAAAGAAATGCTCTTACATGACTACACTAATAGGATAAACTATGATATATGTCTTTAAACTTATAAAATATTATAACATCCATCAAAAACTATATTCATTGTCCTTAAAATATTCACACAAACCTACTATATAAATCAATACAGATTCTCATATTTTTAAACATAACATATTTTAATATAAATTAATATTAAACCTAATCATATCACTACATTTTAAAATATCATGGATCATTGAATTTTATATGATTATACTTATCATAATTTTTATTTTTAACATTTGTAAAAAAATTACAAGCACTATTTTAATCAAACCCGTGCAACGCACGGGTTACAAACGCTAGTCTATTATAGTCCGGTGGTCTACCATCTATCTAAAAAGGTGAGTTGCCAATAAATAAGAAATTGAATTTATATATTCATGACAAATATATTAAAATAAATATAACATTAAATTCAAAATAATTAGTTTATATTCTCATAAAAAAAAAAATTAATTAGTTTATATTTGGTTGTTGTAAGTAGGGACCTTTAGTTATTTTCCACATGTTAATTAAATAATTCAATGCTTAATATACAAAACCATAGCATACATAACTTTTTTGGATAAGCTAGGAAATAGGTGGGGCATTAAGGAAAAGTGTAGACATCCCAAGTAGGTTGCCAACTTTGGGAAACTCTCCATATGACTCTTTATCCATAATAATATATAGGGTTAATATCACTTTTGGTCCCTGTAATATTAGGGAATTCTGGTTTTAGTCTTTGTAAAAAAAAAAGTTTAGATTCTGTCCCTTTAATTTTAGATTCTCCACTTTTAGTCCCTCGTTTAACCCTGTAAGCAGAATTTGCACATGTGTCACGTTGACTGGGTAATTTTTTACTTTTATCATTAAATTTATTTCCACGTGACTTTTATTTTGATTTACATTTATTTAATTAGTTAAAAACAAATTTTAGAATTGAAATAAAATAACTTAAATTAAAATTAAAAAAACTATAATTCATTTATTCATGTTCATCCTTCCCATGTTCTTCATGTTCATCTTTCCCTTCCCGGCCCAATTCTCATTCTCCAGCTTGACCCCCAAAAATCACGACACCATCATCACCTTCCTTTCCCCCCATTAACTTTCTTCTTGAACCTTCATCTTCTTTCTCCAAATCGAATCTGACCCAATACATCTCAAATCGAAACCCATTTTTTATTTTTCATTCTTGGTCCTTTTTATCAACAAAACACAATTGAATTTCTGGATTTATAAAAATCTCATCTTTCAATTTCAAATTTATGGGTTTCTTAAAATTTGAATCACACACTTAAACAAACATAAACATGAATAGGAGTGTTGTTTAGAGAGAGAAAGAGAAAGCTTTGTTTTAAAAGAGGGAAAGGATGAAGAAGAAGAATCTGAGTTGAATCATCCACAGTTTATAGGTTTGGTTTTGTAGATGGTTTTGGTTTTGTAAACAGTTACAAACGGCAAAAATCACTACTTCAAGTGTGCCTTCTTCACCATCTGCAGTAATGGTGATGAATTTGGTGGTGGCGTTGACGATAATGGTGGTGATAGGTGGGATGATGATTATGAGGATGAAGAGCTTTCCGAATTTGTGAATTTGTGAATTTCTTATTGAAGCTTATGTTGTTGTTGTTCTTGTTTTAGTTGTTGTTCATGAAATTTTGTAGATTTGTGAATCTGTTTTTTTTTTTTTTTTATAAACATGATGGTTGCTGCACATTTTTGTTCTTGTTACTTGGGTTTGTGAAGAATAGGAAGAAGAAGAAAAACGATGAAAGAAGAAGCTGGAAAGCAAAGGGCATTTGATTTTTGTGGTTTTTTAATTGTAATTTTAATTTGTTTTTTATTTGTTTTTTATTTGTTTTTTATTTAATTTTTAAATAAAAAACAACTTAATCTATGTGGCATATGATTCCTTTAAAAAAAAATTAAAAACTAAAACAATTACACAGTCAGTTGGACACATCAACATATTCTGCTGACAAGTTTAAGTGAGGGACCAAAAGTGGAAGAATCTGAAATGACATGGATGAAATCTAAACTTTTTTTTTACAAGAACTAAAACCAGAATTCGCTAATATTATAGGGACCAAAAGTGGTATTAACCCTAATATATATAATATATGGTTAAATATGTTTTTGGTCCCTATAAATATATCAACTTTTCGTTTTAATTCCTCTAAAATTTTCCTTCAACTTTTAGTTCTTATAAAATTTTCACTCACTATTTTTGGTCTATATTTTTAAGTCAATTTTTGTATTTTTTTTTTAATGAAATTGTCCATAAATGTGAAAAATATTTCCCAAAAAAAAAAAAAGAATTTTTTAGCAAACCACAAATTAAATATGAATTTTTTATGTCTTCTATTTTGGTAACACATTTTTTTAGAAAAGAAAACCATTGTGTTGATGAGCTTGCAGACATTGGTTTCTCTACAAACACATCTGTGGTGGGATAGCATCCCTCCCCCCCTCTTAGCTATATATATATATATATATATATATATATTAATTATGGGGGCTTGTTGGTTGGGCAAGTTTCCTTTTCCAAAAAAAAAAATGAATTTTTAACCGTAAAATATCATATTAAATTCATTTTTTGTTAAAAAAATCTAATTTTTTCTGGGAGAGAGTCTTATAATATTATCAATCTTTCTACAAAATTTTATTCAAAATTCGAATTTTACATATGAGCTTACATTAAACGAGGGACCAAAAATGAAGATGGAAAAAAATTTAGGGACCAAAAGTTGAGGAAATTTTCAGAGAGACCGAAAAGTTAACATATTTATAGGGACCAAAAACATATTTAACCCTATAATATAAAGAAGGAAAAATATATGCAAGAGGGGGGCGAAACAAAAACCCTCAAAAAGCAAGCAAAACATAAAAACAAAATAAGGAAAACGATAATTCGGCAAACCAAAACGGTCTCTAAAAGCCCGTAAAGTGCTTGTAGAATCCCCTTCAACTAGATTCTTAACCAACGACAATGAGAAGTGAAGGAATCTGGTCAAAAGAAATCATAAGCTCGATACCCTGAATATTCCAATAGAGAATATTTGTTGAGATATGGGAGAGGGGGAACCCCGAAGCGGGTTTGGTAGGCAGCTCGGTTGAGTTTGTTTTTCTTTTCCTGACTCTTTGAGATGTAAGTAGTGAGCGGGGCCTCAAAATCAATCTTCTTATTATTCATCAACTTATGAACTAACTCAAGGTCTTTTGGCAAAACTGGGCAACTATGGGGAATATAATTAGAGAGATTATCCATCGGTATGTTCTGACTATTATCATTATTTGTTTCGACAATTGGCAATTTATTATATCTATTATACAGATACTCGCGGATACGTACCCATGAAGTATCAGAATTAATTACTTTAATTTTTAAAAAATATTGTATCAGATACTTATAGGATACTCCACAAATACTTATAAAATACTTCACATACATGTATCCTATATAAAATGAAGGGTAAAAAAGCGAGTCAATGTTGTAAAAATTCAGTGTAGATGTATATGATTATATTTAAGATATTAATTAGTAGAATTGTTTCTCGATGAACTACTTAAAATTGCTTTTTTTTTTGGATGAATGTAACGAGAATTAATCAACATTAGACAAAATTTGTGTTGAATTCTTTTAATAAAGTTTATATTGATGTTCTAACATATGAATGAAAATAGAATATGATTTATACGAAAACGTTTATTTTTTGTATTGATCACATGTATTTTCTTTTTTTGAAATACTATTGATCACATCAAGGGCATTGCTAACCAGCCCTCAAGGTTAGCATTAAAGAGGTTAGTGATTAAACACAAACCTGAATTTGTTTTAATCTCTGAACCTTGGATGAACTTTAATAGTTTTCCTAGCAACTGGTTATCGAGACTAGGTTTAAAACTCTTTGCCCTTAACAAGAGACAAGACACCCTACCAAACATTTGGTGCTTATGCTCAATAAACCTATCCCCAACCATCTTATCCATATCCGACCAACATGTTAGCTTCTCCTTAACTGAAGACTCTAAAACCTTTGGCATCTCAACCTTTTATGCTTCCACATCCCACATCAATAGAAGACAACTCTGGAATGAACTTCAAACCCTCCAAACCCAACACTTAATCCCTTGGTGCTTTATTGGGAACTTTAACTCAATCCTTGGTAATCATGAACACAGAGGAAACTTTTCACCTACAAGAATTCCAATTGAAGAGTTTCTCAACTGGTCTGATACAAATAATCTCATCCATCTCCCTGCAAAAGGTGCACAATTTACTTGGACAAATGGCAGAAATGGTAGAAGAAATACTCAAAGGAGGCTAGGTAGAGCAATATGCAACAACTTGTGGCTTGATTTATGCTCCTCTCTCAATGTTTCAACCCTCATCAGGCATAACCCCATCACTTTTGCCTCACAATTCAAATTCATGAAGATGTGGACATGTCATGAAGATTGCAAGAATATAGTTGACACTATCTGGAAGACCCTTATTTATTGCTGCCCTATGTATATTCTATCACAAAAACTCAAAATTTTGAAATCTAAACTGAAATTTTGGAATAAAGAAACTTTTGGTAATGTCCATGCTTTAGTAAAAGATGCTGAGGATAAACTGCAAGGTATCCAGAACAATATTGATGTTAATGGTCATACAGACACTCTTATGGAGCAAGAAAAACAAGCTCAAATCAATCTCCAACAGTCATTGAACATTGAAGAAATATTTTGGAAAGAGAAGTCAAAAGTTAAGTGGCACCTTGAGGGAGATAGAAATACCAGCTTCTTTCATAGAACCACCAAAATTAAAAACAAACCAAACTCATAACCTCCTTAAGAGATGGTGATAGTATCATTACCAATCAAGAGAAAATTGCTTCTCATTTCACTAACCATTTCCAAAATATTTTCTGTAGTTCTTCTGTTTTGCAGGTGAGCACAATGGTTGAAGATTGCATCCCAAAGCTTGTTGATGACCAATCAAACAACATCCTCACTATGATGCCCTCAGAATTGGAGATTCATGATGCAGTGCAGAGTCTCAATAAAGATGGTGCTTCAGGCCCTGATGGCTTTGGAGCAATTTTTTTATCATACCTACTGGAAGATAATCAAGATGGATGTCATATATGAGCTAATTTCATGCCCATTATAACATCTAAGGAGCAGATAGGGTTCTTTAAGGGGAGAAATATCAAAGACAGTATCTGCCTTACATCAGAAGCAGTTAACTTGCTCAACAAGAAATGTTTTGGTGGAAACATTGCTTTCAAGATTAACATTTCTAAAGCAATTGATACTTTAGAATGGTCATTTCTTCTAAAATTTCTAAATGCATTTGGCTTCAATGAAAAATTTTGTGGATGGATCAAAGAGATATTGGAATCTGCTAAACTCTCCATCTCAGTTAATGGTAAACAAAATGGTTTCTTCAATTGTAAAAGGGGGGGTGAGACAGGGAGATCCCAGTTCCCCCCTTTTATTTTGTCTTGTTGAAGATGTGTTGAGTAGAAGTTGAAGTAGATAAAATAGTCACAAGGAAGGGGGGTTTGAATTGTGACCCTTTAAAAATTATCCTAAAACTTAAAAGTGATTCTCAAGTTGTTTACTTGGAATGGTTAAGTTAATATTCTGACTTCAGAACGTTCTGAAGTTAATGCACAAAATTGATTAATAAAGTAAATGTGCAGGTGTGTGTTGTGTATACTGAAATTAAAGAGTATAGGGAAGAGAGAAAGAACACACAGAGATTTATAGTGGTTCACCCAATGTGGGCTAGTCCACTCCTCACAACCTTGTGAGAGTTTCCACTATTGTGCTTGAGATAACCTCTCAAATCCTGCACCTTACAACTTTGTTCACCTGAACAATTACAACCCTGTATTCTCTAAGCCTCAGCAGGCTTGCACCTTCTTGCTAAGTTAACCATTTAGACTTTTACAACCTTAGCTCAAACTAACACTTTAGTACCCCTAAAGCTAGATGAGACTTTGTTTACAATTTGTAAGAGATTTGAATGTTTGAGAATCAAACAGAAGAGGGAGAAGAAGAAGAAGTTATCTTTGAAAGAGATAACAAGGAGTATTGATTTACACTACAAGAAGGTAAGAAGAGCCTTCAGTGATGATCAACTTCAATTGCAAGAGCTTCAAACAAAATCAAGTTGTTTTCTAGTATGTTTTACAATGGTGCAAGTAATGCTGAGCCTTTGATCTCTATTTATAGAGTCTTTGGGCTCATATAGCTGTTGTAGGGTGTCCAATGGTGTTATGCCATGTATCCTGGGTCCCACAAGCTTTTACTTGAAAATCTAGGTGAACATTCTGATCAAAAAATGAACTTCAGAATGTTGTTGTGTTCTTGATGATCTTTATCTGGGTTCATCATGTATGAATGAACACATGAACTTTTGGGCGTGTCATATGCTTTTCATATGAATTTCTGGGCAATAACCAAAGTATGGACTTTTCCGTATACATCAGAAAGTTACTTTCCCATATTTGCCTAGGGACTGGTGCAGGAGAGATAAAGTGGATTCTGCATCTTCATGCCCATGCTTTGAGGGATTGTGTGGTCCTTGTACTGTAACAACTCCCATGAGTGTCTATCTCTGATTGAGCAGGACAGATTTGCTTTGCTTTTTCTTTTTTCTTTTCACCTACTGTACTGTTCATAAAGTAAGCATGTGCAGAGCTAAACATTCTAACCATCAGAATGTTCCTTTTGTTTGACTTAGGAAGATTTGTAAGACTACCATTTGATGTAATCAAATCCTAATGGTGAAACAACAATGAAGAGTAGTGGATATAACATCTAGGATGATATTCTCCTTTGGAATATTCCTAGTACTTCAATGTTCATAGTCTTAAATGAACATTGAGTATCTTTTTTGACATAATCCTTGTATATGCCTTTATTGCTTGATTGATTCGTGCAGAAGTACTTTCCTTGACATTTATTTATGTCACATGTGCCTTGCATGACCTTGATCAATGTTCTTGAGATTCTGGGCTTGTATTAAAGCAACCTTCTGATCTCTGCGTGAACATTCTGATCTCTGAGCAACATTCTAATCTAACTTTCTGACCTCAGTGTTAGATCATGACTTCAAATGTCCTTTGATTCTTTGAATCTTGGTATGATTTAAAACTTGTTCCTATCTTAGTAAAACACTCAAGAGCACAAGTTAAATACCAAGGAATTAATCAAAGTCCATTAATTCTTTAATCATAATGGTTTATTATCTTTAAAATTAATTAGAGATTTTTCCTCAACAGAAGTATCACAAATCTTGTTCCGGAGGGAAAGCTTGATCTCATAACTGCTGCCAGAAACTTGAAAATTCCTTCTCACACTCTTTATGCAGATGATGTCATGATCTTCTGCAGTGCAAAAATGTCTGGTATTCAGAACCTAAAGCCACTTTTTATGGAGTATGCTAATTGCTCAGGCCAACAAGCAAATCCAACTAAGTCCTCTATTTTCCCAAGTTCTATTTCTCTTAGCAGGTTGGCCTCCATTGTTGATCAACTAGGATTCTCAGTGGGTACACTCCCATTTACATATCTTGGAGTCCCTATTTTCAGAGGCAAACCTAAAGCATCCTATCTTTAGCCTATTGCTGACAAAATCAAGATCAAACTTGCTAATTGGAAAGCATTTTTATTGTCTATGGCTGGTAGAGTTCAGCTTGTTAAAACAGTTATTCAAAGTATGCTCATTCACTGCTTGTCTGTTTATTCTTGGCCAATATCAATGAAATAACCATTCCTAATTTTCCTTCACCTGATCAGAGAGTCTGGAACCTCAACATTTCAGGTGCCTTAACTTTGAAGGATGCCTATCTAACCAAATCCCCTCAGTCTCAACATTTTCATTGGGCTAAGACCATCTGGTCCCCTGACATCCTACCATCAAAATCGCTTCTCAGCTGGAGAATGATGCATGGGAAGCTCCCCACAGATGAAAATCCAATGAATAGAGGTTGTTGCTTAGCCTCAATGTGCTCAATCTATGGAACAACAAGTGATTCAACCTTTCACATTTTCTTTCAATGCTCTTTAGCATCTAAGCTTTGGTCCTGGTTTGCATCTCTCCTTAATTCTACTTTCCAATTTAACTCCATGGAGGACATTTGAAAGATTTGTGATAGAAGATGGACTCCTCAATGTAAAGTAGTGATAAAAGCAGTCATCATCAATATCTTAGTTGTTATTTAGTTTGTGAGAAACCAATCTAGATTTCAAGACAAGAAGTTCAACTGGCCTTCTATCATCAACAACATCATAGCAGAAGTTTCCCTAACTGGTAATAACACTAAGTTAACATCAACTGGTGATATGACTGAGTTTGTGTTTCTCAAAGCCTTCAAAATCAACATTCATCCTCCTAGAGCTCTAGTGATCAAGGAGGTTATGGTCACCCCCCATTCATAATTGGATCAAGGTGAATACTGATGGAGCATTAACAAAGAATCCAACTAGGGCTTCCTGTGAAGGGGTCTTCAGAGACCGCAATAGCTTGTACTTAGGAGCCTTTGCTCAAAACTTAAATACTAACTCTGCCTTCAATGCAGAACTGTTAGGGGTCATTACTGCTATTGACATAGGAATCTCAACGAATTGGAGAAACATATGGATAGAAACAGACTCTCAGCTGGTAATTTTGGCATTCAAGAATGCTGACATGGTACCTTGGAGCTTAAGAAACAAATGGCTTAACCGTTAACAATACACTAGACACTTAAATTTTTTGATTACTCATGTTTACATGGAATGGAACTCTTGTGCAGATAATATGGCTAATCTTGGTTTAGGGTTGTCTGCATTCGTTTGGTTCCCCTCTCTCCCTGATTGTATTAGACAGGAGTTTGGTCCCCCTTTCTTTCTGTACTTTTTCTCTCTTTTTTTAATGAATTAATGTAATGCTCTTTGCATTACATTTGCTTAAAAAAAATTGTTGTTAATTTTTAGGCTAAAATATGGTTTTGGTCCCTGCAAATATGTCTCATTTTGGTTTTAGTCCCTGTAAATTTTTGTTGTTGTTTTTGGTCCCTGCAAATATGCTTCGTTTTGGTTTTGGTCCCTGACCCCACTTTTGTGATGATTTGCACACGTGTCACATGATGACTGACCCATTTTGTAGATAAATAACCCCTGCAAAATATTATGATTTTTAAAAAGGTCCCTGAAAGTATTTTGTTTTTGAAAATAGTCTCTTTCAAACACTATTTTCAAAAACAAAATATTTTGCAGGCACCAAAAACAACAAAAAAATATTACAGGGACTAAAACCAAAATGAGACATATTTGCAGGGTCTAAAACCATATTTTAGCCGAATTTTTATTATAATAGAATTTATTTCTTACTAAAAATGGTAAAGGATCTATTACATATTAGACACACAAATATTATTTTCTCAAAAAGGAATAATATACCTGAATGGTTGTGGGATCAAAGGAATTAGATCGGGATGCCTTACGTGCAGAGGGAAAGTTCTAACGAAGAACATATCTCCCCATCTTAGCTTCTCATCCTCTAAAGAAACATAAGCCTGTCCAAACCCCTGCATTTCCTCTTGTGTTTGCCAAAGCTTCTTTTTTTCTTCAATTGGAAGGTTGAAGAATTGTTGAATACCAATTTTCACATTTTCTACTAGTGAAGGGTTGACTCCATGTTTAATTAGCTGTAATTGATTTCCATGAAAATTTTATTAGAGCAAATAATGCTAAATATGTTTCCTTCATAAAAAGTTCTAACTGTAATAACTGGTTATCTACCATACTGTCTTAACTCCTAAATGATATATGTTCTCATCACAAGTGTAAAGATCATTCAAAGTCTAAACAACACTTTTATAATACATATACTAAATGGTAGCCCACGTCTAAGTGAGGAATTTCATTAAATCTCACTTGTTTTGAAGTTTGTAAAAATGTAGTAATAATTTAAAGGGAGGTCGTTTCTTGTAGATTTTTTAAAAACCAATTTTGATGTTCTAGTTATGTTTATATGGTATTCTCAAAAAAAATTTAAGCCCAATTATGTGTGAGTGGCTGTAGAGGTGTTGAGACAGCTCAACATTATTCCTTTCTTGCAATTTTTTAGTTCCCTTTGAAATCTAGTCCGGTCTTATATTGATTTCTCTTCGGCTAATTCTCAACATATTCCAAATCATTTTGTTCAATTTGCTTATTTGACAAGTGGTTCTAAAGCGCGTTATTTCTTTTTGCAGCTTATTTGACTCTCTTATGCTTGTGTATTATGTAATGGAAGAAATAATAGATTAATCAAAATTAAGGAAAATTATATATCTCAACTACTAGATAGAGTTAAATTACATTTCTTTTGATGGATGAAGGCAACATCTGCTAATTTTGTTATATGTTATCACAGTCTGTGGCCGTGCCCGCTTGCTTGTTTGGGTATCTGCTAATTTCATCTTATTGTGTTTTGTTTTTTACATTACTTTGTTGTAAATTTCTGTGGTCTTCTTTAGCACAAGGGGCACACCTTATGCTAAAGAGACTCCTCCTTTGATGTTAATATATTCTATAAGTTTTTTTTTTTAATGAGTTTTATGTTGAAAATGATATAACCATTTTGATTAGCTTTTGAAGAAAATTATTTTTATAGAAGTGAGAGAAAACTAAAGTTTATATATTGTGGACTACGTTTTATGAATCAAATTAATAAAAAATATTTTAACATAACATGCATAATTTTCAACTTGAATGTATTTTCAACCATGGTTTATACTTTTTTTTTCTTAAATCTCTAAAGGATTTGGTCTAGTTATGAAATCCAGGCTTGTATATGGAGTTTCAAATTGGAGTCCTACTTGTGGCCCTTTGAAAAGGTAAAAAAAAATTAAGATAATATGTAAGATAATATTAAGGTCTTCATTATATGTAAGATAATATTCTTTCACCTAAAGTTTTATCCAAAAAAAAAAAAAAAATTGGCCCAAACCTGGAAGAAACCCCATTCCTTACAAGCATGGTCTAGCTTCTCTAGCTCAATTGAATCTTCACATAACAGTTTACTGAGATCGATTACTGGGAGTTGTGGTAAGGAAATTGTGTTAGATATAAGAATAGGATCTTGATTTGGTTGAAGATATTGTTCTGGAACTTTTTCAATGCCTTCTTTTTCCAACTGTTGGACCGAAGGCGCCAGGACAATAGAAGTACCAGCCATTTGATGAGACTCTGGTTATGTGTTAGGATGAATTTAAAGTGTGAAGAAAGGGGATAAATGAGTGCTTGCAAATGAGTTGTGTAGAAATATTATTTATATTTTCAGTCAACACGTTTTAAAATTCTAAGAAATTTGCTTTGAGGGGTCAGATTTTATATAATAAATATTAATATAAAATTTTTAACAACGCAAAATGATAAAATAATAACGACTATTTAACCCTAATTATTATTATTATTATTATTATTATTATTATTAAAAAATAAAGACTCTTTAATATCTGCAAGTTAAAATTGTTATTTACGAGTTTTAATTATAATTATAAAGTTTGGTAGAGTTTTTTTTATTTTTATTTCAACGCAATGAAAAATATGTCTCTGGTACCATATAAATTGGACCCTTAAAATTATTTCTTCATCATAGACCAATTTTTACCACCATTTGATTAGATTATCTACCCAATTTTATCATGGTTCACTCATATACATATAAACCCCAACTTTATCTCTCTCATTGTACCTTCTCTCTTCTCTCACTTCCAACTATGTGATAAAACTAAAAAAAATCTTCTCATTTTTTTTTTTACTCTGAACAGTGGTTCATGTTAACAAAAGCACAATCCAAAAATGAAAATTTTGGTTTTTCTTTAAGAAAAACAAAATGATATTCATTCATTCAAATCGAGAGATTACATTATTCAACACCGCTAAAAACGTAAAGGATGAATCTGCAAACAAACTCACAACACCCAAGTTAATAGCATATAACGGCATAATGACTACAAAAATATATAATAAAATTAAAGTGACCGGAATATCCATGTCTCCGGAACTACAACGTTGACGCCTAAATCTTTAATTGAATAATTAATCTTCAATATGAATCAAATGAACACCGCAAAGAGACGAAAAATCAAACAACGTCGCACAAGACGATGAACAACAAACCACCACACTTAGATGATGAAATCACAAAGAAAAAACCTAGATCTACGTGAAAATCACTTATTTAGATTGCAATAGAGATAAAAAGATGAAGATGAGTGATTTCAGGTCAAGAATTGACCCAAAACTACCCTCAATGAAGAAACTGAAAGAGAAAACCTAGAGAGAAAAACTAGGACTGGCTTGTTGGAGAGAGAGGAGAAGAACAACTTAGTAAATACCTAAAAATTTTGGTTTTTTGTTATGATCATTTTGATATCTTGGTTCATCAATGTTTGGATCTCACAGATTTGCTGGAATTTTGTCAATTTTGATAAAATCTTTGTAAGCTGGATTGTATATCAGTTAGTCCAATGTCATAAATAAAAAATTTATCAATTTTTCTATAAAATTTTATTCAAAAATATGAATTTTACATATGAGTTTACTTTAAAGGATGGACTAAAAGTGAAGATGGAAAATTTTTGGAGGACTAAAAGTTGAATGAAAATTTTAGAGGGTCTAAAATGAAAAGTTGGTATATTTATAAAGACCAAAAACATATTTAACCCATAAAAAATGAAATAATCAAAGAGTAATTGTTTTTTATTAAAGAAAAAAAGTAGTTTCTATGGACGAGAAAAAAATCGAGGTATAAAAGAAAAAACTAAAAATTAATGGGGAGAGATGTACAGAATGCATAATGCAATTGAGAATTTGAGATTAAGATTGGTGAAGCTGGCTTTCCATATTTCAGTGGGTACAATCATAGAAAAATGATTCTTCGGTTCTGTACATAACCATGACAAATTTATTTTTGAAAATTTTTCTTTGGACATACACATATAAGCAAAATCTATTTTTTAGATACATTTAATTAATTATGTAAATGACATATAATAAAGACCACATACATTTATTAATTAAATGTATCTAAAAAAATGGTTTTTTGTTTATATTAATAACTAGAAGGGGTGTACAAAACTTCAAAAAAAAAACAAGTAAAAGACGCTTTTATTTTTAACGGTAGCTGATTATCGCCGGATCCGTTGTATACCATTTTGTGACTGATTTTCACATTTTCTTACTCTCTTATAATATGGCATGGATATTAAGGGTGTGTTTGGAACGGCTGATTGTTCAAGGATGGAAAGCTTGCGGCAAGGAAATATTCTAGATTTTTGTGCTTTCACCGTTTGGTTTGATCAAATACAAGCATGGAAAAAAACTTTTTGGTGGGTCCCACATGCAAAATGGTTCCTCTCTATTTTGGACAGAAAGCCTAGGGAAGCATGAAAAGACACAAATGTCTACACTCTATTTTTATTTTTTTAAGACACTTTTTTTTATCAACCATACATTCAATAAAATATAATAAAAAAGTGTATATGTATTTTTTGAATGGAAAAGAATGTAATATATATTATTTATATATCTTGTCAAAAAAAATATTATATATATAAATATTTATATACGAGTCATATAGCATTTGTATATTTAAAAAAAGGTGTGGTTTATTGAATTAATATATATCATTTTTATGCAAGGACAATATTGTCATTTACTAAACCTAACTCTTTCTTTCCTTTCTCTTTCTACTCACTTTCACTCATACCAAACACTCAAACAATCATCTCATTTTTTATTCACTTTCTTCTTACTTTCTTTCCTTTAACAATCTTTCCTCTTAGAGCACCATTATCGGTGGTGGCATTGCTTACGTGTGGCATCTTGTGTCAGTATGGATACCACTATTTAACAAGGTGGTAGTAGCATTGGTTGGAACCGTGGTAAAGAATGGAACCGTGTCCATACCATTTGCTTTTGAGTTTTTATTATTATTTTATTAATAATCAGCTTTTGCCGATTCTATTTCAAAGACATTGTTTTGAAATATGACTTAAATTTTTTACCGTTGTGTAACGTTAAGATTGCAACGGTCATTTTATTGTTTTTACTATTTCGTATAAAATGCAAGTTGAAAATAAACAAGTGATGCCATTTCAATCTTTTATAATTTCTCATTCATATATAGTCTAAATTTGAACTATTAATTTTATCTCTTTTCAATTTTTTCTTATACACATTTCCTTTGCCAATGAACCCCAACCACAACAATTCTTGGTCCAACTACTTGCAAAATGGTGGCATTCCTCCATGCATCCAAAATCAACAAAATGTCTCTTATTTTGAAAATGCATCTAATAACCAAACTCACATCATAACCCAAATTTTCAAAATCATGCTTTTATCCCAAATCCACACATTGGAAATTATCCATATCATACACCACCTTTCCCATATCAAGATCAACATTTTTCATCTCAATCAACTAGTCCCACCATGTCTTATGGAGTTCAAATGGATATTAGTGGTGCCCAATTAAATGATCAAGAGATTGAAACACCACAATATTGCACTCAAGTCGGAGCTACACCGGTTGCGAATACTTCGAAAACAAACTTTCAACCAAAGGAGGATGAACTTCTCATTAAATCATGGCTCAATATTTCAAAGGATCCAATTGTTGGTGTTGGAATATGTGTGGAAATTAAGTAAAAAGACTAAACAGAAATTCCCATGTTGGGTAGAACTAGTGTTGTGTGAATTGAAAAAAGTGGAAGTCCCACACCGGATGGAACACACACATTAGTAGTGTTTATAGTGGGGGTGTACCTCTAATTAATGGGGGGTACATAGTTATGTGAACGGAGTAAGCACTATAGAAAAAATATATATTGATATATATTTTATTATTTGGAAATAATAAATTAAATAATTAATTTAATCATTATTAGAAAGTGTTTTCTTAGTCCCCAAGTTTTGCTAAAATATTTTGAAACGCAATCTAGAATATTTTGGAACACAATCTGAAATATTTTGGTAGGCAATCTAATATATTTTAGTGTTTGATCTGAAATATATTTTGGTACATAATATAATATATTTAGTACATAATATAATATATTTTTGTACTCAATATAATATATTTTGGTACTCAATTGATATATTTTTGTACTAGATCTAATATGTGAATTACTTGCTCCCAAAGTTTCTCACTTGTTAGTTGTGAATTTTCTTTATAAATAAAGAGCTCACACAATGCATTCTACACACCGAAATTCACAGTTGATGCTTCCTGTGTTTTTCCTCTCTTCTCCCTCCTTCGACTTGTGTTGACGAGTCCTTCTCCTTTTTTTACTCCTTTCTGTCCCTTCAGAATTAAAAGTGTTCTTAAGACCATAGTCCCTATTCGGTATATTGTCTCTTCGGAATCAATAAAGGTCTTAAGAACATAGTCCTTTTAATTATTTATATCTCTTTAGAATAAATAATATTTTAAGATCATAGTCTCTTTTCGGTATAATAAGAATGATCTTAAACATATATATTCTTCTTCAATTCATGGAGAAGTTAGATGTTTGAATGGTCGTAGCACCATATTTGAGTGGTTGAAATACCATATTAATATTTGGAGAAGTTAAAAATTAGAATGGTGGTAGCACCATATTTTAGTGGTCTCAACACCATAAGAGTGGTCACAGTACCATATTGGTTTCAGTATTAAAGAGTGGTCTTAGTACCATATTTGAAGGTGTAAATCTCGAACGGTTTTCTACAGTGCAATAGTTAATCGCATAGTTGTAGCTGGGCTTGTTTTATCCTGGAGGGGCAGTGCCACGAAACCTAGTAACAGCTTCGGTAGATAATAGAATTTGGAAATCCAAATAAACAGTTTGAAAATCCAAAAACAACAGTTGGAAATGATCAAAGAGGAGATAGTTTTTGGAAGAGGATTGGTGAAGCTTATAACAACCATCGCGACAAGAATTTTCAAGAGAGAAAACCGACGTCACTTAAAGGTCGATGGCACAAAAAAATCAATCCTTCTATTTCAAAGTTTGTTGGGTGCTACAAAGATGTTGTCGCTCTAAAGAAAAGCGGTACCTCCGAGAGCGACAACATTTCGGCTGCAAAAGATATTTATTACCAAGATGTACGTGAACATTTCACACTTGAGAATGCATGGAAATTATTGAGAGATGAACCGAAATGGCTTGCAGGTCGTATATTGGAACTGTCCGCAAAGAGAACAAAAAATTCAGCTTCTGGAGCATATTCGACATCTTCTAACCCACCAACATCAACAAGCGAATACAATCCACCACAACGTCCAATCAGTCAAAAAGCGGCAAAAAGGAAGGGTAAAGAAAAGCTTGTGGAAATTTCTACTCTCAAATTTGATACTTTAAAAGATGAATTCAACAAAAAATTTGAAATAATGTCAGAGTTTGCACATGATTATGCACGTTTTGAGAGTGACAAAATGGAGATAGAGAGAAAAAAGGTTGATGCCGAGTTGCAAATAGTTGAAAATGATAGGAAAAGGTCGAAGATCACAAAGGATACATCAAATATGAATCCAAGACAATTACAAGATTATGAATTTTTGTATGGCGTGATTAGAGATAAATATGGACTTAATTGATATTATTATATATGTTTAACTTATTTAATGTTTTTAGGGATGTTCGTTGAATTTAATTATTATGTATTTTGGAATTATTTGACATTATTATGTAAACTATATATGTATATGCGACATGCATTATTATAAAAAAAAATATAATATAGAGGAAACTAGCCGTTATTCACATATTGATTTTACTTTCAATTTTTTATTTATTTCTCAATTGATTTTACTTATTTTTTTTTGGATATTTTAATTCATTTTGAGTATATTGTGAGATACATTTTATATATTTTATTATACATTTTATATGTTAATGTAAAATATAATTTAGAATATATTGTAAGATTAGTGGGACTCATTATAAATTTTGTAAGAGTGGTATAAATATTTAAAAAATATAGTTGAATGGTTTAAATAATTAAAAAGTGTGAAGTAATATAAATTATTATATGAAATCCATTTATACCATCTATATAAGTAACATGAATGTTGGTGCTCTTCTAATCTTTTCTCTCCCTTTCTTTTGTGATCCAAACAATGCATAAAAAGTAACCATTCTCATTTTCTTTTCTACTATAGGACATTTCTTTTGTTCATCAGTCAATTTCTTGTAATTCTGAGCAAATTTATTGTGGTCGCTGACATTAGATTATACTGTTTCTTTGTCGGGAAGATAAAATATATTGTTTCAAATGTATTGTATTAATGCGATAGAAGACAAGATCGGTTCTGATAGTATTGTCTAGTCAATAAATGCATGTGATACATAGTTATGGCCTGTTTTACATTAAAAAAATAGGGTATTGTTAAAGAGTATTTTGGGACACTCTTTAAACATCTAAAATTTAGTAATTATTCTTTTAAAAAATTAATTATTACAATTTTCAATATTAGTGTCTTAACCCGTGTAATGTACGGGTGATAGACCATTATTTTTCAATCTCAAATTATTTTATTTTTTATTTATTAATGAAAATTATTTATCCTGTGAATTTCTAAATATGTTCGTATCTCTTTTGCCACAATGATGACAAATATGTGGTTCATATTTTTTATGTTTATGAGTGATAAATATATGTCTCGTGTCTTTATGCATAAAAGAAAAATATATTTATGGGTTTTAGATCATCGTCGGTGAAGCGCCGCCCCGACCGTCCTCTCACAGTCTTGGTGTGAATTGATTCTGTTGTGGTCACTGGTTTCATTCAACGTCGTCGTTGTCTTGTATTGCTCTGGCAACGACGCAATTATGAGTTAGTTTTTTTTTTTTTTGTGGATTATGTTAGATCATGAGTTTTTTGATCTGGTTTTCGCTATGTTTTTTTTCGTTTATGTTATTGACATTTGTTTTTGTTTTGTTTCGTGGAGATGAAGATGGGTGGTGGCTTTGTTTCGGCTTTGTGATTTGGTCTAAAAATCTTGAATCTGATTTTTTTTTTGAATTGAAGATCTAGCTAGGTTCTTTAGTTTTGCCATTGTTCTGTCGGATGCATTTCTCCATTCAACATGACTGGTTCTATCTTGATGTTTCTCAAAAGGGTTAGGTGCGTAGATGCTCCGTGTTGACGGTAATAGTCGTTCATCGTACCTAAAGGATTTTATCCTCCATGGTTGCTTTTTGCGTCGTTTGTGGACTGTGATAGATTTTTACTGTTTGTTCATCCATCGATCTAGACTTCGGCTGAAGTTTCAAGACCACTGAGAATCTGTGGATTCAGTTCATAATTGGTTGCTTTGGCTCGAAAGGGCGTTTATGGCTTGCTGATACTTTGAAGGGAGCTGTTGGGACTTGGGTCGTTTACGCGTTGGCAGACAATTCATACACCTATTTAAACGCTTAGAAAATTCACATTGTGTTTATTTGAAATTCAGTTTCGTACCCTTACGTGGGTTCGTGGATTGTCTGTGGTAAAAGTTGTTTAATGTTGTTCTCGATTATTACCACTTTTGTACTGAGTTGTTGGGTTCACTTTTGTGGTTTACTGGGTCATGTCCTTGCTCCTCAATCTTGCACTTCCTTCTCTTTTTTAAATTTAATTTTTACTTTGATTATAAAAATGAAAAAAACATTTCTACTATTATTTTAGATTTATCAACGATTTTTTTTGTTGCCTTTTTTTATGTATCAATCAAAAATTTGTCCATTTCTTGATTTATCGATGAAAAATATATCTCCCATATTTTTTTATGTATTAATGCCTATTTTTTTAATAGTTATTTTTTTAATCAAGTGAAAAATATTTGAATAGTGATTTTTTTAATCAAGTGAAAAATATTTCAATAAAAAATGTATGAATAAAAAATATTTGTCCCATTTTTTTTAAATAAAAACTTCATAAAAAATTATGATAAATACTTATCATGTACTTTTTTATGTATGAGTTATAAATATTTTCCCGTGTTTTTTTATATTTGTCTAGTGTTTTTTAAAAATTTATCAATTAATTCATATAGAAAGTAACTCATGCGTATAGAGGTTAGCTAATATTTGTTTAGCCCTTTATTTTTTTGTTTGTTCCATAAGAAATAAGTTAGGCTTGCATAACTTTAGGTTTATGTCTTTTTGGAAATGTGTTGACCTAGTTTCTCTTTTTCTTTCTTTGTATTTCTATTTTATTTTTTTTAATGAATTTGGGTAATGCATCTAGCATCACTTTTGTTTCAAAATAATAATAATATGGGAAACACATCTAGCATTACTTTTGTTTCAAAATAATAATAATATTTACCAATAACAAATATTTTTCCCGTGTTTTTTTTTTCTTCTATTTATCAATGACACATATTTATATCACATTTTTTTTTATGCTTCAACGACAATATTTATCCCATGATATTTTTTCTTTTTCATATTTATCAGTGATAAATATGTGTCTCATTTTTTTTTATGTATCTTAGAAAAATACTTTCTCTTTATTTTTTTTACATTTATCAGTGACAAATACTTGTCTTGTATTTTTTTTATGTATCACTGATAAATATTTATCTCATATTTATTTTATTCATCAATAAAAACTGTTTGTCTCGTGATTTTTGTACCAATGGTGAATTTTTGTGTTTTGCTTTTTTTAATATTTTTCAGTAACAAACTTTCTTCATAAGCTTCTTTTCAAAAATATATTTTCAAAGAAAAGTGTTTCTTTCATATTCTTTTTATGTATCATGAACAAATATTAGTCTTGTCTTTTTTATGTATCAATGACAAATATTTGTCCCGTATTTCTCTATTCGTCAATGACAACTATTTGTCACGTGATTCTTGTATCAATGATAAATTTATGTGATGTGCTTCTTTTAATCTTTTTTCTTAACAAATATGACAACTATTTGTCACGTGATTCTTGTATCAATGATGAATATATGTGATGTGCTTCTTTTACTCTTTTTTTCTTAACAAATTTTTGTCTTGTGCTTTTTCAAAACATATTTTCAAAGCAAATTATTTGTTTCATTCTTTTATGTATCAGGAACAAATATTAGTCTTGTATTTTTTTATGCATCAATGACAAACATTTCTCTCGTGTTTTTTCTATTTTTCAAAGGAAAATATTTATCTCATATTTTTTATGCATCACCGACAAATATTTTATCCGATGATTTTGTTTTTCATATTTATTTGTGATAAATAAGTATCTAATTTTTTTTATTTATCATTGAAAAATGCATCCCCTCTATGTTTTTTATATTTATCAACGGCAAATATTTGTCTTGTATTTTTTATGTATCAATGATAAATATTCATCTCGTGTTTTTCTATTCGTCAATGAAAACTATTTGTCCTGTGTTTTTGTACCAATGATGAATATTTGTGTTTTATTTTTTTTAATATTTTTCAATAACAAATTTATGTCATGTGCTTTTTCTTTTAATATTTATTAGGGAAAAATGTATGTCCCGTGTGTGTGTGTGTGTGTATATATTGTGTCATGTGTACTTCTCATATTGTTTAATATGCATAGGAGATTTCTTTATTTATACTTTTTTAATGTTTTGTTCGTAAGACCATTTCAATTTAGTTTTTTATTTTGACAAAAAACAATTCATATGCACGAAACGATGTAATCATTTGAGATTATGATTTTTTAATTAATGCAAAATATACCCTATATAAATAAATAGATATTACATCATAATTTAAAAAAAAAATCTATTTTTCTAGATTTAATAAATTATAATTCTATTTTTTTAATTTTGAAATTTTGTCATTTTATAGTATAATTATTTATTTAGATTATTTTTCAAAATTTTGTTGTTGAAGATTTTTATTTGACTTTTAGCTATACTTTGTTACTATAATATGTCATAAATGGTGTCATTAAAAAAATTCTTGTCTTAAATTATGTGATTGAACTATGATTTGTATGATTTAACATTACATTGCCACATGTAACTTTTCTTTTCTATTTGATTTTGATATGTCGTGTGTATTGTTCAATTTTAACATTCTCAAATGTATGTATAGAGGATATTCAATACACAACTTTTCATTTAAAACTTACTATTTAAAGTGCTTAACAAGTGCCTGGGGGAACTCGTTAACATTTTCGTAAAAAAATAGGGGAATTAATCGCTTTAGTTCCTGAATAAAAAATGAGTAGTCAATTTAGTCCCTGAATACCAAGAAATTGCAAAATAGTCCTTGTATGTAAACTTGTTAGTCAATTTCAGGGACTAAAGTAACTAAAGGAGTCTACATTCAGAGACTAAATTGACTAACGAAATCTGCATCAGGAATCAAATTGGCTAACATAGTCTACATTCAAGGACTATTTTGCATTTTTTTCTCACATGCATCCCAAATGTCTCTATGCATGTGAACAAAATCATTACAAATGTCATCTCAATTACGTTTACATATTTGATTTTTGAGCAAATAGTCACTTTAGTCCCTGACTTTGCACCTTGCTGTCACATAGGTCCCTGACTCAGGATTAAATACAAACAAGTCCCTGACTCTACACTTCCGTTATCACTTTAGTCCCTGCCGTTAAAAAAATCTGTTAAGTGATGATGTGGCATGCTGACAAGGAGTATGACGTGTCACAGAGACTAAAGTGAAAGTAAAAAATTGTCACATTGGTCCCTGAATCGAAAATCATTATCCTCAATTTACTGTTAGATCTCTGACTGTGTATACTTACTGTCAGTTAGGTCCCTAAATCGAAAATCAATATCATCAACTTACTGTTAGGTCCCTTGAGTTCGTAGATTCTTTCACGTATACAACCTTATATTTTTAATAAAAATGCTAACAAATGGCATAGCAAAGACCATTTCCCTTTAAGGACAACCATTGGAGGATAGAAAAAAAGATTATTTATTAAATAGTAGACAATTATATGGAAAAAAAAAACTTTTTCGATCAACTAACGGATCTCACATTTAAAAAAATAATCAAATATATACAAGTTGGTCTCACTTTCAAAAGAAATAATATTTTATGATTTAATAAATGGTCTTATTAACCGGTGCCCCCGACAATAGTTAATAAACTAAAAGTAGAAAGAAAATATATAATTGCATTGAAAAATGCAATTTTTTAACTTTTAAAAACATAGGATACACAATTTTCAAAGAATCATTTTCTTTTATAATTTATTAACTAGTGCCCGAGACATTGATTAACATTTTCCTCTAATAAATAAATTATTTTTGTATAATCAATTAATGATGTAAAGTTAGTGAAACTTATTTAAGTACTTTCCATTAGAGTCTTTATTAGACCATGTACAATGGCAAATTACATTAAACAACCTTCAACACTCACTTTTTCAATTTCCAACACTCTATTATTTTCTCTCTCTTAATTCAACACCCACTCAAGTTTTACCTCTCCAATAATTTTTTCATTCAACACTCTACCCCACCACCTTTTATTTCTTATTCTTATTTAATTTTATATTTTTGTTTTTATAATTACATAAAATTACAATTATCGATTATAATTAAATTAAAATAAATAAAGAAACACTTAACAATATTTTTTTGTTTTTTGTAAAAACAAAATTTATTTAAATAATTTATTTTTATTTTCTTAACTTAAAATGTAATACATTAAACTAAGCACGCAACACACAAATAACTTAAAATGCAAAACAACAAACTAACCACACAACACACAAGTAATCAAAAGAATTTTGGGTGTTGAATTGATTATTATTGGGATCCATTTCACTTAAATTAAAACTAAAACTTCACAAGAAAAGCTAATAATAAGATTAAGAGAGTGAAAAATTTGTTTTTTTTTTCTGTGTCCAAATCAAATGATCCAAGTCTCTATTTGTAGAGAAAAAAAAATCACGAATTTTGGTAAAAAAATAATAAAATTATTTGCAATGAAATAATTGAGTCCAAATTATTAAGAAGATAAAAATTCAACCAGCCAATCGTATTGCACCACGTGTCCCTACATTATCCAAAAAATCTTCTCTCTCCGCGTCCCCCTGCAATAGACGCGTCCTGTCGGCGCATGCATCACACGCACTCAGCGTGGCCAACAGAATCGCGACGCGAGGCATATCGATTAGAGTTTCAACTTGTTGAATTGGTTCATCACCTCTTTTCTCCACATCATCTTCAATAACCCCTCTCCAATGGTTCAATATGTTGAAAGTTGCTTTCAATAACCCCATTGGGGGTGGTCTTAGTGTATTGTCATTGAGTCCTTAATAGATATTTTATTAAAAAATTATAAATAAATGACGTGTACATGTGTTAGACCATATTTTATCTTGTGTATATTCGACAGGTAAAAGAAGGTTCAAAGTTGTAAAATTCACTAAGTTCATGATTGGAAGTTGTTAGGTTCGACTGATGCAGAGATCATTCGACAGAAGCCACGATTCGACAAGCAGTTAATTTAGTGATGAAGTTGGTTTCAAGTGCCCAAGACGTTGAAGACAGGCAGTTTTTGGTCGAGGGAATGTGGTGCTTAGCAGTTTAAGTTTTGCAGTTGTTTCTTCTATGTATAAATAAGTCTTTTTACTTGCATTTTCTTTACTGCTTTTTGTTGAAAGACATTACCTTTATAAAAAAAAAAGTTTTATTCATCTTGTTCATAAAGCAAACTATGAATAAGATGAACATTCACGTATTTTTTGAAAAAAGATTGCACATGTCATGGGATTTCTAGTTTAATCCTGCTTGTAATAATCAAAACTAGTCTTATTATTTACCAAAAACACTGGTAAACAAATTGGCACGCCTAGTGGCACCCTGTTTGTGCAATTTTTTGGAAGAAATTTCCATTAATTTTAAATATTTTCTAAGTGTTCTTGTGAAAACCGTTTCTGGAAATTTATAACTGTCTTTGGTAAACTTTTTTCTGGAAAAAAATATTTGTTAGTGCATGCATTTAAGAAGTTGTAAAACCTTGAAAGAAATGGTTCGACCCACTAACAGTGGTATTTCTGCATCATCAAAATCATCACAGTCTTCTTCACAAGCACAATCCACATAGGCATATGCCCCTAAAATAGGTGCAAGTGCGTCAACCGCCATGGAAGCGATTATGGCTATGCCAATTTTGACAGATTTGGAGTAACTGCTCCTCCAACTGAGTTGACAACAATCGGTGTAATGACACAATCAGGCGTGGGGGCTTTTATGCCACCATTCAGTACTAGTATTCCTATGTCTACTAGCATTCATGTATCTTCTCATGCCCAAATTATGTGTAGATTGGACGATAGGTTTGTGGCTATGCAAAAATTCACTATGTCTATGACCAAGAGGAATGAACCTTATGGTATGCCAACATCAATGATTGCAGGCTTAGAAAACAATGCTTCCATATTTGGAGATAGTGTCATCCCTTTCACACCATATCACGCAAATATACCTTCACCCTTTAGTATTCATGGTCAAAATACCCCACAAACCTTAACCACAAATTCCCTGATGTCTCTAAGACAACAAATGGATGGGAGCAATCATGATATGGTTAATATGTTAACACAACAAATTGGTACAATTTTTAATCCTTTGATTCAAAACACAAACCAAAGTTACCAAGCCTTAGCCACTCAATTGGGGAGAATAGCAGATTTATTTTCCCTTGTTGTTAGCTTGTAATTTCGACAGGCTCATTTAATATGGTCAACAATAGTTTGACCTTCTACTTTGTAGGAATCGAAAGCTTCCTTATTTCAATTTGAGGATTTCGACAAGACAGCAAGCCTAGCATACTTAGTCTGAGTCTCGACAAAGCAAGGCTGAAACAGAGATCGCGTCGAAGTCAAGCATTCAAGGCGGGAAAGCACGATTTCAAGTGTAAAGGCGGTTTCCTTAGTGGGAACATGGGACAAACAGTTGTCCAAAATGGAGGAAGTGTTGATCATGGGATTAGCGGTTCGCTAGTTAATTATCTTAGCACTAGTCTAGTATAAATAAGTGTTTCCAAGTCGAAAAATGGGTCGCAAATCATTTATTAAGTTCTACAACACTCAAACTACCGACGTCTAGGGAAACGAGTTATACAGAATCTACATAAACAGCTTTGTAGACCACCCGTTTTATTTTTAATGCAACGCATTTTACCTTTCCTTTAAGATTATGCGTTTAAACTTTTACTCTATCTTGCTTTTATCTTGCAATTTATTGAACCTGTCGAGAGACAGTGCCTCTTTTTTGCTTCAAAACCCGTCCTGCTCTCTAAGTAATCTGAGTGCATTTCGCGGCCTTTTTCTATCAAAGACCCTTTTTTCGATCAAAACCTTTGCACAACATGTCCTGAGATTTCTAGTTCGGTTTCACTTGTTATAATCAGAACTAGCCCGTAGTTTACCAAAAACACCGGTAAACAAATTGGCACACCCGGTAGGACCCTGCGTGTGCAATTGATCTTACAAAACTTTTTTCGAAATCAAAAAACTGTTTTCAAAAACTTACATCTCCTTTGTGAGATCCATTTTTAGAATTTTGTTACTATTTCTGGGTAACTTCATTGCTTAAAACACCAAATTGTTTGTGTATGCATTTGAGAAGTGGTAAATCTATGACTCATGTCGGTTCATCCTCCTCACAATCATCTTCACAAGCAAAATCTATACAAGAGACTTCTCCTTTAGGAGATTTAAATGTGTCGACTCCTGTGGGGGCAACTATGGCTATGCCAGTCTCGACGGAAATAGGAGTAACCGCTCCCTCAACCGTTTCAACGTTTGCTCCGACGACACAACCAGACATGGGAACTTTTGTACGCCCATTCACTGCTGGTGTCCCTTCGACTACTAGCATCCCAAGTTCTTCGTTAATCAGGCCTAGGCTTGATGATCGAAACAAAAATGTGCAAAACCTGTCTAAGGAACAACCGTATGGTATGCCAATTTCGATGATGGCAAATATACATAATAGTGCGTCCACATTTGCAGAACAAGCAAATCCGTTCACAATGCACACCATACATAGTCCCTCAAGTTCTAGCATTTTTGGTCGAAGTACTCCGCTAGTCTTAACGACAAATTCGATGAATTTGTTGAGATAACAAATGGATGAGAGTAATTACGAAATGGTTAATTTGTTAACACAATAAATTGGTACCGTGTTTAATCCTTTGATAAGGGACAAAAATGGGGATAATAACATATTTCTTTGCACCCCCATAACCAGTTTATCAACCGGTTACACATAACCAACAACTGTTGCATTCGGTCGAACCAATGATCTAGAGGTCACAACCTGTGCCTCAACCCCAACCGGCCGAACCAGTGAATCAGGGGCAACCTGAAGTGATCTTGGTAGATCGAAATAATGATGTCGATGAAGTTGGTAGGAATGTCCAACAACAAAACATAGGAGTGCACAACAATATAGCCAATTTGGTCGAAAACATAATGACTCAAAATGGTTTGAATATTGGCCTGCATAGGCCAAACTTTGTTTCTCCTTTGTCGGAATTGGTATTACAATCTGAACTTCCTAGGGGTTATAAAATCCCTATGTTTACCAAATTGTCAGGTGACAGCAGTGAGTCCACTGTCGATCATATCACACGATATTTGACAGAAGCTGGCGATCTAGCAAATGACGAGAATTTGAGGTTGAAATACTTTCCAAATTCTCTAACAAAGAATGCCTTCACGTGGTTTACTACTCTTACACCACATTCGATCCAAAGTTGGGCTCAATTAGAGAGGTTATTCCATGAACAATTTTACATAGGCCAATCTAAGATAAGTCTAAAGGAATTGGCGAGTGTCAAGAGGAATTCCTCTCAGTCCATTGATGATTACCTAAATAGATTCAGATTATTAAAGGCATGATGTTTCGAGCAAGTTCCTGAATATGAGTTAGTCGAAATGGCCGCTGGTGGCCTAGATTATTCCATCAGGAAGAAACTCGACACTCAACACTTACGAGACGTGGCCCAATTGGCCGATAGAGTTCGACATGTCGAAAGGCTAAAGGCTGAAAAAGCCAGAACTCAGAAATATCATAAAAGAGAAAAAGTTGCTTATATTGGTTCATATTAAAGCAACCAGGAATTTGACATAGTTTTTGGAGATGTTGAAACCAAAGAGGTTTACATTGCTGAGTTAAAACCAAGGCCTCCTTATACGTGTAAATCGTTAAGGCCCTCCGACGGGAATAGTCCTATGGAATCAAGCAATGAAAGATATGTTCCCAAAACATATACCTTCTACCTAACCAAATGCGACGAGATTTACGATCTCTTAGTTGCTGATGGTCAAGTGGTAGTTCCTAAGGATTTAAAAACCCCACCACTAGAACAACATCAAAAAAGAGGTTTTTTTTTTTCCAAATATCATAATTATGTGGGACATAAAACCTCATGATGTTCCCTTTTCAGGTATTTGGTTCAGAAGGATCTCAACGAAGGCAAATTGAAGTTTGGAGACAAACAAAAGCCTTAAATGCAAGTGGACTCTGACCCATTGAAGGATGCTAGCATGATGTACGCTGACATTGTAGGTTTCAACATGGTCGAAGCAATTATCGAAGCTGTCGAAGGATTGTCTGTCGAAGCAGAACTGGAAGCTGAAGCTGACGTTGCAGAATGTCAAATGGTGGACATCACTAAAATGTAGAATACATCAAAGAGACTACCCTATAGCCTCAGTTCGACGAGAAGTTGAAGGCAGCCCATCCTCTTGGTGAAAAGGATGTATCAACGACGCCCTCTCGATGTTCAGGGACATTAGGTATGTACGAATGGGCAGGAATGCCGTTTGGTTCAAAGAATACTAGAATAACATACCAAAAAGTGAGAAAACTCATCACGTTTGAGCAAAATGCGTGGAAATGAAATCAAGAAAGCCTTAGAGGCTAGGAGGTGACAAAAGATGGTTAAAAGACCATTAGCGAAGATATGATCGAAGATGCTGAAGTTTAAGCTTAAAGTTATTTGGTCAATGGGCCATAAAATTAATTGTATCTATAATAAGAAATTTGTATGATTCTTGATTTGAGAATCAAATGGCAAATTTTGGCATTTGTTGCCATGAAGTTAAAAAAGTGAAATCAGAATTATGATAGCTCCTTACTGAGTCCTTTTGAAAATTTTGTCAATGACAAAAAATTGTGGGGGCAAGGAAGAGGTCTGTTTTCATTTTATCTTGTTTTCATTTTTATATCACTTTAGTTTTTCAGGAATCTTTGAAAATTTTCTGTCATTTTGTAATTTGTCAAAAGAACTGGCTTTCTTATGATAATATGCACAAAACAAAAGGCATATGTCAAAAGATATAAAGCCTGCTGTGTGAAAATAAAAGTAGCAGAAAAAATTTCAATTCGACGAGAAAGAAAATATTGTCGAGATGTTGCAGAAAATGGACAATGCTAGGATACAAAATGTCTTAACAATACCAAACAAAAGAAAGCGATAAAGGTTTGAAACTAGAACGAGATGTTTTGTTTCATAGCTTCATAAGTTGATATAACTTCTTGCAACCTTGAATTGACCAAAGCTTAAGTTACTTGCAATGTGGCAGTGAAAGTTTCGATCGCAACAGCTTTCTCAAAGTGCTGAAGAGCGGCTTCGGCTTTTGCTTATTGTTGGGTTGAGATTGAAACCAAGCTTGAGATGCTAATTTCAGACTGCCTCTTCTTTCTTGCATCAACTTTTGCCTACAGCCTTTTGATTTCGTCCTCCCATAGAGGAATGTTGGCCTCTAATTATTCCAACTCAGATTTCCCTCTTGTGGCCTGAACGTATAGAGAAAAGGCTTCGTTTCTCAGGGACTCACCTTGACTTAGCTCTTTCTGTCGAAGGAGACCTTGCTTATTGGCATTAGCTGTGATTTCTCTCTTCTTCTGGAAGTCTCAGGCAAGAGTATCCATCAGAGGGCCAAACCCAAGCAGAAAAACAAAGTAGTTCCTTGTTGCTTGCAATCCATGGAGAGTTAGTGAGAGATTCAAACAAACCTTTGATCTCAAAATAAGACCCATCGTCTTGACAAAGGGACTGAACCAGGTCCACATTCAGTAGCTTCACTTTGAATTGTTGAAGGATTTGATCATAGGGAATGGTGGGAAGATTAGTGCTTGCAGGGGGAGGAGTACTTTGAGTTGAAGCTGAGATAGAAATTTGGTTTTCGAAAACCAACCGCAAGGAAGCCATCGAATCTCTCTTTTTGAGGTCAGAAAATGCCTTTTGAACAACAAGAATTGGGAGATTGGTAGAAGGAGGATCTTTAATAGGGGTTTCTGGAGAATGATAACCACCATCATGGAGCTCCTCAATAGGAAAAGATTTTTCTAATACATGCCCTTTGAGTTGTTGTTCCATTGAAGGAGTTTGATTTCCTTCGACCATAACGGTATCATGGCTCAAATTCTTTTTGAACCAGTCGACATCCTTCACAAGGGAATCTCCATCCCCTTTGCCTTGATTCAGATGGATCTCGTCATCCTCAGCTTCATCAGTATCTTCATTAGCGTTGCTAGCACTGGAAACAGTTGTAAGAAAGATTGAGATTTGGGGTGTAGGAGTCAATTTTCCAACCCCTGGACGAGCATCCTCTTGCCCTGTAGGGACAACATCTATTTTTGGTTCTGGTTCATCACTTGCTTGCACTGTGTGCTCGCGATTTTCGGGTATCAATCCATTAATTGGTTTTGAACCTTCAATCTTTGAACTCTCAACTTTTATTCGTGGGAAGGGAAAAAGTGAGTAAAAACCCTTATGAGATCAAAGTCCGGGGTTGGTTTCGAATAGGGAAGGTGTTAAGCACCCTAAACGACTTCGGTACTCCGAAGGAGCCTCTTACCTAAATTATCTTGTGCTAATTACTTGCTTATTTACTTTTAAAATATTGCCTAAAGTCTAAATGAAAGAATGGAGGGACAAGAAGTATGTTTTTTTGTTGTTGTTGTTTTTATTAATTTGGAAGGATAAATCCTTTGCCTACATACCCTTAAAGAAAAAGGATCAAAATCATGTAGTTCACCTCAAATATTTATTTGGTGGGCTGGATTGATTTTAAGATTTTTAAAAAAAATTTAGAAGGGTTGCGAGACCTCAAGGTATAGAAGGATAAAATAAAGTGAAATTGGTTGATTTTAATTACAAGAAAGCAAGTTTAAGTGTAGATTAAAATAGATTAAAAGTTTGATTAGGAAAATAAAGGAAAAAGATCACTTGGGTTAAAATCCAGGGTTTCTTAAGAAAATATTTTTGGTGTTTTGATTATTTGATTTTTTTGGAAAATTGATATTTTAGCTAACGGTAAAAAAAAACTATACGTAAAACGTAACGGAAAGCGTAAAAAATAAAAACCGGGGATGTTGGATCCCATAGTAAAATCTCAAACCTAAAATTACTAGTTGTTCAATTTTAAAGCACTCATGTTAGTCAAGTTTTTATCCTAGTTTGTCCCTAATTCATTTTTCATCCTCGATTGCGGTTATGACATAAAGCGATAAGCGGTAAAAAAAAAAAGGTGTGGTGTCAGTGCATATTCTCATTATTGGGTATTTACATGGGACCTAGATACATGCTAATGTCTCAAGCAAAATGTAAATGACAAGAAAAATAAAATGCGGAAAATTAAATTACATCAAGTCCTAAATACACACTAAAAATAATAACAATTAAAACTAAATGACAAGGAAATAAAATATGCATGAGATGATTAAAAGTAATAAAATGCAAATGTAAAATAAAGACCATAAAAAAAAATAGTAAATAACAATTAAAGCAAATCACAATTTTTTTTGTAAATTTTAGAGAAAAGGTTTTAAGTAAAAGAGGTGCAGAAAGTAACAAAAAAGGTAAAAATAGTAAAATAGTAGAGAAAAATAATAAAGGAAAATGGGCTCAGGCTGGACGAATATGGACCGTCTGATGAATCAGAAGGTCCAGATTCAATCACAGTAGGATATCATCACAACCACCGATCTAGATCTAAAGGTTAAAATGAAAGGAACACAGTACACAACAAAAAAGGGATGCGTTGGAAAACAAAAGAGGAACAACAACGGCCGTTAGATCTGCGATCTAACGGCCTAAGATCAAGGCCGTTTCATTTTGAAGAGCAAGCCGGTTTAAGAGAAAACCGGTTTAAGGAAGGAGAGTATATATATGTTCCTCTGGTTTTTTAACTTCATTTCACTCTCTTCCTTCTCTCTCTAAACCGAAAATGGCTCCCACCTCTCTCTAAAAAACTGGAAAAATTCAAGAACAGAACCGGCCACCTTCATCTTCTCTTGCGAGGTGGTTCTCTCCGGCACGGTGGCCAGAGGTGGTTCCGCCGCGTTGGAGTTTCAAAACTCCGCCGTTTTCTAATTTTCTTTTGGATTTAGATATCCTTTTTTGTGTAGAGTACAAATCCGGCCTTAGATTTTCAAAATATGCTTTCAAACGATCTAGATTGGAAGTTTTGTGTTCGAAAATTTTGACACTAAGAGAGCAAAAAAACGAACTACCTTCTATACGGTTCCGATCTGTTGCTTGAAACGTCTGTCCTTCTTCTTTACTGCTTCGACTTTCCACCGTTTTTGTTCTTGCGTTTTGGTTCAATTCGTTTTGTTGTGATGTGAGTACTGTATGTATGGATCCGAGCTTGAGTGATGGTTCCAAGTTCCTTGTTGCTCTAAAACGAGTTGTTATTTGTTGTTGTTGAGAACTCGGATTTGGGTTAGGCAGTGTTGTGATGGATTTCTGTTAGGTGATTTGAAAACGAAGGTGTTGGGTGGTTCGATGTTGTTATGTATAGGTGACATGTGTTTGTGGAATTATGAATGAACATGATGAGTTGTGTTGCTAGAGAAATTTCTATGCATCATTGTTCTTGAGGTTTTCCAATGAAAAGTGGTTTTTGATTCATTTTCTTTGTGTGCCGATTTTGGAAGGTGTTTGTGTGAAAGTTTGTGCCTCCCCAATCATTGAATCTGATAGTGTTATTTATAGTGGACCAAATAAGGTTAAGATGGGAAATATTGGACCAAAATACCCTTGGCTTGGACAACACTCTATGGATTGGACTAAAAAAAAATGGACTAAAAAACAAAACAAAATAATAATATGTATATATAAAAAAAACGAAAATTAAAGTACAATAATAAAAAAAACCATAAGAAATAAAAATAAAATCAAAAGAAAAGAAATAATAATAAAATGTAATTAAAACTGTCCCTTCGGAACCAAAAATGAGGTATTTTAAAATACCTCACTGCCGAAATTTCGTCTGACGACGTTATCACTCAGCTTTTTTTGAATACAAAAAAAAAACTCGAACGCGAATAAAACTAAGAATAAAATGCGAATGCAAAGAAATTTTGAAATGGCAATAAAATTTTGAAAATTAAAATGCCGACGCGACTAGCTTAAAAACAATTAAAATTCAAATAATAATAAAAAAATTGAAAATTAAAATACCAACACAACGAGCGTTTAAAATATGATTGAAATGCAAATGAAATTGAGATTTAAAATACCAACGCGACGAGCGTTAAAATACATTTTTAAAAAATGAGAATTCAAATGTGAATAAAAAGGAATTAAAGGTGAATAAAATGGGTATTGAAATGCACATAAAAGGATGGTTAAATGTAGGACACTCGTCACAATTTGGGGTATGACAGATGCCCATATTTAAGTTTCTCCGTCACGGGGATTTAAAAAAGATGAAATTTTTAAATCAACGGGTCGAAGAGACTTAAATATCAAATACACCAATTTTGACCAGTTGAAATGATGAGTAGGGAACAAATTGATAAGTACCACTGGGAAGGAAAGACTGCCTATTACCTTTAAAATGGTAAAAGACGAATGTGCTGAAAATAAATCTGTCTATTACCTTTGAAATGGTAAAAGACGAATGTGCTGAAAATAGATCTTGCCAATTACTTTTGAAATAGTAACCGACGAATATGCAGAAAAAATAAACCCTGCCGATTACTTTTGAAAAAGTAACCGACGAATACGCAGAAAATAAATCATGCCGATTACTTTTGAAATAGTAACCGACGAATATGCAGAAAATAAATCATGCCGATTACCTTTGAAATAGTAACCGACGAATATGCAGAAAAATAAATCTTGCCGATTACTTTTGAAATAGTAACCGACGAATGTGCATAAAAAAAGTCCTGCCGATTACTTTTGAAATAGTAACCGACGAATGTGCATGAAAATAAGTCCTACCGATTACTTTTGAAATAATAACCGACGAATGTGCTGAAAATAAATCCTGCCGATTACTTTTGAAATAGTAACCGACGAATGCGCAGAAAATAAATCCTGCCGATTACTTTTGAAATAGTAACCGACGAATGTGCTGAAAAATAAATCCTGCCGATTACCTTTGAAGTAGTAACCGATGAATATACATGAAAATAAATCTTGCCGATTACTTTTGAAATAGTAACCGACGAATGTGCTGAAAATAAATCCTGCCGATTACCTTTGAAATAGTAACCGACGAATGTGCATGAAAAAAATCCTGCCGATTAATTTTGAAATAGTAACCGACGAATGTGCTGAAAAATAAATCATGCCGATTACTTTTGAAATAGTAACCGACGAATGTGCTGAAAATAAATCATGTTGATTACTTTTGAAATAGTAACCAACGAATGTGCTGAAAATAAATCCTGCCGATTACTTTTGAAATAGTAACCGACGAATGTGCTGAAAATAAATCCTGTCGATTACCTTTGAAATAGTAACCGACGAATATGCATGAAAAATAAATCATGCCGATTACCTTTGAAATAGTAACCGATGAATATGTAAAAAATAAATCTTGCCGATTACCTTTGAAATAGTAACCGACGCATGTGCTGAAAAAATAAATCCTGCCGATTACTTTTGAAATAGTAACCGACAAATGAGCTGAAAAATAAATCCTTCCGATTACCTTTGAAGTAGTAACCAACGAATATGCATGAAAATAAATCTTGCCGATTACTTTTGAAGTAGTAACCGACGAATGTACTGAAAAAGAAATCCTATTGATTACTTTTGAAATAGTAACCGACGAATGTGCTGAAAAATAAATCCTGCCGATTACCTTTGAAGTAGTAATCGAAAAATATGCATGAAAATAAATCTTGTCGATTACTTTTGAAATAGTAACCGACGAATGTGCTGAAAAATAAATCTTGCCGATTACCTTTGAAGTAGAAACCGATGAATATGCATGAAAATAAATCTTGTCGATTACTTTTGAAATAGTAACCGACGAATGTGCTGAAAATAAATCCTGCCGATTACTTTTGAAATAGTAACCGACGAATGTGATGAAAAATAAATCATGCCGATTACGTTTGAAATAGTAATCGACGAATGTGAAAATAAATCATGTCAATTACTTTTGAAATAGTAACTGACAAATGTGCTGAAAATAGGTCATGCCGATTACTTTTGAAATAGTAACCGACGAATGTGCTGAAAATAAATCATGCCGATTACTTTTGAAATAGTAACCGACGAATCTGCTGAAAATAAATCATGTCGATTACCTTTAAAATAGTAACCGACGAATATGCATGAAAAAATGCGAGGAAAGACTTGTCTACTACCTTTAAATTGGTAAAGACGAATATGCAAGGAAAGACCTGTCTATTACCTTTAAACTGGTAAAGACAAAAATGATAGACTTTAACAAAGGGCATTCAAGATAAGGTTTGAAAAGACATTGGGAAAATTGGGGAGATATTTGGTAAAAATATTACTGGGTGGAACCTGCCACTTAAAAACAACTTGATTGGTTAACACTTTTATGTCGGACACATTGAGGATAACCCTTTTATTTGGTACAAATGAAATGAGACACAGGGTAAAGATGAAAACATGTATGAATGATATTTGTATGTGTCATACCCCAATTTTTGACCTAAGACACCACTGACACGCGTCATTTAGCCCAGAATATTCTCTGGCTTTTTAGAGAAAAATTCGGCAGAAAGGTATTTTAAAATACCTCATTTTTGGTTTGATTTTGGGATCGTTTTTATTTTATTTTATTTTTAGTCTTTTTTACTTTTTATCTTTAGTTTTTTATTTTAGTTAATTTCCATCTTTTATTTTTATTTTTATTTTTATCCTTTTGTTTTATTTTTAGGTTATTTTATTTTACCTTTTTATTATTATTATTATTATTATTATTATTATTATTATTATTATTATTATTATTATTATTATTATTATTTTATTTTCTTTAGAATAGGTCCAAAAATAAAATGTCCAAGGTCCAAAAAATTTCAAGTCAAGTGTCAACTTTCAAATTCCTCTTTTAAAATTCACCATTAAACACCATTCAAATCACCATAAAAATCCATTAAACCATTTTTCCATTTTCATCAACCTCCTCACCTATAAATATGGCTCTCATTCCTCACAATTTCACACACCAAAAAGTTCTCTTGAGTTGTCAAATAACTTTTCTCTCTTCTCCCTATTTAGCTTGTGTTGATGAGCTATTCTTTTCTTCTCCCCCTTTTTTTTTCTGTCCCTTCGGTAATTTTTGTCCCTTCGGTTGTCCCTTTCTTTATTTTCTTGCATTTTATTTCTTTTTAGCATTTTTGTATTTTATTTTATTTCTATTTAGCATTTTAATTATTGTTATTTATTTTTAAGCAATTAGAATGTATTTAGGTCCAATGTAAATATAAATGAGAAAAGTGTGCGTGTGTGTGTCCTTTTATTTCTTTACCGCTTTATATATATATATATATATATATATATATATATATATATCAAAAAATACAAAAAAAATAGGTTAGGGATTATGTGGTGATCCAACATCACTACAAAAATCCACGCGCTTTTATTTTTATTGCTCCGTTAGTTTAATTTTCATTTATTTTTCCAAAACAACAAAAACATTCAAATAACAAAAATCAAAAAATATTTTCATAATAAACCTTGATTTTCAATCAAGTGATCGTTCTTTTTATTTTCTTTCTTAATCAAATTTCAAATCAATTTTTAATCCTACTTTGAGTTATTTTTCTTTCAATATTAAAAATACAAACCAATTCTTATTTGCCACTTGACTTTTTTATTTTTAAAACCATTTTCAAAAAACTAATAAAAAATATAAAACAAATCAAACGTCAATTTCTACCCCGAACTACGAGGTTTTGATCCCTCACGGGTACGTAGGCAAACGACCTAGTCCTTCCGAATCAATAAAAAATGTAAATAAAAAACCTTCTTTTTTTCCTTTTAATCAACCTCCATCTTCTTCCAATCACCATTCTTCTTTTCCTCAAAAAAAAATTAAGTAAGTTTATAGCACAAAAATGTAAAATAAAGTCGAAAGGTTCTCGTAGAGTACTACGAACATAAAGGGTGCTAATACCTTCCCTTTATGTAACCAACCCCCAGACCCCTTCTAAATTAAATAATTTTTTTTCAAAAGTCGTGAAATAAATTAGTGAGTCAAAAGCTAATCAAATAGCCTTGATCTCTGAAAAATGACGCCACAGAAATGGCGACTTCACTGGGGATGAATTCGAGGGTTAAGCCTAACTTGACTTTGTTTAAATTTTTGTGCTATAATTTGCTTAACAAAAACAAAAAAATAAAAGATGGAAATACTTGTATATATGTTTTCTTCCTTCTTCTTTCTCCTTTCTTCGTGAGTGGGGAGATAAAAAATACACCCGGGCTTGAGTGAAATATAAGATATGATGGGGTACAATCATAGTGCCATACCAGGAGCGGTCCTGTGATGTGCATGTGATATAACTCCACTCAACGTAGGTCTTTCAAAAGTAATATTACGTCGTCATGAGCAGTCGTGATAGGCGTTATTATTTTTTGAAGTCCGCCAAATGTTGAGGACATTTAGATCACCTAACCCATCTTGGCCCTTTTAGGACGTAGTGCGGTGGCTAAACCAAGAGTAGTCTTGAATTTAGTTGATACGCGATACTACACTCAAACTAGACCTCCTTGTGAATCGTATTTGACTAGGAGCAGTCCTGAGCACCGATACATTCATAAGGGTAGTTGGAATTTGGGAACTTGGTAGAAACCGTGATACAGGTACAAATGGAACCATAATCCTTACCAATGGCATACTTACCCTTGGCTCCAACATTATGGACTTAACCTCACCATGTTTTCGCCATTTGTGTAGCATAAATCATGCATACATGCATTCATTCATAAAAACTTTTTCTCATTAAATACCAAAGGACTTAAACAAGTTTTTTTGTAAACATCGAAGGAATGAACTTTGTAAGAATGAACACTAAGAAATACAACTATAACTTCAAAAGTATTAACTAAACTTTAGCTTTTGTTAAGAATTTCTTCCTCAGTTTTGTTCTTGCTTTTGAAAAGGGAACCGATTGCAATATCTTTAAAATTTTCAAATAAAATCATGTTCCTCCGCAATTTTTACAACTCACTTTGTTAAGTCCTTCGAAAAAAATGTCCATTTTTTGCATAAACGTATCATGCATCATCTTGCATTTCATCGTTTCAAAGTCCGAGTCTCACAAAGTTTCCTTTTTCATCAAAGGGTCAACCCATTTCAAAGTGGCCTGACGTCCTCATCCAAAACCGACTCGCACATACAACACTCGGGCAAGCATCAATGGAAGGTCTTGAACAAGAGAATCAGGTACTCCGTGAAGAAGTGGCAGCCATGCAGGCTAAGATAAATGAGTTGGCAGCCATGCAGGCTCAGGTGGATGAATTGACTGAATTGGTGAGAACACTGAGGGCTGCACAGAATGTGCCACCTCCTCCTCCTATCAACACTCAGGCTGAAGCGGGTCCTTCTACTATTCCTGGTTGGAGAATGTCCTTCAATACTCAACAACAAACCATACCTGAAGGTCATCCTTGGGGTGTACCTATTAGCCTTGGTGAAGTGTTCCGCCCTTATGTCTCAAAAGCTCAATTGCCTACTTCTCAAAATGCCATTCATATTCCTCTGCCTCTTGCAACAGCCCCTCAAGCTACTATGATCTATTCAGCACCTGCGATCCATACAGTTCCACAAAATGAGGAACCCATCTTCCATTCAGGGAGTGTGGGGGCCTATGATCGAGTGCATCATTTACGAGAGAAGTATGATGAGATGTACCGTGAAATGCAAGTCCTCCGTGGGAAAGAGGTTCTCAAGAAGGATGTTCATGAATTATGCTTGGTGCCGAATGTCCAGATACCCCACAAGTTCAAGCTCCCATACTTCGAGAAATACAAAGGGACTTCCTGCCCTAAAGACCATCTGACAATGTATGTGATAAAGATGTCCACGTATGCCCATGATCACCAGGTCCTCATCCATTACTTTCAAGACAGTTTGGCCAATGCCGCACTGAAGTGGTACATGAATCTGGACCGTGCAGAAATTTGAACCTTTAATGACCTACGTAAGGCCTTTGTGCAACAATACAAATTCAATGTGGACATGGCTCCGGACCGAAGTGATCTTCAGGCTATGACTTAGAAAGACAATGAGACATTCAGAGAATATGCCCAACGGTGGAGGAATATCGCTGCCCAAGTCAGCGCACATGTAGAAGAAAAGGAGATGACCAAACTCTTCTTAAAAACTCTTAGTCAATTCTACTATGAGATGATGGTCGGAAGTGTGCCCAGAGACTTCTCGGAGATGGTGAGCATAGGTATGCGTCTAGAAGAAGGGGTCTGAGAAGGACGATTAATCGAAGAAAGTATTCCCGTTGGCAGTTCAAAAAGGAAAGACCATGAAGTGAGCATGGTGAAAGGTCATGCTCAACATCAGGCTCATAAAGCACCGCAATATGATCCGATCCGAATAGAGTAAGCGGAGCTGCTGCCCACCTTGCTTAGGAAAAACCTTATCCAGAATAAACCACCTCCGCCGATACCTAAGAAATTGCTGGCTCATTGGAAACCTGATCGCTTTTGTGCCTTCCATCAAGGGGCACAAGGTCATGACGTTGAGAACTGTTTCTCCTTGAAGATTGAAGTCCAAAAGTTAATCGACGCCGATGTCCTGCCTTTCAAAAATTTGAATCTGAGCGTGTAGCCGCAATTGGGTCGCTGTCGATGTTCTTTCTACTACTCATCTGCTCATTTAATATGTTTGTTGTTTGTCTTTCAAAAAATATCCTTTCGTCCCGCCCGAGACGAAAGTGAACTTGTGTAGGGCTATTTGCTTCAAGTATTTTTCATCATTAATAAAAAGGTTGTTTTGATCCCGACTTTGTTTTTATTTTGTGTTTTTTCTAGAAAAATGGTAATACAAAAAACCAAAAAATTCTCTTTAATCATTCTCAAGTATCTGCATAATCATAACTTATATTTACTTGTCAAAAATCAACAATAAATCATGCATCGATAAACCTGTTGAATACTTTAGCCCTATAATCTCTCTCGACTTTGAATTTTCGGTGTCCGAAGATGATGAAGAAGAGAATGAAGATCTCTTGCATACTGGGGCATCTTAACCGTCAAAGCTACAATCAAAAATCAAGAAGACTGTCTAGAAGATGGCAGTCGCTTACAAAGACCGGCATGAGATGTTACCGTTACCTTGCATGGGTATCGTGCTTTATTACACATTTCAACATGGGCAAGCCCCCCCCTCCTTCCCTCAGTATACAACGCGGAGCTCGAAGTCCCGTCGATAGGAGTTTTGCTGAAATCCAAGCTTGATCAAACTTAAATGCATTACGGCCTTGTACAACTATATCAAAAGAGGTTGAAACAAACTTCTAACAAGAAGGTTCGCCCTCGTTAAGGAGACTTTGTTCTCAAAAAGACACTATCCTTCCAACCAGACTCTAGGGGCAAGTGGACGCCTAACTATGAAGGCGCATGTGCAATGACTCATGTGGCTACAAATGTTGACAAACCCGCATGCCGGTGCAGTCAAGAAATACTTTGTGAAAATATACAAAAATTCAATAAAAAAAAAGCATTAATCAAAAGAAAAAAAAATAGCTCGATAAGTCGCAAACCTAAAAAGGCGACTTAGGCAAAAATGAGCGTCTCGGTGGACTGAAAAGCCGAAAGGGCAGTCCAAGAAAAATTAGAGACATGAGCAAAAATTATTATCCTGATAGATCGAAAAACCCGAAAGGTGGATCTATGCAAAAGTTAAGGATTAAAAGACAAAGTAACTGCATTCGGTCAGACACAGTGCACTTGGGGCATCCAGCTATTAAAAGACCTCTGATTTGAAGCGTCTACAAATTGAAGACTCGGGACTGGGGCAATTCAAAGTTGTTAGGGAGAATAACAATTATTTTGTTCAATGTACTTCCCCATATATTTAGCATTTTCCAAATGTTTCAAAGATCTGTGGAGCCATGCCCTTGGCAGGCCACCACTCAATTCATCAAATTTGAGCCTGTGCCCATTTATTTGGAACTCTCATTTATTCTATTTGCAAATTTTCTTTTATTTTTGATGGCAATACTTAAAGCAAAGTTTTTCAAAATACAAAACTTTTTTTACATCTTTTGAAAAGTGTGAACAACAAACACACTCTCTTTGAACTCGTGAGTAGGTGAAGCATGGATCATCTTTTGAAAATTTTCTTTTATTTTTGATGGCAATACTTAAAGCAAAATTTTTCAAAATACAAAACTTTTTTTTACATCTTTTGAAAAGTGTGAACAAAAAACACACTCTCTTTGAACTCGTGAGTAGGTGAAGCATGCATCAACATTCGCCTCGAGAACGGTTACATTCCGGAAGAGGATAAGCACTATGGAGAGGACCTCCGCTTTGAGCAAGATGCAGTCACATTCCAAAATATAAAAAAAAAACCAAAAATACAAAAATATACAAAGAAAGAGCTCGATAAACCAAAAACCTGAAAAGGCAGCTTAGGCAATAGAGAGCGTCCCGGTGGACTGAAAACCCGAAAGGGCGGTCCAGGCAAAAATTAGGGGCATAAAAAAGGAATATACTCCCTGTGGACTGAAAACCCGAAAGGGCGGTCCAGGCAAAAGTTAGGGATTTAAAAAAAAAACAAAAAAATGACTGCTGAAGCATGCCGAGGGAAGAACACTCTACACCGGTCTACAAATGGCAACTTCTTCCAGACTTTTGATTAACAATGGGCTTTCTCCCCAAGAGGCATCAGTTGCCACCTTGCGCCGAGTTTTACACTATCAATGGCTCAATTTGTTCACGATAATAAAATCTCCAAGGAAGTTTGCCGAGTGTTTGTATTGCGATGTCAGTCCGCCTCCCATCTTACATGTCATGTCTCGTCTCATCGAGTCCACTTGTCACATACATTTTATGCAGTCATACAAGTTACATTCATACATTCATACATCCATGCATCCATACATCGATACTTTCATGTATTCATCCATTCATGCATACACAACATCAATTCACACAGGGTTGCATCAGTCGCCCAGAGTCTTGTTCGGCCATACCTTTCAGATTCGGTCCTCACTTATTATTATGTCAAGCAACAAGTTCCAACAAACGAACAGCTTGTATGCTTCATTTTCATCAAAAGTGTCATCCCTAGTGTGTCTGGTCAAGAGATGTTTTTCTTTTATCATTACCAAAGGTCAGTTAACAAGTTCTAACAAACGAACATCATGCTTCTTCTTTTTACCATTAATATCAGTATCAAGTTCTAGCAAATGAACATCTCATGTTTTTCTTTTACCGTTACCAAATGTCAGCTAGAAGTTCTAACAAACGATCGCTTTGCAATTACCCTACATTTTCTCAGAAGTGTAATCCCAGAGTGTCTGGTCAAGAGGTGTCACCAAAATGTTTTGTCTTCATTAAATTGTCGTTCCAAACAAATACGATAGTAGACGATCATTTTCCCCAGTGAAACTACATTATCCCCAAGTGGAGTTGAATCCCTTTTCGTCAACGAATTTGAGTATCCCGTTGTTGTTTCTTGTCCCTCTCAAAATATCTTTGCCGTCTTGCATTCATAATTGCATCACAAGCAATCATAGCATCTTAGGTCAAAAATGGTGTACTTTGTATTTAAGTCTCTTCGACCCATCAAATCAAAGATTTCATCTTCGAATCTCTGGACGAAGAAACTTAAATAGGGACATTTGTCATACCCCAATTTTTGACCTAAGACACCACTGACACGCGTCATTTAGCCCAGAATATTCTTTGGCTTTTTAGAGAAAAATTCGGCAGAAAGGTATTTTAAAATACCTCATTATTGGTTCGATTTTAGGATCGTTTTTATTTTATTTTATTTTTAGTCTTTTTTACTTTTTATCTTTTGTTTTTTATTTTAGTTAATTTCCATCTTTTATTTTTATTTTTTATTTTTATCCTTTTGTTTTATTTTTAGTATATTTTATTTTACCTTTTATTATTATTATTATTTTATTTTCTTTAGAATAGGTCCAAAAATAAAATGTCCAAGGTCCAAAAAATTTCAAGTCAAGTGTCAACTTTCACATTCCTCTTTTAAAATTCACCATTAAACACCATTCAAATCACCATCAAAATCCATTAAACCATTTTTCCATTTTCATCAACCTCCTCACCTATAAATATAACTCTCATTCCTCACAATTTCACGCACCAAAAAGTTCTCTTGAGTTGTCAAAGAACTTTTCTCTCTTCTCCCTATTTAGCTTGTGTTGACGAGCTATTCTTTTCTTCTCCCCCTTTGTTTTCTGTCCCTTCGGAATAAGTCCCTTCGGAATTTTGTCCCTTCGGTTGTCCCTTTCTTTTATTTTCTTGCATTTTATTTCTTTTTAGCATATTTGTATTTTATTTTATTTCTATTTAGCATTTTAATTATTGTTATTTATTTTCCAGCAATTAGAATGTATTTGGGTCCAATGTAAATATAAATGAGAAAAGTGTGTGTGTGTGTGTCCTTTTATTTCTTTACCGCTTTATATATATCAAAAAATACAAAAAAAATAGGTTAGGGATTATGTGGTGATCCAACATCACTACAAAAATCCACGCGCTTTTATTTTTATTGCTCCGTTAGTTTAATTTTCATTTATTTTTCCAAAAACATTCAAATAACAAAAATCAAAAAATATTTTCATAATAAACCTTGATTTTCAATCAAGTGATCGTTCTTTTTATTTTCTTTCTTAATCAAATTTCAAATCAATTTTTAATCCTACTTTGAGTCATTTTTCTTTCAATATAAAAAATACAAACCAATTCTTATTTGCCACTTGGCTTTTTTATTTTAAAACCATTTTCAAAAAACTAATAGAAAATATAAAACAAATTAAACGTCAATTTCTACCCCGAACTACGAGGTTCTGATCCCTCACGGGTACGTAGGCAAAGGACCTAGTCCTTCCGAATCAATAAAAAATGTAAAAAAAAAGCCTTCTTTTTTTCCTTTTAATCAACGTCCATCTTCTTCCAATCACCATTCTTCTTTTCCTAAAAAAAATTTAAGTAAGTTTTTAGCACAAAAAAGTAAAATAAAGTCAAAAGGTTCTCGTATAGTACTACGAACATAAAAGGTGCTAATACCTTCCCTTTATGTAACCAACCCCCGGACCCCTTCTAAATTAAATAATTTTTTTCAAAAGTCGTGAAATAAATTAGTGAGTCAAAAGCTAATCAAATAGCCTTGATCTCCGAAAAATGACACGACAGTATGCATGCCACCTATGCATGAATGAATGAATGTATGAACATGTATGGGACTTATATGACAATATATTTGTAAGACCGGTGAGACAAGGTTGGACAGGTCCAAAAGAGAGTGGCCCGACATCACAGCACAAACACTCGACAATCTTTAACGGGGATAACATTACTAGAGATGATCTAAAATACAGTCAGAATAAAGTCCAACATCAAACCACCGATGGGGTAAAGCCTAAATTCAAGCCAACTGATTGGGTAAATCCCATATTCAAACCATTTGGAAGGGTAAAGCCCCTTAATCAGACCACTGAAGGGAGAAAGTCCCATTAATCATACCACTGATGGGAAAAGTCCAATGATCGTACCAACTGATGGGTTACTACCTGATAGTCAAACCACTAAATGGGTAAAAGCTCCTTAATCAGACCACTGAAGAGGTAACAACCTATTGATCATGCCACTTGTGGCGTCATTTTTCGGAGATCAAGGCTATTTGATTAGCTTTTGACTCACTAAATTATTTCACGACTTTTAAAATTTTTTTTATTTAATTTAGATGGAGTCCGGGGGTTGGTTATATTTAGGGAAGGTATTAGCACCCTAAATATTCGTAGTACTCTACGAGAACCTTTCGATTTTATTTTACTTTTTGTGTTATAAACTTACTTACTTTTTATTTGAAAGAAGGGGTTTGAGAATAGTGATTAAAAAAAGAAAACGACCTAGTTATCTACATTTTTATTGATTCGGAAGGACTAGGTCCTTTGCCTACCACCCGTGAGGGATCAGAACCTCGTAGTTCGGGGTTAAAATTTCGTTTGATTGGTTGCGTGTTTTTTATTAGTTTTGAAAAAGGTTTTAAAATGAAAAGCCAAGTGGCAAATAAGAAATTGGTTTGTGTTTTTTAATATTAAAGAAAAATGTACTCAAAGTGAAATTAAAATTGATTGATATTTGATTAAGGAACAAAAAGGAAAAAAGGAATCACTCGATTTGTGGATCGAGGTTTATTGTGAAAAATGTTTTTGTAATTTTTGTTATCTGAATGTTTTTGTCGTTTTTTGAATAATGATTTAAATTAAAACTAAAGCTAACGGAGCAGGAAAAGATAAAACGTAGGTATTTCGTGGTGTCGTTGGATCACCACGAAAACCCTTAACCTAAACTAGAAAGCACAAAATAAAGCATACACCCACTCACCCACACATGCTCCTAAGCTATTCCAAAAAAACCTATTAATACATTATAAAGTCTGCGGGAAAAATAAATGACAAGAAAAAAAATAAATTATTTACATTAGGCCTAGTTTACATTCTAAGTTCCATGTAATAAAATAAATGACAAAATTTAAATATGCTTATGATGATATAGGTAGTAAAATGTGATGCAAAATAAAATAAAAAATGCACGAAGGACATAAAATAAAATGAAAGAGAAAAACGAAAGGAGCAGGGGGTGCGGGCAGTAATAGGGGAGTGTAAAAAAGTAATAACAAGGAAATTGGGCCTTAAGGGACAGGCTGGGTCGGTTCCGGAGCGGATATCGGGTCGGTTTTCGTGACCCGGCCGGTTGAGCCTACTATAAAAGGCTGGGTCACCCATTTTTCTTTCATTTTTTCAACGGCTTCTCTCTCTTCTTTCCCTCTCTCTCACTAAGATTGCGGCTACACGCTCGGATTCAATTTTTTGAAAGGCAAGACATCAGCATCAATTAACTTTTGGACTTCAATCTTCAAGGGGAAACATTTCTCAACGTCATGACCTTGTGCCCCTTGATGGAAGGTGCAACAAAGATCAGGTCTCCAATGAGCCGGCAATTTCTTAGGTGTCGGCGGAGGTGGTCTAGTCTGGACAAGATTTTTCCTAAGCAAGGTGGGCAACAGCTCCGTATATTTCATCGGGATCGGGTCAAACTGTAATGCCTTATGAGCCTAATTCTGAGGGATATACCATTGGAGAGCCTGTTGTCGAGGTTGTTGTTGATATTGTTCGGGCTCCGAGACAATTTGCATACCTGGATTCAGATCTTCGAAAGATAAGAGGCCGGCTTCGGTCAACTTTTGAACCATTTTCTTCAGAGCAAAGCAATGCTCAATATCATGACCAGGTGCCCCTTGATGAAAAGCACAAGTGAGGTCAGCCTTATACCCTCCTGGCAATCTTTCTGGCACTGGAGGAGGCACCCTGGTTTGTACCAACTTCTTTTCGAGCGGCTTTGGGAGCAGATCCATATATCTCACGGGGATTGGATCAACCGGCATTCCCGAAGCATGATTCCGTGTGTCGAGCTGTTGAGGGGCCTGTTGTCGAGGCAGTTGTATGCTCAGTGGCTGATGTTGTTGCTGAGGTGGCCGCACGCCTAGAGGTTGGGGTTTCTGCTACACTCTCAGCGAAGATACCATGTTAGTTAACTTTTCCACCTCGACCTGGAGGGTTGTCACCTCTTCACGGAGCTCGTGGACCTCTTGTTCGAGTTGATCCATTTTCTACGTTTGCGCGAGTGTCTGCATGTGCGAACTCAAGTTGAAGGAAGACATCATATCACTTTACCGATGACTTGACCCCTTTATAGGAAAGACACAGTGTGAGACACGGACTACAGACTAGAAACTATGGATGCAAAATGATGCATGATATGTTTATGCAAAAATAGACACATTTTTATTTATCGAAGGACTTGTAAAAGTAGTTTTGTATACATCATAATTGAAAATTTTATCGAAGTACTGCAAGATAATTCCTTCTTTAACAAACTAAGCCAAGGGATAGACCCCAAAGTATAAAGGAAAGCTAGAAAGCGAGCAACAAGTCCATAAATCTCTCAATCTTTTTAGGCCAGTGGATCATCAGAGTCAGAATGTGCGCCGGAAAAGAAGTCCATACGCTTCTTCTTGTTAGCATATCGGTCGAGCAACCTGTCCTTCACCAGGAGAAGTTCATCCCTTTCGATCATTTGTCGTCTTTGCTTGAGGATTTCACAATCCTTCTGTTCCAACTGTCCACTCATTGTTTCCATCTGGAGCATAGTTTCATCGTACCTCCTCTTCTAAGTGGCACTTTGATGGGTCAATTCAGTTATCCGCTTCTGGTACTCCTTCTTGGTATCAAAGGTCATAAGCATAGGTGGTGCTGGTGATGGCAGACAGAAACCTCGGTAGCTTGTAAGGCATCCCAAATTGTGTAGCTCTATCGATGACCCATTGAGTATAAGATTCGTGGACGGTACCTGTCTTTCTTCCCAACTGGCCCTTATCCCTCCTACGAATGGTATTCCAAGCTCGCACGACTTGCTCTCTCATACCCCGGATGTCATTTCGGTTGTGATAATACACGTTCTCTAGATGAATATTGCGAGGTTTTTCTTCCATGGGGTACCTGAAATGACGTCTGGCAAGACTTGGGTTATAGCTAATTCTTCCACGTATACCGAGAAGAGGTACGTTATTGAACTCTCCACAACTGTCGATGATAGTCCCCTTGTCATAAGCCGGGTTGTACCACATTACATCAGCTGGGGTGAGGGACATAAGTCTTTGGGACCAAAGAAGGTTTTCTGGATTGGTTGTGAAGCGAGGGGATCATGGCAGATGGGAGGTGATCCACCTATATAACAGGGTTGCACAAAAAAGGATGGTTCCACGACCCGCTAGGGTGCGTTCATGGATGGAATGGTATGTGTCGGCTAACAAGGTAGGGACATGGTTCTTTGAGAGGAAGATGTGGATGGCATTAGCATTAACGAAACCGTCAATGTTAGGGAAAAGCACAAGACCATAGATGAGTAGGGCGAGGATAGCATTAAAGGCATCATGGTTGGAGGCTTCGTCGAAAAAGGCGGCTTTTTGATAAAGGAAGTTGGTCGAAAAGCACAAGAGTTTCCCCTTAGGTTGGAGATTGGCTTTCACCTCAGCGGTTGTAAGGTGGAGAGCTGTAGCAATGGCAGAGTGTTTAGGAGTTTTTTCGAGACCACTGAAGGGTACCCTGTCAAGTATTAATAGGTCGGTCCAATGGGAGTACTCCTCAAGGGTAGGGACCAACTGGTAATCCGGGAACCCAAAACAGTGATAGGTCGGGTCATAAAACTGGACACAAGTTTGGAGAAGTCCTTCATCAACATCCGTCTTGACAATGCCGAGCAAGTTTCCATAGTTCCTGTGAAAGCGTTCCGAGCAGGCCACCTTCCTTCCTAGCTTCCTTAAACTCAGGAGATCCGGTTTTATGAAACTATACTGCCTAATGTATCTTGTTGGAAGAGTCATGCCCTATGATGTTTACAATAAAACTTTATATAAATCCTTCGATATTTAATGAATAAAAAAAGAGTATTTATGAATGAATGCATGCATGCATGGTTATGCTAAAAGAAATGGTAAAAACATAGTTTAAGCTTTAGGCCCATAATGTTGGAGCAAAGGGTAAGTACGCCATGTGGTAAGGACTATGGTTTCATTTGTACCTGTATCACGGGTTCTACCAAGTTCCCAAAGTTTTCAACCACTTCCGAACATTTATCGGGTGACGGGAGTACTCCCATTCCAACAATATTCGTAGGATAGTCTCGTTTGGGTGTAGTATCGCGTATCGACTAATTCAAGAGTACTCTCGATTAGCCACCGCACTACGTCCTGAAAGGCCAAGATGGGTTAAGGGTAACTAAAGTTCTCAACTTCGACGGTTACTTGAAAATAGTATGCCAAACATGAGTAATCACGTTGACAAAGTATACTTCCAAGATCCCTCTATTGAGTGGGGTTATCACATGTGCCAAAATCGAAGAGTACTCTTGGCCTGGGACTACGATACCGCTGTCCTATCTTATATTTCTCTCAAGCCCGAGTGTAGGACTTATTGTCTCACCACTCACGAAGAAAGGAGAATGAAGGAGGAGGGAAACATATATACACGTATTTCCATCTTTTATTTTTGTTTTTGTTAAGCAAGTTATAGCACAAAAAATTAAATAAAGTCAAGTTAGGCTTAACCCTCGAATTAGTCCCCAATGAAGTCGCCATTTCTGTCGCGTCATTTTTCGGAGATCAAGGCTATTTGATTAGCTTTTGACTCACTAAATTATTTCACGACTTTTAAGAAAACAATTATTTAATTTAGATGGGGTCCGGGGGTTGGTTATATTTAGGGAAAGTATTAGCACCCTAAATATTCGTAGTTCTCTACGAGAACCTTTTGACTTTATTTTACTATTTATGCTATAAACTTACTTATTTTTTATTTGAAAGAAGGGGTTTGAGAATAGTGATTAAAAAAATAAAAAGACTTAGTTATCTACATTTTTATTGATTCGGAAGGACTAGGTCCTTTGCCTACGTACCCGTGAGGAATTAGAACCTCGTAGTTCGGGGTTAAAATTTCGTTTGATTGGTTGCGTGTTTTTTTATTAGTTTTGAAAAAGGATTTAAAATGAAAAGCCAAGTGGCAAATGAGAAATTGGTTTTTGTTTTCTAATGTTAAAGAAAAATGTACTCAAAGTGAAATTAAAATTGATTGATATTTGATTAAGGAAAAAAAAGAAAAAAAAGGAATCACTCGATTTGTGGATCGAGGTTTATTGTGAAAAATGTTTTTGTGATTTTTGTTATCTGAATGTTTTTGTCGTTTTTTGAATAATGATTTAAATTAAAACTAAAGCTAACGGAGCAGGAAAAGATAAAACGTAGGTATTTCGTGGTGTCGTTGGATCACCACGAAAACCCTTAACCTAAACTAGAAAGCACAAAATAAAGCATACACCCACTCACCCACACATGCTCCTAAGCTATTCCAAAAACACCAATTAATACATTCTAAAGTCTACAGGAAAAATAAATGACAAGAAAAAAAAAATTATTTACATTAGGCCTAGTTTACATTCTAAGTTCCATGTAATAAAATAAATGACAAAATTTAAATATGCTTATGATGATATAGGTATTAAAATGTGATGCAAAATAAAATAAAAAATGCACGAAAGACATCAAATAAAATGAAAGAGAAAAACGAAAGGAGCAAGGGGTGTAGGAAGTAATAGGGGAGTGTAAAAAAGTAAGAACAAGCAAATTGGGCCTTAAGGGACAGGCTGGGTTGGTTCCGGAGCGGATACCGGGTCGGTTTTGGTGACCTGACCGGTTGAGCCTACTATAAAAGGCTGGGTCACCCATTTTTCTTTCATTTTTTCAACGGCTTCTCTCTCTTCTTTCCCTCTCTCTCTCTCTCACTAAGCTCTCTCTTCTCTCTCTATTGTTCTACATTCTGGGTTGGGACATGAAGAGCCCGGCGGATCTTCATCTTCTCCGGTGAACTAGCTGGCTCCAGGGCGGTGGCCGGCGAGCCCCAGCGGCTGCGTCGCCGCGCCGGAATAAAAAAATTCATTTTTTTGTTCTTTTTTTTTATATCGTTTGTATTACTTTCCTCTACTCGTTTCTTATACCAATCTTCCCAAACAAAACTCCAATTAACCTAGATCTAAAAAATCAAAAAAAGGGAAAGATATTACCTCTGTGGTTCCGGTTTGCTTGTGTCGTTGTGTTCTGGATTGGTGTTGATGCGCCTGCGTGTGTGTGAAACGGTTCGGATTGTGATGAATTTGTGAATTGGTTCTGGTGTGTTTGGTTGTGAAATTGATTCTGGTGTGTTTTGGTCTCGGATTTTCGGCCCCTTGTATTTGTGTATGCGATTCTATGCATGTTTATGCTTGCAGGTTTGTTTGTATGTTGAACTTGTGCGGCTACTGGTTGTTCATGATGAATTTCGGCCTCTGTATTTGTGTTGTGCGATTCCTATGTGGTTCAATTCAAGGTTGGGTTCCTGATGGGAATCGTGTTCCTGTGACCTAGGGTTTATGTTAGGGTTCTTGTTGTTGTGTGTGTGTGTGTTGGGGACTGTTCGTGGCAGTATGTGTGGTTTGAGACTTAGACTTTGTGCTGATTGGTCTTTGGTATTGGAACCGTTTTTGTTGCGTTTGGTTATGAGCTTTGGACTGGATTTGATGTTGTTGTTTTTGCAGGTTTTGGTTGTGGAATTTTTCGGCCTCTGTCTGTTGTGCGTGTGTGTTGTTGTTTGTGGCAAGTTTTGTTGATCGTGAAATTCCCCCCTTCAATGTGTGTGCTGAGTTTGTAACTTATACTGACAGGTTTAGGGTTTGTTCACGAGGAGCAAGAATTCTGGACAAATTATGATGAGGTTTGGATTGTGATGAGAAAATAAAACGTGGAACAAGTTGTTACCCTTTTGAACTTATCGGATCAATTTTGGACAATTAATAACAATAAAAAAAATCAAATGAAAGTGATTAAGCTTAAAGAATAAAAAATAAAAATGACTAACTAAAATTAGGATTTAAAATTAAAATAAAATTTGAGAAATTAGATAAAAGATGGAAATTAAAAGATAAGAAAAATAAAGAGAGAAGAGGGTCCAAATCGGAACAAAAAATGAGGTATTTTAAAATACTTCTCTGCCGAAATTTCGTTCGAAAAGTCGGAGATTATCCAGGGCTAAACGACGCGTGTCAGTGGTGTCTTAGGTCAAAAATTGGGGTATGACACCACTGACGGGGTAAAACCCAATGATCATACCATTGACGGGGTAAAGCCCAAAGATCAAACCATTGATGGGGATACGACCCAACAATCAAGCCACTAAATGGGCCAAAACTCACTAACCAAGCCACTGAAAGGGCAAAGCTCACTAATCAAGCCATTGAAGGGGCAAAGCTCACTGCCACTGAAGGGGCAAAGCTCACCACTGAAGGGGCAAATCTTACAAATCAGGCCACTGAAAGGGCAAAACACACTAATCAACGCCACTAAAGGGGTGACGACCCACTGAAAAGGTAACAACCCATTGAAGAGGTAACAATCCATTAACTAAACCACTGAAGAGGTAGCAACCCATTATAAAGTCTCGGCTGATGGGGAAGTAAACATTCCTTTGGGATGAAGCTCACCCATTAGAAGTCCGACATAGGTTACCATTAATCAAACCACCGGCAGAAGTCGCCATTTCTCAAGATAAAACCCATCAATCAATCATTGTGGCAGAAGTCGTCATTAATTAAACCACAGGCAGAAGTCACCATTTCTCGGGATAAAACCCATCAATCAACCATTCTGGCAGAAGTCGCCATCAATCAAACCACATACAGAGGTTGCCATTTCTCGGGATGAAACCCATCAATCAATCATTTTGGCAGAAGTCGTCATTCTTTGGGAACAACCCCTAAGTCATCAATTTGGCAAAAGTCGTCATTTGTAAACCAGCATAAGCTGTATTCCTCCATTTGGCTCACTTGAACTGTGATGCCTTTTTTTTTTTTTGGATAAATCCCTAACTTTTCCTTGGACCACCCTTTCGGGTTTTCAATCCACCGAGAATATATTTTTCTTTTTGTATGCCCTTAATTTTTACATGGCCGCCCTTTTCGGGTTTTCAGCCCACCGGGACGCTCATTTTTGGCATAAGCCGCCCTTTCGGGTTTTCGACTTAGCGAGCTTATTTTTCTTTTTTTTTTCCCCTCTTTTTTCTTCTTTTTTTTTTTTTTCTGACAGAGGTCATCTCACGGCCTTTGGTCATACTTCTCTTGCAGAGTTTAACTGTCCTTGAGACAGATGTTGATGTATGCTTCTCCTACTCATGAGTTCAAAGAAGATGTACTTGTTATTTATGCACTTCAAAAGACATGAAAAAGTTTTTAATTTTTTTTTTGATTTTTTTTTTTTGCTTTAAGTATTAACATTAAAAATATAAGAAAATAATGCAAACAAAATAAATGAGGGTTTCAAATAAAGGGCACAAGCTCAAATTAAATGTAATAGGGTGGTGGCCTACTAAAGGCATGACTCCACAAATTTTAAAAGTTTGGAAAATGGTAATTATATGAAAAAGGTACGTTAAACACAATAACCACTGTTCTTACTAAGAACTTTGAATTCCACTGTTCCGAGTCTTTGAATTGAAGATGCTTTAGATCGGAAGTCTTTTAACAGCTAAGATGCCCCAGATGAATCATATCTGATTTCATACAGTTACCTTGCCATAAGTTGGAGGACTTTTGACGGCTGAAATGCCCCAAGTGAGTCATGTCTGACCAGATGCAGTTACTTTGTCATGATCCTTGACTTTTGCATAGATCACCCTTGCGGGTTTCAACCTATCAGAATAAACATTTTCATTTTTTGTTCTTTTTTACATGTCTCTAACTTTTGCATGGACCGCCCTTTCGGGTTTTCAATCCATCGAGACGCTCTATTTTTGCCTAAGCCGCTTTTTCAGTATTGCGACTTATCGAGCTAGTTTTTTTATATAGATGTCTCTAATTTTTGCATGGACCACCCTTTTGGGTTTTCTGTCCATCGAGACGTTTTTTTTTTTTGCCTAAGCCGCCTTTTTAGGTTTGCGACTTATCAAGCTTTCCATTTTAACTAAGTATTTCTTGATTGCATCGGTATTCACAGGAAACACAAGCTCGTCACCATCCTTTGTAACTAAGAATTCATTGCCCCTGGAGTTTGGTTAAATCAGATAATATAACTTTGAGCACAAGGCCACATTCCTTGGAATTCATGGGGACGAGCCTTCTTTTGTTGAAAACTTGATTCATCCTTTTGACACAACTGTCAATGTCATACGGCCAACAACATTCTCATTGACGGGACTTCGACCTCCATGTGACGCATTGCCTTCGTATTGTATACGGAGGGATGGTGGGGGGGTTGCCCCTGTTGAAGCGTGTACCGAGGTACAATATCCATGCAAAGCAAATGGTAGCATGCCATCTTCATGATTATCTCTTTGATATTCTGTTTGCAGCTTTGACAGCTAAGATGCCCCAGTAAACAACGAATTTTTACGACTCTTAGACTTGAAATGTATCAAGGAACTTGGAAACGAAGTTGTTTTAAGAAAATATATGACATTTTCACATTTCTCAGACCAATGACGTACGTCATAAGCGAGTAAACTCACTTGAGACGTGCAAACTTCGAAACCAACTCGTCATTGGCGAGCTTGGGGCGAATTGTACGACTTTTCCTTTAAAAACAATGTAATGATTCGTCCTGTGGTTCTGGAGTACAGTCATTGGATTCAGATTGAAATACTCTTTTAAGGTTTATATTACTTCGTTCCAAGGATCTGAATTTTCATGTTTAAAATTTCTAAAACGAAACATCAAGGCAAGTATCGTTAATACCTATCGGGATACGGCGCTAGAGGAGTATGTAGAACAATTTGGCTAATGGCTGTCAAGTGTATCGGCGTTTTTGATCTCGTTTCTCAGGTCAGATTTTATGGGCTACCGTGAGTTCGGTAGTATTGGGTTTGAAGCAAGAATGGAAAGTTTCATGAGACTTTGAGGAATTTTGAAGAACATGGATTATGAGTATGCTTGTTCGACCCCTTTTGTATGAATTGTTGTTGAATGAAGTTCATATAACCATGCATAATATTTTATATGAGTCACGTGTTTTCTAGTTTTTCTTGATGCCTTAAGTTGTTGGAGATTGAAGAGGAATACAAAAATTTTATTTCTTCATTTCCGGTACGAAGAAATTTCGCTAGTAGCTAAATGATTTCGCTATTAGCGAAATTCCCCAGAGCCAGTTAGCTAATAACGAAACTATGGTGGCCGAGACAGAGCTATTTCGCTATCGACGAAATTTTGGCGAAATTGGCACACCAAATTTCATTATTAACTAACTTATGGGCTAGAAGTACCACATGTTTAACACGGATTAAAAACTCTCGATCTCTAACGACATAAGGGGACATCACAAATAATCTTTTCAAGTTAAATGGATGGGACATCAGAATGTCTTTCATTAACAACAAAACTTAAGGGAATTGGACACAAGTTATGTTAACCTCTTCAGATGTTCCAACGAATCGATTAATCAGTCTATCAATTGGAATTATACAGATATAGTGGAGATGCTTGAATATGTTTAAGGATAATTTCGAACCTGATGTTTAGGTTAAACCTAGACTCTGAAAAGATCAATTCTGGTATTATGCAGGGTTATTCCAAGATGTTATGTTTGGACACGGTAAATGTTAGTGATCTCTAAATTTCGTGGACGAAATTTCTTTTAAGGGGGGTAGAGTGTAATATCCCACTCGTCATTTTGGAAATACATCAGTCGAAGGTGTGCCAGAGAACAATATTTATGGAATTCAAGTATGATAGAGGATGTCATATTGCCATGTTAATGTGTAGTGAGTTAAGTATCCGTATCAGAGTAAGAGCGATCAAAAGTAAGGATACTTTTGTAATTGCACGCAAGGAATATATAAGTAAGTTTGGCCAAGACTAGTTCATTATGCCTTGCCACTTCTCTCTCTAACTTCACAAGAAAAGGGAAGTTTCTCCTCCTTCTCTCTACTTTATTGCCCAAACCTCCCTCTATGTCACCAATCCCTCCTAGTTTGAGTATTTGGTGAATTAAGCAAGAATCTTGGTGTCTTAATCGCAAGAGAAACTACAAGAATACAATGGCATAAGTTTGAGTTATGGGAATCAAAGTATGAAGAGGCTAGGGTTTGGAGTTTAGAGAAAGTTGGAGTTGAAGCTTGATGTTGGTGTTGTGATGTTGCAGGATCGTTTGAGGTGAGTTCTTAGATAGAAATCCTACCTCTGTTATGTGTACCTAATGCTAGATTTATGGTTTAGTTCATTCATAAGTTAGGTTTTGATAAAGTTTCCCCCTTTACCTTAAATCTGTCAAATTGAGGTGTTTATTACCATGAAATGAAATAACCATGTTCTGTATGCCTCCTGGATGTTATGCATGCGTTAATGGCTCGAAACCTAGTGTTTCTGCATCAAAATACGATTTTCTGCAGGTCTGTTACGGATGAACTTCGCTTAAGCGAAGCTCTGTTCGCTTAAGCGAACAACACACAGAATGGCAAGCCCAGTTCGCTTGAGCGAACTCCGCAGCGAACAGCACGCTTGGAACTTCGCTTAAGCGAGCTGGGCCAGGGCAGCTTGTCCGAAAAACCGTTTTCTAGCGCTTCGGTGCCATCCGGAACATACCTGACATACTTTTAACGTACATGACCTTTGAAAGGAAGTAGAAACACACGGTATCAAGCAATAACATTGCAAACATCCTACGTTTTATTGAATCCGGAATTCATGGCAATAATCACACCCCAACGGAGAATAACTTTGAGTTTATGATATGTTTAAGTTCACTTTTAGGTTAAGGATAGGAATGCAAGTATCAGAATGGGTGAAACACTAAAGCCTCGACTTAGGTAGTCGAGAATTATCATACAACTTTAAGGATTAAGCTCCTAGTATAAGTTACGTACGACTATGTTCATGTGAATTGTTCCACCGCTTAAACGAGTAGCTTTACGGACTTGTGGTGAACATTCAAGCAAGTTATGATTATGCTTTGCTATGTTATGTTTATGATTTATGTATGTTATGACAAGACTAATGTAGGTGGCATGTCTCTTGCAATCCCGCTAGGTTGGATTCAAGGGGTTCTCTTCATGGGAACGGGGTAAGCCCCGCAAGGGGGCCGCATGTCATAGAAACTACAACTTATGCTAGGCCATGTCGTGTCTCTGACTATCCATGCTAGAATGGGATACCGGAAGTTCACACCTAGTGAACGATTTAGCCGTAAGGAAGCCGCACGACATGGTGGAGTCCGATGTTCCCTAGCTAGGTTCATCGGTTATGTATGGGAATATACTCGGGGTTACTCCACTCGACTATATTCCGTAAAATCAACTCAGATAATCATTCAGACCTTATAAAATGAATTGCATTTGATTATGATGATTATGTTATGATTATGTTTATGCTACGAGATTAGATATGTACAACTTAGATAATATAACTAGTTAAGTATGTGTACCGACGACGATCTTAGGTTTCCCTAATCGTCCGGTCTAATTCCGTCATGAACATGTTAGAATATGTCTTGATGCGTTCTACGTATCTTGAGTTAGCGGTCCTAGGATCCCTCGACTGCCATGACACGAAGGAAGCAAATAAGATGACCCTATGACGGCTTTCGCCTTGCACGACCGTCTATGTAAGCCTCAAACATGACGCCTAGCAGTCAGGCAGTGTCCTAGACACGTGGTGACCATAGGTTTCCCGAAGTCACCTATAGCCTAGGATTAGGAGAACTCACTGAGACATTATGTCTCATCCCAATCCTTATTTGTTTCAGATTAGCAGAGCAATTGAGTAATCTTACCGCCAGATGAATATTCAGCAAGGACCGTTCGTACCCGCTGCAGGATGTTTTCAAGGATCTAAGGATGTATTTATTTATATGTTTGGATAGTTGTATGGTAACTCTGATGTACGAACATGTATTGTTGTATTTAATATTCATTCGAAGTTAATGAAGTTGTAAATTTTAATGTATCCAGTACTAATTAATGCACATGCTAAACTTTCTAGATACGTTTAGTATGGGTGTTACATTTATTTTAGTTAATTTCCATCTTTTATTTTTATTTTTATTTTTATCCTTTTGGTTTATTTTTAGGTTATTTTATTTTACCTTTTTTTTTATTATTATTTTATTTTCTTTGGAATAGGTCCAAAAATAAAATGTCCAAGTTCCAAAAAACATCAAGTATCAACTTTCACATTCCTCTTTTAAAATTCACCATTAAACACCATTCAAATCACCATCAAAATCCATTAAACCATTTTTTCATTTTCATCAACCTCCTCACCTATAAATATAGCTCTCATTCCTCACAATTTCACACACCAAAAGTTCTCTTGAGTTGTCAAAGAACTTTTCTTTCTTCTCCCAATTTAGCTTGTGTTGACGACCTATTCTTTTCGTCTCCCTCTTTTTTTTGTCCCTTCGGAATAAGTCCCTTTCGGAATTTTGTCACTTCGGTAATTTTTGTCCATTTGGTTGCCTCTTTCTTTTATTTTCTTGCATTTTATTTCTTTTTAGCATTTTTGCATTTTATTTTATTTCTATTTAACATTTTAATTATTATTATTTATTTTCCAGCAATTAGAATGTATTTAGGTCCAATGTAAATATAAATGAGAAAAGTGTGCGTGTGTGTCCTTTTATTTCTTTACCGCTTTATATATATATATATATATATATTAAAAAATACAAAAAAAAATAGGTTAGGGATTAATTGGTGATCCAACGTCACTACAAAAATCCACGCGCTTTTATTTTTATTGCTCTGTTAGTTTAATTTTCATTCATTATTCAAAAATAACAAAAACATTCAAATAACCAAAAAATTCACAAATATTTTCATAATAAACCTCGACTTTCAATCGAGTGATCGTTCTTTTTAGTTTCTTTCTTAATCAAATTTCAAATCAATTTTAATTCTACTTTGAATCCTTTTTCTTTCAATATAAAAAATACAAACCAATTCATTCTTATTTGCCACTTGGCTTTTTTATTTTAAAACTTTTTTTTTTCAAAACTAATAAAAAACACAAAACCAATCAAACGTAAATTTCTACCTCGAACTACGAGGTTCTGATCCCTCACGGGTACTTAGGCAAAGGACCTAGTCCTTCCGAATCAATAAAAAATGTAGATAATAGGTTTCTTTTTTTTTATTCACCATTCATTTTCTCTTAAAAAAAATTAAGTAAGTTATAGTGCAAAGGTAAAACAAAGTCGAAAGGTTCTCGTAGAATACTACGAACATAAGGGGTGCTAATACCTTCCCCTTATGTAACCAACCCCCAGACCCCATCTAATGTAAATAATTTTTTCAAAGTCGTGAAATAATTTAGTGAGTCAAAAGCTAACCAAATAGCCTTGATCTCCAAAAAATGACGCGACAGAAATGACGAATTCACCGGGGACTAATTCGAGGTTGAGCCTAACTTGGCTTTATTTAACTTTTTGTGCTATAACTTGCTTAAAACAAAAACAAATATAAAAGATGGAAATACATGTATATATGTTTTCCCTTCTTCTTTTTCCTTTCTTAAAATGTGAGTGGTGAGATAAGTCCTAGCCCGGACTTGAGGTAACAATAAGATAGGACGGGGTATAATCAAAGTTCTATTCTAAGAGTAATCTTGAGTCTTGGTTTATGTGATAACCCCACTCAATGGAGGGACCTTGGAAGTAATTTACGTTGACACGAGTAATCATGTTTGGCATTATTATTTTCATGCGACCGTCGAAGTTGAGGACCTTAGTTACCTTTAACCCATCTTGGCCTTTTAGGACGTAGTGGGGTGACTAATCAAGAGTAATCTTGAATTGGTTGACACGCGATACTACACCCAAACGAGACTTTCTTACAAATGTTGGTGGACCAAGAGTAATCTTGCAACCCGGTAGTATTTGGAAGGGGTTGTAAACTTTGGGAACTTGGTAGAACTCGTGATACAGGTACAAATGAAACCATAGTCCTTACCATGTGGCGTACTTACCCTTGGCTCCAACATTTTGGACTTAAACCTCACACCATGTTTTCACCATTTTCGAGCATAAATCATGCATACATGCATTCATTCATAAACAACTTTTTTCATCAAATATCGAAGGGTTTAGAAAAATTTCCTGCAAACATCATAGATGAACGGACCTTGTAAGAAAGAACACCAAGAAGTACAAAAATATTAACTATGCTTTAGCCTTTGTTAAAGAACTTTTTCCTTGGTTTCATTCTTACCTTTGAAAAAGGAACCGGTTGCAATATCTTCACAATTTTCAAATAAAATCATGCTCGTCTGCAATGCTTACAATTCACTTTGATAAACCCTTCAAAAAATTAGCCATTTTTCCATAAACATCATGCATCATGTTGCATTTCATAGTTTCAAAGTCCGAGTCTCACAAAGTTTCCTTTTTCATCAAAGGGTCAACCCATTTCAAAGTGGCCTGACGTCCTCATCCGAAACCGACTCGCACATACAACACTCGGGTAAGCATCAATGGAAGGTCTTGAACAAGTGAATCAGGTACTCCATGAAGAAGTGGAAACCATGCAGGCTAAGATAAACGAGTTGGCAGCCATGCAGACTCAGGTGGATGAACTGACTGGATTGGTGAGAACACTGAGGGCTGCACAGAATGTGCCACCTCCTCCTCCTATCAACACTCAGGCTGAAGCGGGCCCTTCTACTATTCCTGGTTGGACAGTGTCCTTCAATACTCCACAACAAACCATTCCTAAAGGTCGTCCCTGGGGTGTACCTATTAGCCTTGGTGAAGTGTTCCGCCCTTATGTCTCAAAAGCTCAATTGCCTACTTCTCAAAATGCCATTCCTATTCCCCCGCCTCTTGCAACAGCCCCTCAAGCTACTATGACCTATTCAGCAACTGCGATCCATACGGTTCCACAAAATGAAGAACCCATCTTCCATTCAGGGAGTGTGGGGGCCTATGATTGAGTGCATGATTTATGGGAGAAGTATGATGAGATGTACCGTGAAATGTAAGCCCTTCGCGGGAAAGAGGTACTCAAGAAGGATGTTCATGACTTGTGCTTGGTGCCGAATGTCCAGATACCCCACAAGTTCAAGCTCCCAGACTTCGAGACATACAAAGGGACTTCCTGCCCTAAAGACCATCTGACAATGTATGTGAGAAAGATGTCCACGTATGCCAATGATCACCAGGTCCTTATCCTTTACTTTCAAGACAGTTTGGCCAGTGCCGCACTGAATTGGTACATGAATATGGACCATGCAGAAATTTAAACCTTTAATGACCTGCATAAGGCCTTTGTGCAGCAATACAAATTCAACGTGGACATGGCTCCGAACCGAAGTGATCTTCAGGCTATGACTCAGAAAGACAATGAGACATTCAGAGAGTATGCCCAACGGTGGTGGAACGTCGCTACCCAAGTCAGCCCACATGTAGAAGAGAAGGTGATGACCAAACGCTTCTTAAAAACTCTTAGTCAATTCTACTATGAGATGATGGTCGGAAGTGTGCCCAGGGACTTCTCGGAGATGGTGAGCATAGGTATGCGTTTGGAAGAAGGGGTCCGAGAAGGACGATTAATCAAAGAAAGTGTTCCCGCTGGTAGTTCAAAAAGGAAAGACCATGAAGTGAGCATAGTGAAAGGTCATCCTCAACATCAGGCTCATAAAGCACCGGAAAATGATCTGATCCCAATGAAATATGCGGAGCTGCTGTTCACCTTGCTTAGGGAAAACCTTGTCCAGACTGTTGGAACAAAGGGTGTTTCACAATTATATCACTTAAGTTTTGATGATAACAAGGTATTAAAAAATTATCAATTAGATATGCTAAAAGTTTAATCAAGTGTACAGGACCATTAACAAAGAGTTATTCACAAGAGGTTCTGACTAAATGAATTAAAGAGCAAAGGAAATTTAGATTGAAACTTGAAGAGCATCTGATTGAAAGCGCTCCTGGAAAGTCAGAAGCATAGTGCGTCTGAAGAAAGCGCTCCTGAAGATGACGTCATCAGAAGCCAGTTCTCCAGAAGCAAGTTCATCAGAAGCCAACCTCTTCAGAGGCTGGAGAGCGTTGACAAAGTACAGTGTACAAAATGTACAACCACTAAGTCTGCGCATGCCTCTGCAACCACCATCTCTGCATCATGTCTCCTATACAAGACAAGAATAACAGTAATATTCGCAGACATTGTTCCATTTGTTATTTGAATGAATTTGAAATTGTTTTTATAAGGACAATCTTCAAATCAGGCAAAGGATCAATGGTGATAAATGAAAGCTTCGGTCAAGACAGATTGATGAGCTGGCTAGTTCCCAACGTCTCTCAAATCCTTTATAAATAGAGATGAAGACTTGAAGAACTGATATATACATACACATACACGAACAAGGCTATTTCTCATATTCAAAGTCGCAAACATTGCTCATCAACAACTTAGATAATTCTTACAAAAGTTCATATTTTAGAATTTCTAAGTGTCTAAGAAAAACAGAGTCTGTTCTGTTCGTTTGGTTTTGTGAATACCTCTGATTGTATATCAAGTATTCAAAACTCTTTTCAATTCTCTGTAATTGTTTAGAAGTCTCTTAGAGTTTTCCTTGAGCATTGAAGTCTCTTTCTTGTGTGATTGAGCAAAGAAAGTCTCTTACTTGTGTGTTTGAGCAACTTGTAATTTGATATTACATTTTAGTGGAACTCTCCTTGGAAGTGCAAGGGGGACAGGACTACTTCCGGATTGTGGAAGGAACTTGTATAAATTGCCTGTGTTCTTCTTTTATTTTCTGCATTCTTACTCTCTATCCGCTGCACTAAGACTCTGAACTCTATCAGACTCTGATCCTGAGAACAGTTGTTTATTTTTGTGAGAAAGAAACGTTTTTGAAAACACAATTCAACCCCCCTTCTTGTGTTTTTCCCACCTTCAGTTGGTATCAGAGCTTTGGCTCTGTAGCTAGCACTTAACCGTGTTACAGTAAACGATCGGAGAAAAACATGTCTGGGGAAGAAGCTTCTGGTTCTGGTTCTGGTTCTGGTTCTAGAGCTGTTGTTCACTATGATTACAGCAACAACAACAGAAATGAAAGATCTACTAATCACAACAAACCTCCCATGTTTAATGGTGATCCAGAAATGTTCTCTTGGTGGAAGACCAAGATGTATAGTCACATCATGGGAATGGATGAAGAGTTGTGGGATGTTCTTGAAGATGATGTTGGTGATTTGAAGCTGGATGAAGAAGGCGCTACTCTTGATAGGAAAGCTCACACTGCTGAGCAGAAAAAGCTTTATAAGAGTACTTAAACATGAGTCACAAATCAACAGCAAAGGCTATGTTCACCTCATTGTGCTCACTTTACGAGGGTAACAAGAAAGTCAGAGAAGCTAAGGCTACTATACTTGTTCATCAGTACGAGTTGTTCAGAATGAAGGAGGATGAAAACATTGAGACCATGTAATCAAGGTTTCAGACTCTTGTTTTTGGACTTCAGATTCTGAAGAAAAGCTACGTAACGTCTGATCATGTGAACAAGATTCTGAGAAGTTTACCTGCAAAGTGGAGAACAAAAGTGACTGCCATTGAAGAAGCTAAAGATTTAAACACCTTGAGTGTTGAAGATCTTATAAGCTCTTTAAAGTGTCATGAGATAGGTCTTAATGAGCATGAACCTATCAAGAAGCCTAAGTCCATTGCACTGAAATCTAGAGGCAAGTCTAGTAAGGCTCTGAAGGCATTAGAGTCTGAAGAAGAATCTACATCTGAAGATTCTGATGAAGATCCTGAGATTGTTCAGGAGATGGCTATGCTCACTAACAGACTACAATATCTTGCTAAGAAGAACAAGAAGTTCATGAGCAGAGGCAGTAGTCACAAAAGCTCTAGAAAAGAAGATCAGAAAGGTTGCTTTAACTGCAAGAATATTGGACACTTCATTGCTGAATGTCCAGACCTGCAGAAAGAAAAATCCAAAGAAAAATCAAAGAAGCAAATCTTCAAATCCAACAAATTCAAGAAGCAATTCAAGAAGAGTTTGATGACAACTTGGGAAGATCTGGATAATGAGTCTGAGTCTGACAAAGATGATGCTGAAGATGAAGCAAAAATAGCTCTGGCTTTGGTAGCTACTGCTGAAAATGAACAAGATTCATCTGATGCTGAGTCAAGTACAGACTCTAAAACTGAAACAGAGGTATATTCTAAACTCACTAGATCTGAATTGATTGATTCTCTCAAGGAACTTCTTGGTCATTATGAAAACCAATCCACTGAGTTGAGGAGAGTTAAGCAACGATACATTAAGCTGCTAAAACTCCATGAATCAACTAAGATGGAAATGGATGCTTTACAACAAGAAAATGATGATTTAAAAACAATGACTAAGAAAGGTGATAATAAACCTTTATCTGAGCAGGATGCTGCTCTTCAAGAGTTTATTAACACAGGAATTGATAGAACCAAAGTTGCATCTATGATTTATAGCATAAATTAGAACAACAAAAAGGGAATTGGTTTCACTGGAGGAAACTCTAGTGAAGTAATTCTGAAACCTTGTTCTGATAACATCAAGGAAGGACTGAAAACTCACTTTGTGTCTGAGTCTGGAAAAACTTCTCATTCAGAACCTAAATCTTTGAATTCAAAGGTAATGACTAAGTGAAAATCTGAGAATCAAAAGACAAAGGTAATGAATGACTCTAAATCAAAAGCTCCAACGTTACAGATTCTGAAGAGATCAGAACCTAATAAACTGGCTCTGAAGAAAACAGAGTCTGAAACTCAAAAGCCTAGATTTCAGAGGAAGGAAGCTATTTGTGTTAAGTCACACTCTAAGACTAAAGGTTCTGAACCTAGAGTCTGGAAGAAGAAAGAACAAAACAATTTCAGACAGAAAACACAAATGAGACTCAGAACTCCTAGGACTAACCCAAGAGGACCCATGAAAATATGGGTACCTAAGACAGAAATTGTTGATGTTGCAGGTATGTCTAAAAGGAAACGAAAAGCAGAAGTCCTGGTATCTGGACAGTGGCTGCTCGCGGCACATGACGGGAGAAAAGTCTATGTTCCTAACCCTGACCATGAAAGAGGGAGGAACTGTGGGATTTGGAGGAAACCAAACTGGCAAAATCATTGGTACTGGAACAATTGGTAATTCCTCAGTCTCAATCAATAATGTGTGGCTTGTAGATGGACTAAGGCATAACTTACTTAGCATAAGTCAATTTTGTGATAATGGTTATGACGTCTTGTTTAATAAAAACAACTGCACAATGATCAACAAAGATGATCAATCTGTAGTTTTTAAGGGAAAGAGAAAGAACAATGTTTACAAGATTAATTTTTCAGAACTGACCAATCAAAAGGTATTTTTCCTTCTATCAATGAATGATAAGAAATGGTTGTGGCACAAAAGGTTGGGACATGTTAACTGGAGGTTAATCTCTAAACTTAGCAAGTTACAACTTGTCAGAGGCTTACCAGACATTGATTATCATTCAGATGCACTATGTGGTGCATGGCAGAAGGGAAAAATTGTTAAAACTTCTTTCAAATCTAAAGACATTGTTTCTACCTCCAGACCCTTGGAACTACTCCATATTGATTTATTTGGACCAGTGAGTACTGCATCCATATATGGAAGTAAATATGGATTGGTGATCGTTGATGATTACAGTAGATGGAGTTGGGTTAAGTTTCTCAAATCTAAAGATGATTCATATGATGTGTTTACAAAATTCTGCATTCAAGTTCAATCTGAAAAGGAACTGAAAATCTTAAAGGTCAGAAGTGATCATGGGGGAGAATTTGAAAATGAGCCATTTGAAATATTTTGTGAAAAATTAGGAATTATCCATGAATTCTCTTCTCCTAGAACTCCACAGCAAAATGGGGTTGTAGAGAGAAAGAATAGGACTCTACAAGAAATGGCAAGAACCATGATTCACGAAAACAATCTGGCAAAACACTTTTGGGCAGAAGCAGTAAACACAGCTTGTTATGTTCAGAACAAGATCTATATCAGACCCATTCTGAATAAAACAACGTATGAGCTCTTTAAAGGCAGGAAACCTAACATTTCTTATTTTCATCAGTTTGGATGTACATGTTACATCTTAAACAATAAAGTCTATCTGAAGAAATTTGATGCAAAGGCACAAAAGGGTATCTTTCTAGGTTACTCTGAGCGGTCTAAGGCATACAGACTGTATAACTTGGAAACACTTTGTGTTGAAGAGTCTATGCATGTCAAGTTTGATGACAAAGAGCCTGGAAGTAAAATTCCAGAGCAGGTTGAGAGTTTTGCAGGTTCAGAAGAGTCTGAAGATTATTCAGAACCTGATCAGTCATCAGAGTTGAAGAATACATCAGAAGTAGTACCAGCTCCTGATTTTCCAAATGTTGAAGCTTCTGAAGAAGCTCAAGATGATACTCAGCAAGTTATTCAATCCAAGCACTCATTTAAGTACAAGGCTTCTCATCCTGAGGATCAGATCATTGGCAACAAAGATAGTCCTAGAAGAACTAGATCTCATTTCAGACCTGAAGAGTCTGCCCTGGGATTGCTGTCCATGATAGAACCTACAACAGTTGATGAAGCACTAGCTGATGATGGATGGATCTTAGCAATGCAAGATGAACTCAATCAATTCAAAAGAAATGATGTATGGGATCTTGTACCTAAGCCTAAACACAAGAACATTATTGGAACCAAATGGGTGTTTAGGAACAAGCTAGATGAACAGGGAGAAGTAATCAGAAACAAAGCCAGACTTGTTGCTCAAGGATACAGCCAACAAGAAGGCATTGATTATACTGAGACTTTTGCTCCAGTTGCAAGATTGGAAGCAATCAGATTACTTCTTTCCTACGCAGTAAATCACAACATAACTCTGTATCAAATGGACGTTAAAAGTGCATTTCTCAATGGAGTCATCTCTGAAGAAGTGTTTGTGAAACAACCACCTGGTTTTGAGGATTTAAAACATCCTGACCACATTTATAAGCTAAAGAAATCTTTGTATGGTCTGAAACAAGCTCCTAGAGCCTGGTATGACAGACTAAGCAATTTCTTGCTTAAAAATGATTTTAAAAGGGGACAGGTTGACACAACACTCTTCAAGAAGACTCTTGAGAAAGACATTCTGATTGTACAAATATATGTTGATGATATCATTTTTGGTTCAACTAATAGATCTCTTTGCAAAGAATTCTCTAAGATGATGCAGGAGGAATTTGAAATGAGCATGATGGGAGAACTGAAGTTCTTTCTAGGAATTCAGATCAACCAATGCAAAGAAGGAGTATATGTTCATCAATCAAAATATATCAACGAGCTTCTGAAAAAGTTTAAGCTTGAAGACTGTAAAGAGATGAACACTCCAATGCATCCTACCTGTACTCTGAGTAAAGAAGATCAAGGATCTAAAGTTGACCATAAGCTGTATCGAGGTATGATTGGTTCTCTATTGTATCTCACTACATCCAGACCTGATATCTTGTTCAGTGTATGCTTGTGTGCAAGGTTTCAATCAGATCCTAGAGAATCTCACTTAACTGCTGTTAAAAGAATCTTTAGATATCTGAAAGGAACAACTAATCTTGGACTTATGTTTAAGAAATCTTCAGATTATAAGCTAGTTGGATTCTGCGATGCTGACTATGCTGGTGATAGGATTGAAAGAAAATCAACCAGTGGAAATTGTCAATTTCTTGGTGAGAATCTGATATCCTGGGCCAGTAAGAGACAGACAACTATTGCTTTTTCAACAGCAGAAGCAGAATACATCTCAGCTGCTAGTTGCTGTACACAACTGCTCTGGATGAAACATCAGTTAGAAGACTATCAAATAACTGAAAACTGTATTCCAATTTTCTGTGATAACACAGCTGCTATTTGTTTGTCTAAAAATCCTATTCTTCATTCAAGAGCCAAGCATATCGAAATTAAACATCATTTTAGTAGAGACTATGTTCAAAAGGGAGTTTTAGATATTCAATTCATTGATACTGATCATCAATGGGCTGATATCTTTACTAAACCTTTAACTGTTGAAAGATTCAATTTTATTAAGAAGAATTTGAACATGCATTTTGTCTCTGAGTAATTCTTACCTCTGAATGAAAACCAGACTCTGAAAATTATCAGAAGCTGATTGAGTATCAGACTCTCCTTGGAGAATTTGAAGAGACTCAGCCTCTGAAAAATCTTCAAACTCTGAGAAGGAATCTTTTTGACTCTGATAGTACTTTGAAGTGGAAAAGGTTAAAGTTACTTTTGTAGACTTCTGACACGGTCTATCTGCATTAGGAAACAACTCTTTTAGGGCAATGATGGTTATTCTCCTTGACAAATATTCTCGCGCCCCTGTATGTCATTAATGTTTGTGTCTGGTTGTCCCCTCTGATATTGAAAAAGTTGTTTTCAGAAATCATTATAAATACCAAACACACACTACTCACTCACTTTCCTACACTTTCAAATCTTTGAGTAGTAACGACAGAAAATCAGTTTTTTTTCTCTCTTCTCTCACATTAGAAACCCTTTACCGTCAACCTTCAATTTCTGATGGCTACTTCAACTAGCGGTTCAAGCATGCAACACGCCACTAAATCAAACTACTCCATCAAACCTTTAACGATGTCGATTCTAATAGATTCATTGGATGTTTAGATCGAATCACCAGTGGACTTCGCATCTCTGAAAAGAAACGAGGTAGATATGGAAGCACTGATTTCTGCTCAGAAGATGTTTGACTATTTTCAAATGTTGAACGGACCAACGTATGTTAATCTGGTAAAGGAATTCTGGATTAGGGCTGAAGTATGTGATGTGGAATCTGCCAAGTCACAAGAAAGTCAGGCCGTTTCAAGAGATCCTAGTCTGAAAGGTAAATCAAGAGAAGAGATGGGTCTTGAACCTTTCAGAGGTCTAGAGATCAAGTCTGTAGTGATGGGTATTCCAGTATCTATCACAGAAGGAGTGATTGCTAAAGCCTGCAGAATGGCCCTTGAAGGAAGATTCCTATGGAATGTTAGTATGAAGGATGCCTTGTTGGAAAGCTACACCAACCTGCTGTTAAAAGGAAATCCAGCAACCAAGTTGGTGGATATGGATATCAAGTACAGAATACTTCTGAAAATGGTTAATGAATGCTTCTTTCAGAAGGGAGGAGGTGCTGATCAACCGAGTCTAGACCACAAATTGGCGTTGTACTTCTTGGCTGCGTTTCAAGCCATTAATCTTCCAAGGTATATTATGCATCATCTGTGCTGGGCTATTAAGGAAGGAACAAAAGGAAAGAGGAAGCAAGTTCCCTGTGGAAGACTGCTGTCTGAAATCTTCTATCAAGGAGGAGTGCTGGAGACTCTGGACAAGTTTAATCTTGTGTCTGACAGAGTTCTGGGAATTGCTACTGGAAAGATGATCAGTGGCAAAACCCTGTTTAACATGAAGATCATCAAGCAGGTCATCTTCAGTGACAAGGATCTGAAAGAATCTTCAGCACCATCAAAATCCTTGAAGGACTTTCCTTCAATCTTAAAGGAAGATAATCCTGAAGCTTTGACTGGCTACCTAGCTGCTTTTGCCAAGGAATCTGAAGATGCCTCTCAGCAAGCTAAAGTTGCTCTGGCCAGAAAGCAAAAAGCTGCCAAGTCTGAAGCAACCAATTACGACAGAGTGGCTGCTCCTAAGAGGAAAAGGGGAAAAGGTGATTCTACAATCACCATGGAAGCAGCCAGATTAGCTCTAGAAGAAATTGAAGATGGAAAAGCTACTGGTATAGAAAGACCTCCCAAAAGGCAATCTGGTGGAGTGATTGAGAGTCCTATGTTCACAATGACTCCTGAGTTGGAAGAATATTCTGAGAACCTGAAGAATGAGAAGAAAAGGTTGGCAGCTCAGTATAGATTGGATAGAGATGCACAACTGAAAGCAATAGGTCTTGAACACTGTGATCAACCCATCATTGAACAGATTATTGAGGTTCACACACTTGCAAGGAAGGTAGAAGAAGAAGCTATGAAGGGAGCTAAGGAAGCTCTGAAAGAGACACTAGGAACATCAGAAGCTGATGCTTCAGGATCTATTCCAAAGGTGACTATTTCAGAAGCTGTTGCTTCAGAGGCTGCTGTCTTAGAAGCTACTCGATCTGCAAAGGTAGATCAGATTCCAGACCCTCAAGCTATTACCTCACCGACATCATCAACAGACTCTGACTTTGACAACATTCCTCTAAGTCAGAAATACAAATTGACCAAACCCTCACCAAAATCCAAACAAACTCCAAAATCCAAAACTACATCTAAACCAAAACTCTCTCCTAAATCCAAACCTTTCAAACCTGTGTATCCTGAAATACTCAAGAGTATAGGGGAGCTTTCTCAGAAAAGGATTGATATTTGCAATAGACTACCTATTGATCATCCGTTTCAACCCCCTATTATCAAACCTCTTAACATGATACCCGTAGGACAACCCATTCCATCTTCATCAATCTCAAATCAATCTCCAACCAAAGATTGTCCAAAAGTTGTTGGTTCAACAGCTGCTGCTGAAGAGCATGCAGTTACTGAAGAGCCATCAATTGCTGATCAATCTGTCTCAGATTCACCAACTAATAAACAACAACAACAAACAACATCTTCACCACTTAACCAACCCTCTGAACAGCATGTCATTTCTAATCTAGAATGTCATTATTCAGGAGAACTTCCTGAATATCAAAAACATAAGGCAGCTGAAAACCCCCCTAAATCAACCAAAACTCAAGATAAGGCTATTCCAGAATCTGTTACGGAGACAGTGGCTAAAGAGTCTGTCCAAGTGATAGAGTCTAAACCCTCTATGTCTGTTTCAAATTCTGAACCAACACAAAACCTGAAACCTTGTGACTCTGACCAACCCTCATCTTCACAAATTCAGACCCTTGACCAACCACCCATAAACATACTGGAATCTGAATATCTTGAAGATCAACTGGTAGAAATTAATGAGGAAATGCAGAATCTAGTACTTCTCAAAAAAACTCCTACTCTGCCAATTGCATATCAGGATAAGTGGTCTTCTGTCAAAAACAGAGCTTTTGACTTAATCCATGTTGTTGCCAAGAAGTGTTGCCGCATTCAGGCTCATGCAATGAAGCGTCATATGCAGAATCTGCACTCTTCTCAGCAACTTCCAAGCAAGCTTCTGTATCTGACCAATGCTCCTTTCTATGCTGAGTCAGATTATGTTACAAAAGAATCCAAGGTGTTCAAGATGCTGAAGCAAAAGGTGCTGAGGCAACAAGAGGAATCTAAGGCTAGGGAGGAATATCTTCTTCAGAGGCAGCTGGCTCTTGAAGAAACTGTTAAGAAGCAATCTGAAGATATTCAGCGCTTAATGGCTCTTATTCAGCAGCAACAACCTCAACCCAACCCTTAGATTGCACACCCTATTTCTTTTTATATATATCAACGTCTTCAGTTGCAATTTCAGTTTCTATTTCTTTGAATTTACTTCTATTCTTTTTGTTCTTTTTGATTGCTGACAAAAGGGGGAGTAATAGAAGCATTTAACAAAGAATCTGAGCCCAAGAATAAAATAAAATTTTATACAGATTTTATTTTATTTGAGAATCTTATCTTATTTCATCTGAGTATTACGAAATAATTATTGATTATAAAATGAATTTAATTAACCTGGACAGGACTTAGGGGGAGCTTACAAACCTCACCTTAAAGAATATCAGACTTAGGGGGAGTCAGAGCTAACAAACCTCAGAACCCCTAAAAGTCAACTTGTTAATTAAGTTAACAACAATTGATCTTTTTAAATACTTATGTTTGTCATCATCAAAAAGGGGGAGATTGTTGGAACAAAGGGTGTTTCACAATTATATCACTTAAGTTTTGATGATAACAAGGTATTAAAAAATTATCAATTGGATATGCTAAAAGTTTATTCAAGTGTACAGGACCATTAACAAAGAGTTATTCACAAGAGGCTCTGACTGAATGAATTAAAGAGCAAAGGAAATTTAGATTGAAACTTGAAGAGCATCTGATTGAAAGCGCTCCTGGAAAGTCAGAAGCATAGTGCGTCTGAAGAAAGCGCTCCTGAAGATGACGTCATCAAAAGCCAGTTCTCCATAAGCAAGTTCATCAGAAGCCAACCTCTTCAGAGGCTGGAGAGCGTTGACAAAGTACAGTGTACAAAATGTACAACCACTAAGTCTGCGCATGCCTCTGCAACCACCATCTCTGCATCATGTCTCCTATACAAGACAAGAATAACAGCAATATTCGCAGACATTGTTCCATTTGTTATTTGAATGAATTTGAAATTGTTTTTATAAGGACAATCTTCAAATCAGGCAAAGGATCAACGGTGATAAATCAAAGCTTCGGTCAAGACAGATTGATGAGCTGGCTAGTTCCCAACGTCTCTCAAATCCTCTATAAATAGAGATGAAGACTTGAAGAACTGATATATACATACACATACGCGAACAAGGCTATTTCTCATATTCAAAGTCGCAAACATTGCTCATCAACAACTTAGATAATTCTTACAAAAGTTCATATTTTAGAATTTCTAAGTGTCTAAGAAAAACAGAGTCTATTCTGTTCGTTTTGTTTTGTGAATACCTCTGATTGTATATCAAGTATTCAAAACTCTTTTCAATTCTCTGTAATTGTTTAGAAGTCTCTTGGAGTTGTCCTTGAGCATTGAAGTCTCTTTCTTGTGTGATTGAGCAAAGGAAGTCTCTTACTTGTGTGTTTGAGCAACTTGTAATTTGATATTACATTTTAGTGGAACTCTCCATGGAAGTGCAAGGGGGATAGGACTACTTCCGGATTGTGGAAGGAACTTGTATAAATTGCCTGTGTTCTTCTTTTATTTTCTGCATTCTTACTCTCTATCCGCTGCACTAAGACTCTGAACTCTATCAGACTTTGAACTTTATCAGACTCTGGTCTTGAGAATAGTTGCTTATTTTTGTGAGAAAGAAACGTTTTTGAAAACACAATTCAACCCCCCCTTCTTGTGTTTTTCCCACCTTCACAGACTAGACCGCCTCCGTCGTTACCTAAGAAATTGTCGGCTCATTGGAGACCTGGTCGCTTTTGAGCCTTCCATCAAGGGGCACAAGGTCATGATGTTGAGAACTGTTTCCCCTTGAAGATTGAAGTCCAAAAGTTAATACACGTCGATGTCCTGCCTTTCAAAAATTTGAATCCCAGCGTGTAGCTCCAATTGGGTCGTTGTCGATGTTCTTTCTACTACTCATCTGCTCATTTAATATGTTGTTGTTTGTCTTTCAAAAAATATCCTTTCGTCCCGCCCGAGACGAAAGTGAACTTGTGTAGGGCTATTTTCTTCAAGTATTTTTCACATCGATAAAAGTCGTCTTGATCTCGACTTTGCTTTATTTATTTTGTGGTTTTTCTTGGAAAAATAGTAATACAAAAAACAAAAAAAAAATTCTTTAATCATTCTCAAATATCTGCATAATCATAACTTATATTTACTTGTCAAAAATCAACAATAAATCATGCATCGATAAACCCGTTGAATACTTTAGCCCTATACTCTCTCTCGACTTTGAATTCCCGGTGTTCGAAGAAGAAGAAGAAGAAGAGAATGAAGATCTCTTGCATACTGGGGCATCTTAGTCGTCGAAGCTACAATAAAAAACCAAGAAGACTATCTAGAAGATGGCATTCGCTTACAAAGACCGGCATGAGATGTTACCGTTGCCTTGCATGGGTATCGTGCTTTATTACACATTTCAACAGAGGCAAGCCCCCCCTCCTTCCCTCAGTATACAACGCGGATGTCAAAGTCCCGTCAATAGGAGTTTTGCTGAAATCCAAGCTTGATCAAACTTAAATGCATGATGGACTTGTACAACTATATCAAAAGAGGTTGAAACAAACTTCTAACAAGAAGGTTCGCCCCCGTGAAGGAGAGTTTGTGCTCAAAAAGACACTATCTTTCCAACCAAACTCCAGGGGCAAGTGGACGGCTAACTATGAAGGCGCATGTGCAATGACTCCTGTGACTAACAATGTTGACAAACCCGCATGCCGGTGCAGTCAAGAAATCTTTGTCAAAATATACAAAAAATCAATCAAAAAAAAATCATCAATCAAAAGAAAAAAAAAACAGCTCGATAAGTCGCAAACCTGAAAAGGCGGCTTAGGCAAAAATGAGCATCTCGGTGAACTGAAAACCCGAAAAGGCGGTCCAGACGAAAATTAGAGACATGAACAAAAATGATTATCCTGATAGATCGAAAAACCCAAAAGGGGGATCTATGCAAAAGTTAAGGATCAAAAGACAAAGTAACTGCATCCGGTCAGACACAGTCCACTTGGGGCATCCAGCTATCAAAAGACCTCCGATTCGAAGCGTCTACAAATTGAAGACTTGGGACTGGGGCAATTTAAAGTGGTTAGAGAGAATAACGGTTATTTTGTTTAATGTACCTCCCCATATATTTACCATTTTCCAAATTTTTCAAAAATTTGTGGAGCCATGCCCTTGGCAGGCCACCACTCATTTCATCAAATTTGAGCCTGTGCCCATTTATTTGGAACTCTCATTTATTTTATTTGCAAATTTTCTTCTATTTTTGATGGCTATACTTAAAGCAAAATTTTTCAAAATACAAAACTTTTTTTTACATCTTTTGAAAAGTGTGAACAACAAACTCGCTATCTTTGAACTCGTGAGTAGGTGAAGCGAACATCAACATTCGCTTCGAGAACGGTTACATTCCGGAAGAGAAACATGGCTAAGCACTATGGAGAGGACCTCTGCTTTGAGGATGATACAGTCATAACACATAAATACAAAAAATATACAAAAAAAGAGCTCGCTAAGCTGAAAACTTGAAAAGGCGGCTTAAGTAATAGAGAGCGTCCCGATGGACTGAAAACCCGAAAGGGCGGTCCACGCAAAAATTAGGGGCACAAAAAAGAAATACATTCCCGGTGGACTGAAAACCCGAAAGGGCGGTCCAGGCAAAAGTTAGGGATTTTTCAAAAAAAAAACATGACTGTTGAAGCATGCCAAGGGAAGAACACTCTGCGTCAGTCTACAAAAGGCGACTTCTTCCAGACTTTTGATCAACAATGGGCTTTCCCCCCAAGAGGCATCAGCTGCCACCTTGCGCCATGTTCCACAATGTCAATGTCTCGATTTGTTTGTCGAGTGTTTGTATTGTGATGTCAGTACGCCTCCCATCTTACATGTCATGTCTCATCTCATCGAGTCCACCTGTCACATACATTTTATGCAGTCATACAAGTTACATTCATACATTCATACATCCATGCATCCATACATCAATACTTTCATATGTTCATATATACACACATTCATGCGTACAAAACATATACAAAACATCAATCTACACATGGTTGCATTAGTCACCCAAAGTCTTGGTCGGCTGCATCCTTCCGTTTCAATTCTTACTTAACATGTTTCAAGTGGTCAGCCCTAACTAACGGGCAACTTGAGTTTACCTTTTTGTCATATGCCAAGTAGAAAGTTCTAACAAACGAACATTGGCATTTCCATTTTACCTTTATCATGTCAAGTAACAAGTTCTAACAAATGAACGTCCTGCATTTCCATTTTACCTTTATCATGACAAGTAACAAGTTCTAACAAATGAACGTCTCTCGTTCAACAAGTTCTAACAAATGAACATTTCCCATTCAACAAGTTCTAATAAACGAACATGTCAAGCAGCAAGTTCTAACAAATGAACATCTCTCATTCACCAAGTTCTAACAAATGAACATCTCTCATTCAGCAAGTTCTAACAAATGAACATCTCGCATTCAGCAAGTTCTAACAAATGAACATCTCTCATTCAGCAATTTCTAACAAATGAACATTTCCCATTCAACAAGTTCTAACAAACGAACATCTCAAGCAACAAATTCTAACAAATGAACATCTCTCATTCAGCATGTTCTAGCAAATGAACATCTCGCATTCAGCAAGTTCTAACAAATGAACATCTCTCGTTCAAGAAGTTCTAACAAATGAACATCTCCCATCCAGCAAGTTCTAACAAATGAATATCTAACATTTTCCTTTTATCATTACCAAAGGTCAGTTAACAAGTTCTAACAAATGAACATCTTGCTTCTTCTTTTTACCATTAATGTCAGTAGCAAGTTCTAACAAATGAACATCTCATGTGTTCCTTTTACCGTTACCAAATGTCAGCTAGAAGTTCTAACAAACGAACGCCTTGCAATTACCCTACATTTTCTCATAAGTGTCATCCCTAGAGTGTCTGGTCAAGAGGTGTCACCAAAATGTTTTGTCTTCATTAAACTATCGTTCCAAACAAATACGATTGTAGACGATCATTTTCTCCCATGAAACTACATTATCCCCAAGTGGAGTTGAATCCCCTTTCGTCAACGAATTTGGGTATCCAGTTGTTGTTTCTAGTCCCTGTCAAAATGTCTTTGCCGTCTTGCATTCATAATTGCATCACAAGCATTCATAGCATCTTAGGTCAAAAATGGTATACTTTGTATTTAAAGTCTCTTCGACCCATCAAATCAAAGATTTCATTTTCGAGTCTCCGGACGAAGAAACTTAAATAGGGGCATCTGTCATACCCCAATTTTTGACCTAAGACACCATTGACACACGTCATTTAGCCCAGAATATTCTCTGGCTTTTTAGAGAAAAATTCGGCAGAAAGGTATTTTAAAATACCTCATTTTTGGTTCGATTTTGGGATCGTTTTTATTTTATTTTTAGTCTTTTTTACTTTTTATCTTTAGTTTTTTATTTTAGTTAATTTTCATCTTTTATTTTTATTTTTATTTTTATCCTTTTGTTTTATTTTTAGTTTATTTTATTTTACCTTTTTTTATTATTATTATTTTATTATCTTTAGAATAGGTCCAAAAATAAAATGTCCAAGGTCCAAAAAATTTCAAGTCAAGTGTCAACTTTCACATTCCTCTTTTAAAATTCACAATTAAACACCATTCAAATCACCATCAAAATCCATTAAACCATTTTTCCATTTTCATCAACCGCCTCAGCTATAAATATAGCTCTCATTCCTCACAATTTCACACACCAAAAGTTCTCTTGAGTTGTCAAAGAACTATTCTCTCTTCTCCCTATTTAGCTTGTGTTTACGAGCTATTCTTTTCTTCTCCTTCTTTTTTCTGTCCCTTCGGAATAAGTCCCTTCGGAATTTTGTCCCTTCGGTAATTTTTGTCCCTTTGGTTGTCCCTTTCTTTTATTTTCTTGCATTTTATCTCTTTTTAGCATTTTTGCATTTTATTTTATTTCTATTTAGCATTTTAATTATTGTTATTTATTTTCCAGTAATTAGAATGTATTTAGGTCCATTGTAAATATAAATGAGAAAAGTGTGCGTGTTTGTCCATTTATTTCTTTACTGCTATATATATATATATATATATATATATATATATATATATATATTAAAAAATACAAAAATCCACGCGCTTTTATTTTTATTGCTCCTTTAGTTTAATTTTCATTCATTATTCAAAAATAACAAAAACATTCAAATAACCAAAAAATTCACAAAAATATTTTTATAATAAACCTCGACTTTCAATCGAGTGATCGTTCTTTTTAGTTTCTTTCTTAATCAAATTTCAAATCAATTTAAATTCTACTTTAAATCCTTTTTCTTTCAATATAAAAAATACAAACCAATTCATTCTTATTTGCGACTTGGCTTTTTTTATTTTAAAACTTTTTTTTCAAAACTAATAAAAAACACAAAACCAATCAAACGTCAATTTCTACCCCGAACTACGAGGTTTTGATCCCTCACGGGTACGTAGGCAAAGGACCTAGTCCTTCCGAATCAATAAAAAATGTAGATAATAGGTTTTTTTTTTTTTATTCACCATTCATTTTCTCTTAAAAAAAATTAAGTAAGTTATAGCGCAAAGGTAAAACAAAGTCGAAAGGTTCTCGTAGAGTACTACGAACATAAGGGGTGTTAATACCTTCCCCTTATGTAACCAACCCCCGGACCCCATCTAATTTGAATAATTTTTTCAAAATCGTGAAATAATTTAGTGAGTCAAAAGCTAACCAAATAGCCTTGATCTCCGAAAAATGACGCGACACCTTTGAATCACTTGGAGAGAAAGTCTCTGAAGAAAAACTTGTGAGAAAAATCCTCAGATCTCTTCCCAAAATATTTGACATGAAGGTAACTGCCATTGGGGAAGCCCATAATATCTCTAGTATGAATGTTAACGAACTTATAGGCTCACTTCATAATTTTGAACTGGTTGCTGACAACAGAGCTGAGAAGAAAGGCAAAAGTATTGCTTTCACCTCTAGTACTGAAAATGATGTGGTGCTAGGAGACTGTGTGGGTAATGAAGACATGTCAGAAAATCTTGTCTTGCTTGGAAAACAATTCAACATAATTATGAAGTATGTAATCAGGAGACCCATGCCAAATGGGTAGAACATTAGATTTAACAATGATCAACACACCAGAAATGAAGAGTATGTTAAACCTGATGACAAGATCAATCAATACAAAGGAGTTCAATGTCATGAATGTGAAGGACATGGTCACATTTGTAACGCCCACGTTCGTTTTATTATTTATTTAAAAATCGAGTTTAGGTGATTATATTATATTTATATAATATATAAGTGTTTTGATATGTTTTGATATGTTTTGATATGCTTTGATGTGTTTTGATATGCTTGGGATGATTTTGTGGTAAGATATAATGCTAAGGATAAGGTTAAGAGACTTATTTTATTGTTAAATAAAATAAGATTTGAAAAGAAAATAAAATATTTAGTTGTGGGTTAGTTTTGGATTTTAGAGAGTTATGTGGGAGAAAGAGTAAATAAGATAAGATTTGTTGGCAGTATAAATAAGGCAACTAGGGTTAGGAAGTCAGTAACGCTTTCAGACTTTGGAAACAGAAAGAAAGAAAACGCACGCGCGTGAGGGAGAAGAGAAAGAGAGACCTGCGATTTTCTGCTTCTAACCAGGTAAGGGTGAGACTCATGATTAAATAATGTTAATTAGCATAGTTTTGATGATCAATTAACAAGGAATAGGATTGAAATTAAGAGAAGGAGGAAACTAGGTCAAAAACCTTAGAATTTGATGAATTAACGGTTGGAATAGGTTTAATTGATGTAGAAAGTGTTCCTAGACCTTAGATTATGTTTAGGATGAATTCTGGAATCAGTAAGAGGCTTAGAACCATGAGAATCGTGAGAATTTTGAGAAAAGAGCAGTTCTGGCCGCAGCGAGATTCATCGCTCGCCACGACGAGCAGTGATCCTCGCCTCGCGAGTGATGAGCTTCATCGCTCGCCACGGCGAGTACTTATCCCCGCCTCGCGAGTTGCTTCTGGCAGCTCGCCATAGCGAGCACTTTTCTTCGCCTCGCGAGTTGCTTCTGGCAGCTCGCCACGGCAAGCTAACTCACTCGCCTCGCGAACACTGCCAGATTGGGAGTTGTGAGGGTTAGTGTGATCTGTTCCGTGTGATTGATTTGGAGATGATCCTGAGTGTTATTTAGGCCTAGTGGTAATGTTGAGAGTCCTGTGCAGAGCTGTTCTAGGTATGGATTGTTTAGCGAGCAAGAAATTAAGTATTAAACCTTATGTTAAAATGATAAAGCCTATGTTGCTTGATTAGTAATTGTTGTGATGATATCATTCTGCTTTGATGTCTATATTATACTGCTGATGTTATTAAACTGAACCGTTATGATATGTGTATATATTATATATGCGATGATAAGTTGTTGTTTAGCTCCAATTTCTTGGATGCATGTTGATAAGATGATTAAGGATAAATGTTGTTTTGAATTGAGTCCATGCATAGCATACATTGAGCTTAGTCCTCACCATGATAGGAGCTTTGTCCTCCGCACGTTTATTAGGAGCTTTGTCCTCCGCACGTTTTAAAAGTATATTAATACTTATGATGAAGTTTGGTACCACATGCATATAAGGAGTCTAAGAGCATTGTCGCATGGTCATATTTATGATGCCATGTTGTTGATAAGGAATGAATATATGATTACGTGATAAGTGCTATCTATCTATGCTACTTGCTTAAAGATGATATGAAGTTGATTATGTGATTACGTGCTAATTGTTATGCAAGAATGCTATTGATGTGTTGATGTTAATTGTTATTCTGAATTATGTTGATTAATATTATTTTGTTATGAAATCTCACCCCTTCTGCTGGAATTGCCGCCTTGTGGGCAAGTGCAGGTGATCGTGCTTAGTGTTGCAGTTGCTTCGTGAGTGGCCTTGCCTCACTGTGTCGTCTAGGTTGCTCTGATACGTAACGGGATGGGGTCATTATATATGCATGCTTCATTCTTTTACGTGATTATTTTATGTTATGTTGCAATAATGAAACTAACTTTGAGATAATTTTTATGGGGCCTGCGCGCCAAACGTTTTTTGAATTTTAAGTATGATTTCCGCTGCAGAGTTTGAAGTTATTGGGTTAAATTATTATTTAACTGTTTCGGATTAAGTTTTTATGTGATATCCCGTTGTTGTGTTGCATACTCTGATGATTGTTTTTAAGAAATTTTTATGTTGGGAAAACGGGGTGTTACAACATTAGGACAGAATGTGCTACATTTCTTAAAAAGCAGAAGAAGAGCTTGACTGCCTCTTGGTCTGACGATGAGTCTGAAAGGGATGGGGAGAATGAATCTACCAAACATGTTGCTGCCTAAACTGGAAGAGTTCTTTCTGGTGACGAATCTCTTGATTTAGTTTATGATGAATTGCCTGTGTCTTATAAAATCCTGGATGACAGAAACTCTGACACCTGCAAACACCTTGAGGAGCAGAAAAATATCACAAATCAATTAAAGGAAGAAAATGGGTGTCTTCTAGCAAAAATTTCCGAACTCAGTATTGAGATAAATCAACTAAACTCTCAACTTAATCATGTTATGAAGCAAGTAAAGATGATGACCACTAGGACTAATGTCTTGGATGAGATTCTGGAAGGGCAAATTCAATGTAAACCAAATGGGATAGGGTTCACTTTTAAACATTCAAACCAGAATAAAAAATTCAAGTATGTTGCTCATACCCTAGAAGAATATGAGAGGATTAAGAACAAAAAGACGAAACCCATCAAAAATATAAAGTTTGTAGCATCCACTAAAACAAAAAATTCAACCATAAACAAACTCATGTTGCAACATTCCCAGGAACATCAGATGCCTGAGGTGGCAAAAGCTTCATCCCTTAAGATATGTCACTTCTATAATAAAAAAGGGCATACAAGACCCTTCTGCCATAAGCTGTACGGATTCCAACGACAAGTTCATTAAAAGGAACAGAAGCCAAAAGGTTCTAAGGTCAAGAAAATGTGGAAACCTAAAGCAAACATTGTTGGTTTAATGGCTTGTTTGTCTTCAAAAACATCGTCTAGGGAAGATTGGTACTTTGAAAGTGGATGTTCTAAACATATGACTGGTTATAGAAAAACTCTTGATAGTGAGAAAATTTATCTCAACAGTCATGTTACATTTGGTAATGGAGAAAAAGGTAAGATCCTAGGCTCTGGTAACTTGATTGATAGTGACCTACCAAATCTGAACAATGTCCTATTGGTAAAAGGGTTAAACATTAATCTGATCATCATAAGCCAATTGTGTGATCAAGGGATGACTGTGAGATTCAGTAAATCTGAGTGCATAGTGACTGATGAGAAAGATGAAGTGTTAATGAGAGGCATCAAAACCAAGAATAATTTCTACACATGGGTACCTCAAAGTGAAAACTTAACTGATGGATCAACTGAAATGTTTCCCACAATGTTGAAACATCTAGTTATCCCTAAAAGAGTTGATTTCCTACGCCTTAATAAAGCAAACAGTGAGAATTGTGCCTCTGAGTCATGTGAGAAACTCGCAAGGGATACATTTTTCATAATCTTGAGTACTAAGCACTTAGAAAATTCAAAGGGCAAATTAGACTTTTCAACAAATGAAAAACTAGAATTGTTATTAAATGTTAGGTGCACATGAACCGTACTTGCTTTCTTGTTAGTCCACGCTGATTCAGGAAATCGTTTTCAAATCATCACCCAACGTCTGACTGGGAGCAATCATATCACTATAAACCCTAATCAAGGCTTGTTCCTTTCAGAACTTCTCACAATCACTCATATCTCTGTAATCAAGTATTAACATCCTCCATCTGTCACTGAACATCACCAACTACTTCACATCAATATGAAGTTCAAGACTGACACTCATGGGTCTGAAGAAAGAAATGTCATCAAACCAATCTCTTCGGTTTCTCCTAGCAAATCTAAGAAACGGATTCTCACCAAGTCTGCTTCGAAGAAAAAGAAACCCTCCAAGTCAAAAAGGGGTGAAACTAAGACTGCTTTGAGCATGACTGATCTGTACGAAAAGGAGAATCCTTTCATCTCCACTGTTTTTGAACCAAGTATATGCGTCTTTAAGAAGACTCACAAGACTGTTGATACTGAAGCAACTCTAAAGATCGACGCTGATGGTGCCTCTCCAGAGGTTGAAAAAGGTAACCCTGATAAAATCCTAAATTCTACTGTCTCTGAATCTGGGAGGAAACTAGGGTTAGAAGACCTAAATGATGCTATAAATAGTACCATAAATATGAACGTGGATGAGGTTGATGATGAAAATATTGTTAATAACTATGTTCAACCTTCTGCTGAGAAAACCAATATTTGAAAGGATGTTGGACCAGATGTTGAAACACCCTTGGTCCAACAGGATAAACATGATGAAGGTTCTGATACCCCTAAAGAAGATGAGTTAGGTCTTAGGACCGCAACAGAAAAGGGTGTCCTTCCTAAAGACACTGCTGTGAAGACTACATCTGAAGAAGAAAAAGAATCTAATGTTGAGACTGATTTTGAAGAGGAACGACCTAGTGTGAAGGATCAAGAAGAACCACTAAACGTGAATAACATGGACTCAGATGATATTCCTTTGGGCCAATGATATGGTGAAAGTGTTTCCAAGGTTAAGGAGTAACTTAGGAAAGGTTGTTCCTTCTGAAGCTGAAACCCCTAAGAAAAATGGGACACAAAGTCCTAAATCTAGAATAAAAAAGAGGGAGTAGTAAGGTGAAAGTCAAAACCTCTGCTGGGAGGATGAGAAAAAGGAAGGTTGTCTCATCAAGTGAATCTGATCGTGATGCTGCAGAGCATGTCCCAAACATCACCCCTTCAACCTCGAGGAAGTCTGCTGGCAAAAAGATTTTACAGACTATTGGACAATGTGCCTATAGACAATGTATCTTTTCATTTACCTGCAAATGCATTAAGATGGAAATATATTTTCCATAGGAGGCTGGCCTTAGAAAGGGAATTAGGGAAAGAAGCTGTAAAAATGACAGATGTGATGGATATGATCAAAGAGGCAGGGTTATTGAAAACTGTAAGCAATCTTGGTAACTGTTATGAAAAACTAGTGAAGGAATTTTTGGTGAATATTTCTAAGGAATATGATAACTCTCTGAGTTAAGAGTATCAGAAAGTGTATGTTAGAGGAGAATGTGTTCATTTCTCTCCTAACATTATCAACAAATTTCTAGGGATCAATGAACCATGTGCTACATAGCCAAAGGTGACTGAAAATCATGTCTGCAAGGAAATCACTCCAAGTCACGTCAAAGTTTGGCTTAAGAAGGGTAAGATTTTTTCTGGAAAACTCTCAGTAAAATATGCAATCCTCAACTGGATAGCTGCAATAATCTGGGTGTCAGCCACACACTCCTCAGATGTTGCTACAGGTTTGGGAAAGTTTATCTATCTTGTTGGAAATAAAACTAAAATGAACATTGGAAAGTATGTCTTTGAACAAACTATCAAGCATGCTAAAACTGATGTTGTGAAGTGTCCCATAGCATTCCCTACCTTGCTATGTGGTATTATGTTAGATCAACACCCTAGTCTTGTAACTGCTGCTGACATTCTTGAAAAGAGGGAGTCTCCTCTCACCTTGCACCCCAAGTTGTTTAGCGCCAATCATGTTCCAGACATTGTTGGAACATCTGGAAATATACCTGCTACAGGACTGATGACGAAACAGGATATTGTAGCTGCTCTCAAGGGTGTGATGCTGGATGAAAGAAAAGCTCAATTTGAGCTTATGATCCATGCGGTGGAAAATGAGGATGTAGCAACTGCAGGCGAACATGAAGAAAGTGATGAGGAAGAAGCTGATGCTGTTGATGAGGACCAAGAGTTGGTAACGACATCCCACACATCCATGTGCACCGATTTAATACAAACACACATGCATTCTTTCCAATAGTCGTAGTTTTCGTCGTAAAAAATTGGTGCTCTATTATGCGCCCCCTTAGCCTCCTTACTTGCCACATCGACTCTTCCTATGATTAACCGCTAGTGAAGATACCAGGCTAGCTTTTAAATGGTGTGAAATTTTTTAACAAGGATCGAATGAATTCTACAAAGAAAGAGTAAAATAACTTTACTTTCCTTAAAAGCTAGATCAAAAGCTATACTATGATGCAATTTTGAAACTTTTCATGAGATTTTACTCGTATCTTTCTATAACGATGTTTGAGTTCCAACACAACTTGTATATTTTTATAACGTAGGGATAAGGTGTATCTTTGAGTTCCAACGCTTGCCAACACATAAAACGAAGAGTAAGAAAAGGAAAGAAAATGAACTTATAAGGTATAGATAAAGGCTATGGCTGATTCAAAGAGGGAAGGTGTGACTTTTCTTAGCGTGATTATATTCTACACATCGCTTTTAATCTAAGCCATGAATTCAAACGTGATCACCGAGACTTAACATGTTGGTCGCCAAGTTTCTAAGTAAGCAAACAAGTCTCATTTTCTCTCAAAAAAATAAATGATATGAAATCCTCACTAAATTAAATTTTAATCAAAACTAAGGAAAAGAAGTTGGAAGTCTTGGATTCAAGGCAAACCGAAGAAAAAAAACTAACCTAACAATTAATTACTAACATTTACCTTAAAATAAAATATAGATATAAAAAGCTACGACCGATTCAAAGAGGGAAGGAGTGACTTTTTTTTGCTTCATTATATTCCTAACTACTTGATCACAATTCATCCCTCTAAGACATTTATTCAACCGTGATTACCAACACTTAATTAAATTAATATGGGTTCAATTCTAACCACAACTCTCACTAATATAATCCTCTAAAAAATATCTTACCCTAATATTAATAAACCAAATAATATATTGGTCCCAAGTTTCTTAGTAAACATGTATCATTTCGCTCACAAATCTAAAATTCTAACCAAAATAATTTCTCAAAATAATAAAATTATATAAATTCCTTCATAAAATAAATTTTCATATTTCACGACATTTTTTTTCTCCAAGTGAGATTTTGACCTATAACTTTTACCATCATATCAAATTAAGATTATGTCTACAAATGATGGATAAAGTCCTTGTTTAAATTTTAGTGACCAACATAGATTCATAAAATTTAAGAAACATTTGAATATTTGTCTGTTGTCACCAAAAATCAATGAAATTATTTTCATACGGAAAATTAATTCACACAGCTCAAGCCATAAAAACATGTGCACATACATCTTATATGCTGAGGAAAACTTTTTTCAAATATAGCCAGTCGCGCCAAACAAAAAAAAAATAATATCAGAAATTTATTCAACAACAAAGCTCTAGACCAACTACTATGCCTAACACAAACAATAATCATAAGTGTCTAACCCAGAAAGTATATTAGTTTAAAAAAAAAACTTTAAAAAGTTGTTTTTGATAATGAAATAACAAACTAAAATGAAAGTTGAAGGCAATAGATGAACAAACAAGATGCTTTTATGCAACCTTAAAATCTGAAAATCATTCATATATCCATCCTTGTATGTTGTTCTTGGGCTTCTTCGCCTTTGTCTTTGTCAAATGAGGCTCAGGGAATTCACGAACGTTGTATGAATTTGATGTAACCTTGGCCAATGATGAACTAGGAAAAAGGCTATACAAAAGAATTAAGTCTTTCCTTCAAAAAAAATGAAAAAAAGAATTAAGTCTTAGAGTTAAAACTTGCTTTTGGTTGAGAAATTTACAATTAAACCTCAAACCCTTCAAACATCAACATAAACAACAAATCATTTTTTAGCAAGTGAAAAACAAATCATATATCAACACCAATATATACTTCTAAACAAAACATTATAACACACTCTAACAAGAAAATGAAATTGATTCGGTCAAACAAATAGACATACACCCATGATACTATTTTTCAATTGCACTCGTAGAAAATTATGAACAAATAAGACTAATGGATATTAATTGATTCTCAATTATTATGATATTAAATTGAGGCCAATGTGGAACCTATTTATTGTTATCAATTAGGTTTTAAATCAAAGATGATGTAATTAAAATTGCGATCAGAAGTTTTTTTTTTTTTTTTGTAAAAGCGCTTAAATCGGGTTTTCTTTGAGATGATTCTGATATATAAATCTAAATATCTCTATCCAAATACGAATTCATATCCAATTATGACCATTTATTGAAATTTAAAACCATGGGTGATTACAAGAAAACATTAAAATACTTACTTTCAATCGATTTTGAACAACATTGGGCCTCTTGATCTGCTTTCGCCGTGGAGGATAACCCGTCATTATGATGAGATCTTCCTCAATCTTACTATTTGATAATTCAATGCAAAATTTTTCAAATATCCCTTTTTCTATATTTGATCTTGACCTTAATTTCTGAAGATACCCATCTACCACCATTGCAGATGGAAGCCCTAATTCTTGTTGGCCTTTTTCCCATTTGTTATCATCAATAATTTTGTTGCACGTGTTTTCTTGCTTAGTCTCAGCATCTAGCTTAAGTCTCTTCCTATTAGATCCATTCCCACAATTTTCGTTGGAATCGTCAGTCTGAGATCCATGTAATCTTCAACGCCCAAGTCAGTGGGGTGGGGGAGGGGTTCAAGAACTATACAATGTTAATATGGGTAAGAAGTATCATTCCTGACACAAGGCTAATGCATGGGTATAAATAGTTTCCATTTAGGGTCTAGTTGGCAAGCCTTATCCTGCCAATCGTGTCGGGAGGTACATACGTGAGAAACTTCGGCCCTCGATGGTGAGCAATTCTCGGCCCACGTGGGCTTGAGAAAATCCCAGACTAGTGAGCAACTCTCGGCCCGCACTAAAATCTTGTTGATTCAAGGGCATGTCCATCACATGGTTTCTCGTGCTTAGTGCACTCGGATCAGATCTGTGCAGCGCCGGATTGGACCATTTTGGAATATGCATCTTACTGCATACAAGCACAACCTTAAGACGTTCTTGGTTTTTCAACCGATCTCCCTAGTACATTTCGAATATCATGGAAGCAGTTACAATGAGGTCATATTTATAAGCATGGTATCACCGCCACACCAAGTTACCTGTTTTGCAGGTATCTTTCCCCACCGTCAAACGACATTCTCCTTCACACCGGAACTCCTCATCTATTGTGCTAGATTGTCACTAACACGAACGTCGAGATCACATCATCCTAAGCTCTGTTCTCGGGCATATTAAATATCACATATACAAGGATATGTAAAATAATTATTATATCTTATGTTCTAGGTTATTCAAACTAAAGTAATTTATGTTTTTAAATCTCTTAGGAAATAAAGGAATTTCAATGAAGTGATAAGTTCACAAAAAGGTCACGAACTTTGTATATAAAAACAAAAAGAGAATCAATACCCCTTTCAATCCTTTAATTTGTGATTTTCATCTCAACTTTTTGCTATCTCTTTTTTGTGCCTAACAATTTCACTTTATGACTCTCCGATATGTCCAAAAACATACCAACAAGAAATGGTGGGGTTCCAGGCGGTGAATCTCAAAAACTAAGAATCATCTTGAGATCGATAATACATAAATCTCAGATCGGCAATTCAAACAAAAATTGTGGGAATGGATCTACTGGGAAGAGACTTATGTTTGATCTTGAGACTAAGTAAGAAAACATGTGCTACGAAATTGTTAATGATAACAAATGAGAAAAAGACCAACAAGAATTAGAGCTTCCATCTACAACAGTGGTAGATGAGTATCTTCAGAAATTAAGGTCAAGATCAAATATAGAAAAAGGGATATTGGATAAAATTCACATTGAATTATCAAATAGTGAAATTGAGGAAGATCTCATCATAATGACAAGTCATCCTCCACCGCAAAAACCGATCAAGATGCCCAATGTTGTTCAAAATCGATTGAAAGTAAGTATTTTATTGTTTTCTTGTAATCACCCATGGTTTCAAATTTCAACAAATGATCAAAATTGGATATGAATTTGTATTTGGATAGAGGTATTCAAATTTATATATCAGAATCATCTCAAATCATCCCTGGTTTAAGCGCACTTACAACTTCTGATCGCAATTTTAATTACATCATCTTTGATTTAAAACCTAATTGATAACAATAAATAGGTTCTACATCGACCTCAATTTAATATCATAATTGAGAATCAATTAATATCCATTAGTCTTATTTGTACATAATTTTCTGCGAGTGCAATATAAAAATATTATCATGGGTGTATGTCTATTTGTTTGAACCAATAAATTTCATTTTCTTGTTAGAGTGTGTTATAATGTTTTGTTCAAAAGTATATAATGGTGTTGATATATAATTTGTTGTTCACTTGCTCAAAAATGATTTGTTGTTTATGTTGATGTTTGAAGGGTTTGAGGTTTAATTATAAATTTCTCAACCAAAAGAAAGTGTTCACTCTAAGACTTAATTCTTTTGTATAGCCTTTTTCCTGGTTCATCATTGGCCAGGGTTACATCAAATTCATACAACATTCATGAATTCCTTGAGCTTCATTTGACAAAAACAAAGGCGAAGAAGCCCAAGAACAACATATAGGGATGCATATATGAATGATTTTCAGATTTTAAGTTGCATAAATGCATCTTGTTTGTTCATCTATTACCTTCAACTTTCATTTTAGTTTGTTATTTCATACTCAAAAACAACTCTTTTAAGTTTTTTTTTAAACTAGTGTATTTTCCGGGTTAGACACTTATGATTATTGTTTGTGTTAAGCATAGTAGTTGGTCTAAAGCTTTGTTGTTGAATTTATTTCAGATATTGTTTTTTTGTTCTGCGCGACTGGCTATATTTGAAAAATGTTTTCCTCAGCATATAAGAAATATGTGCACATGTTTTTAGGGCTTGAGCTGTGTGAATTAATTTTCCGCATGAAAATAATTTCATTGACTTTTTGTGACAACAAACAAATATTCAAATGTTTCTTAAATTTTATGAACCTATGTTGATCACTAAAATTTAAACAAGGACTTTATCCATCATTTGTAGTCATAATCTTAATTTGATATGATGGTAAAAGTTATAGATCAAAATCTCAGTCGGAGAAAATAAATGTCGTGAAATATCAAAATTTATTTTATGAAGGAATTTATATCATTTTATTATTTTGAGAAAGTATTTTGGTTAGAATTTAGATTTGTGAGCAAAATGATACATGTTTACTAAGAAACTTGGGGACCAATATATTATTTGGTTTATTAATATTAGTGTGAAAGTTTTATTAGAGGATTATATTAGTGAGAGTTGTGGTTAAATTGATAATATTAGTGTGCTTAGAAATTTGGCGACTAACATGTTAAGTCTCGGTGATCACGTTTGAATTTATGGCTTAGATTAAAAGCGCATAGGTAGAATATAATCAAGTTAAGAAAAGGCACTCCTTCCCTCTTTGAATCAGCCATAGCCTTTCTCTCTACCTTATAAGTTCATTTTCTTTGGTATTCTTACTCTTGGTTTTATGTGTTGGAACTAAACCATACACCTTATCCCTACGTTATAAAAAGATACAAGTTGTGTTGGAACTCAAACACCGTTATACAAAGATACAAGTAAAATCTCAAGAAAAGTTTTAAATTTGATTCATGGTGGAGCTTTTGATCTAGCTTTTAAGGCGAGTAAATTTATTTTACTCTTTCTTTGTAACATTCACTCGATCCTTGTTAACAAATCTCATATCAGTTGAAAGCCAGCATGTTAAAGAGACACACATAGACTCTTCCATGTATATTGAAAATCAAAACAATCATGATGTTAATCAAATGTAATGATAAAAAATTCAACATTGGAAGATGCCTCATAATCAAATAAAAAAAAATACACAATGTGAAGAATTTAACCTGGATATTTCCCTTCGAGTGAGAAAGAACCGAACAAGCAGGAGCTACATGACCTTCAAAGCTAAATATCTTCTCTCCATTCAAATCCCATACCTATATGTATCACTCTTCCAATATTAATATTTAAAGAAACATTATATATTACAATATATTATAGACTAGGAAACTTCCATGTCACCTTAATTAACTTATCATCTCCACAAGTTACAACGCATAACTGATTTTTTGGATATGAAAATGCCAAGTCATTAACACCACCATCATGAGCATGAGTCTGTAATAATGAAACAAAGACAATATTTATACAAAAAAAAAATAAAAAAATTATCAGATTCATGTAAAAAATTTGATATGAAAATACCTCCAAATGTTGTTGTAGACCATAAGAAACTTCATAGATATACAAATGAATCAAATGCTTTGAAAAAGCAACACCTGAAAAGAATTATATTATAAACTAATAATCGAATAACAAAATAGAAAATAAAAATACAAAATTTACCAATAAAATTTGAGTTCGGGCTCCATGATACATGATTGGCGGATATTGACAAATTCTTTCAAATTTGCATCCTGTACAAATGATCATGTTACAAAACTCCAGGATTACATAAAAAATCATTATGGTAATTACCCTATAATATAAAAACAAATTTACTAGTATTAATGCCTGAGGAGTGCATTCATAGTTTCATACTCGACAGAATCAAGTTTTTTTATAGCACTGAATTTAATTTTTGTGAAGGGTATTCTTGGAACATATGTGCATGATCCATATATGCAACTGTGTCGTTGAATAATTGTGAATAGACTTGAAATTTGACCGAACATTTAGAAATATTCCATATTTTGAAAGACTCTGACATCTGCAGCCTCTTTCTCAGCCTTGCTTTCCAAAGTAAGATTTCACCATTTGTACTACAAATTGTTTAAATGAAATTTTCAAGGTCGGTAAAAACTAAAAAGACTAATTAAGTTTCTCTGTAAAATACAAACAAGACACGCCGTCAATATTTTAACCTACCAACTAGGGTAGAATGTTGTGTAAAAAAAAAAAACTAGGGTAGAATGTATGAAGGGATGAAACTGCATACTTGTCACAATTGATCCCTGACGTAATTTACAAACAACATTTCTAGGAAGCTCATCAAACAACCAAGACGCAGGTTGAGGAGTATCGGTATCTGCGACTTACTCAGCCTGTAAAGAGTTGTGGATATAGCAATTCTTACGAGTAAACGGAAAATAAAACATGCCAAACAAATTTTCGAGTACCTTCACTCGTGATTGTCGATTATGAAACCGTCTCATTTCTTGATCAAGGTCCTTACTTTGGTTATCCATCGGTTTAAGTGTATTTAGCTTTCTTGAATGCTTGTAAACAAGGACTGCAAAAAATTGAAATAACACGTGAATTTAAAAATGGAGTTGACACTTGACAAACAAATAAAAATCCCATCAATTGACAATAGAAGGTTTAAGTCATAGAACTAGCATCGATTACTTCTCAAAGCTTATTTCATGAAAAGGGAAAAATGCATTATTGGTGTAAACTAGTATTACATGGAGATTATCCACCATTTTACGGTTATTTTATAATTGCGTTTACAAAGTAGATTTATAAGACAATATCAAGAAATATCATTGTATGTCGATGTAACACTATTTTATATTGACAGCGTATCCCAATTAAACTTTATGCGACCGCATTGTATCTCCAATATCAAGATATACCTCGATCTGAAGGACCAAGTAGTGAGGAAGCTGAGAACGCAGAAAGTGATTGAGAAGATGAGGAAGGATTTCCATTCACCATCCGTGCTTCTTCAGTGGCATAATATGGATGATTTGTGGGTTCTGCAGCAGGAAGCAAATCCAACGTAGGTGTGTGAGGTCCTCTTTAAGACGGAGAACAGGTATGGTCGGTCGACAAAGTTTTGTTGTCTGGATCTTGCTTTGGATCCACGCACCAATGATGCTGCCAATTCAAACTGGATAGAGGACATTGTCAAAACTTTAGCTGATGATTAATGAAGCTACAAATAATATAAGATATTTTATTAACATAAACATTATTAATTGTTAAGAGTCCCACATCGGATAGGTGATGGCCTGACAATGTGTTTATAAGTGGCGGGGGGGGGGCAATCCTCACCTCACAAGCCGGTTTTGTGGGGTTGTGTTAGGCCCAACCACCATTTCTAAGATTAATTACATTATTGTGTAGAATTAAAGCAATGTGTGAAAGGAACAATCACATTATAAAATATAAACACAAAGTGCTAATTTATAAACATAATAGAAAGGTACTAAAGTTGATATGCAGTCAACGACGTAGACACAATTGGCCAAAACAATGATCAAATCCCAATCTCGTGTATTCTCCATTTACATTTTTCATATGTGTTTACTTTTGAACTATGATTGCTATCTAGCAAAAATTTATTTACCTTTGATTAGTTTTTTTTTTTAACAAAACTTACCTTTGATTAGTTAGTTGTCACAACCGTGAGGAATTCAATGAATCATTGATTCAAGGGTTGATGTTAATAAATTTCTTGACGTCTGTGATAAATGTTGATTCTCCCTTCCTCAAAAAAAAATATGTTCATTCTCCCTACATTTAAACCAAATCCATATTTAATATGCAACCAAATTTTAATATATCTTCAATCCAAAAAGTCAATAACATCATACAAAAATTTTAGAAAGCAAATGTTTACCTAATATTTTTGAAGGTGATAAGATTTGCAAGTTCCTTGTACAAACCCTCATTAAATGTTGAAAAGATTTTCAAATCTTTCACTAGAATTTCAACTGTTGTCACTCTGTCATTCTTGAGCACAAACGAGATTATTTGAACATTAGAAAACCAACAGCAAGCATAAAATACCCTAAAACATTTTTTAAAAAAACAAAATTATAGCACTCTACAAACATTATTAATAAGCAAAAATAAAATGAAAGTTATAGCTATTGCAGTGCGGGTACTAAACAAAAATCCAAGCAATGAAAGTTTACTAGAATAAAATATAAAATATACTAATAAACTTACACAAATACATGTAATAACGATGATCATAGTTAGGATTCTAGATAGAGTGATGCAACCAGGATCTGGGCCAAAACAAAATGGTGTTTGATGTTGCTGAAACCACATCGCAACATCAAATGAAGTTGCATTTGACTACAATTTCCACAGTATCAAGAATTGTGACTGCAACCGTTTTTGTGACTGCTATTGAAAATCCTAATTATAATTAAGATTACGCGACTGAGGTCTAGGCAACACAACACAACAATTTTTTATGTTGTTGAAACCGAAACGAAAGTTCAATTGAGGCCGCATTTAATTGTGACTCTCCATTATATCGGATTGAGGAACGAGAACACTATCCTTATTGTGACTATTATTTAAAATGCTAATGATTTTATGATGATTTTATGATGATGATCATGATGTTGATAAAGATAAAGGAAACAACTTGTCCAAGGCTTCAAAATACTTTTGATTCCTAATCTCAAAGAACATATTCATCGAATGTTGATTATCATTAATTTCTGTAAAGCCATTGAAATATTTCTCTCACTCATCCCAATCCCCAGCAAGGATATTCTCTTCAAATTACTTAAAATTGAACAAGAGACCATATTCTTGCTCCAACCTAGACACATGCACACAAAAAACACAAACAAAAATACATTTTTCCAATATTAATTTACCATTCTTGGTAGTTATTCACCATGCATGTAAACAAAAAATCTAAAACAAATAAAAAGAACAATATTTCAAATAAAAAATAAAAAGATCATCTTTGAATTGGCAACATCTGCTGGAAGGTAAGGTTTGGGAACATGTCGAATAGGCGAGGGAGAAATGGGAGGGTTGCATTGGATATTGTGAGAAAATCGAAGATGGTTAGTGATATAGATGAATTGCTTGGAGACAACAGAGAGAGGCTCAAGGTAGCGCTGGTTGTCGCGGATCACTAATTTGAATATCGATTCCCAACACTCGTCTTGTAAATGTAAATCTGAGATTTTTTTTGTGGGAGAACAATTTGTTGTGAGGATTGAGAGAGTTTCACTTTCTCTTCATTGTTATTCGATCAGAGAAATTTGTGAAGGAATGTATTTGAAAGGATTTAGGTTAGGTTCCGATGCAACTGAATGTAGTCAAAACTGTAACATGTATTTACAATGTATATTTTGTGTGACATTATCACATCCGTTTAAACTATCAAGATTACTTTCTTTCTTTTTTTTACAATTTCTTGTATAATGTTACAGTTTTGACTACATTCAGTTGCATCAAAACCTAACCTAAATACTTTATTGTGTAGAGTTACAGCAATGTGTGAATGGAACAATCACATTAAAAAATATAATAGAAAGTTTTAATTTATAACCCTTAACATAATAGAAAGGTACTAAAGTTGATCTGTAGTCAAAGAAGTATACGCAATTGGCTGAAACACTTATCAAATCCCAATTTCGTGTGTTCTCCATTTGCATTTTTACTATGTTTATTTTGAACTACAATTGCTATTCTAGCTAAACTTTATTTACCTTTGATTAATTAGTTGTCGAAGCCATAATTCAATGAAGGAGACCTCAATTTATTATTAAAGCAAGGAATGATGTAAGTAAATTTCTTGAGCTCTGCAATCAATAGGATTCTAGATGTTCTACCGTCTACAAACTGTGATAAATGTTCATTCTCCCTACATGTAAACCAAATCCATATTTAAAATGCAACCAAATTTTAATATATCTGCAATCCAATAACATCATATAAAAAATATTAAAAGCAAATATTTACCTAATATTTTCGAGGGTGATAGGATTTGCTAGTTCCTTGTACAAACCCATCATAATTTCAACTGTTGTCGCTCTGTCATTCCCGAGCACAAACGAGATAATTTGAACATTAGAAAACACAACAATCATATGATATTCTACAAACATTATTAATATGCAAAAATAAAATGAAAGTTATAGCTATTGCGGTGCGGGTACTATACCAAAATCCAAGCAATGCAAGTTCAGTGGAATAAAATATTCTAATACACTTGAACAAATACTTGTATAAAAAAGCATGAGGCGTATAACAAGAAACCTATTGTTTATGATTCAAGCAGTAATTAAGAAAACCGTAATAGCAAAAAATTGTAATAACAATGAGCATAGTTAGTATTTTAAATAGCTATTTAACAGGTTGAGGTCTTGTTTGTTAACGAAATTAACCAAACAAATCGCTCCACCAACTAAACCGTCATGCACCACCACCCATAGAATTAAGAAAAAATTGTATATTTGTCAATCCTTACTGTGTCTGAACTTGATAAGTTTTCCCATGTTGAATCAAATTACGCCGCAAGCTCCACTCATGGTGGTTCCCTTCCGTCAATTCCTCTAAGTTTCAGCTTTGCGAAGAACACTATCATAGTTCTAAAACCAGGATATGGGCCAAACCATAATGGCATTTGATGTTGTTGAAACCACATCGTAGCATCAATTGAAGCTGCGATTGAGTACGATTCTCCCCAATATTAAGAATTGTGACTGCATCTGTTATTGTAACTACTATTTAAAATCCTAATTTTAATTTAGATTTTAAATAGAGTTGTGCGACTGAGATCTAGGCCACCACACAATGGTTTTATGGTGTTGTTAAAACTAAAACAATAGTTCATTCAGGCCGATTTTGACTGTGATTCTCCGTAATATCAAGGATCGAGGCATAAGAACATTATCCTGATTGTGGCTGTAATTTAAAATGTTTATGATATATAATGATTTCAGAATGATGATGATAAAGATGAAGAGAATTACCTGTCCAAGGCTTCAAAATACTTCTGCTTCCTAATCTCAAAGAACATATCAATCGAATGTTGATTATCACAAAAAAAAATTGTAAAGCCATGTATTTCTCACACTCATCCCAATCCCCAACAAAGATCTTCTCTTCAAAATACTTCAAATTGAACGAGATACCAAATTCTTGCTCCAACCTAGACTCATGCACACAAAAAACACAAACGAAAAACACATTTTTCCAATATTAATTTACCATTGTTGTTAATTACTCACCATGCATGTAAAAAATAACTGAAACAAAAAAGGAACAATATTTCAAACAATAAACAAAAAAATCATCTTTACTTGGGCATGATTTCCTTCAAACTCTCTTCCTCAAGAAATTGATGAAGGAGTAGAAATTGATTTCCTTCTAAGATGTCATTTTTGCAGATCCAAGTGATGAGAATGAAATGACCCTTAACAGAAAAATGAGATCACAAAAGAATAATGTTTTTCAGTTGAAAATTTGATATATTTTTTGTTTATAAGCTAATGAGTGAAGAAAACAACGTTGTGTTCAGTGAACATTCATAGACAAAAAGGTGACAGTATGAGAGAGAACTTTGCGTTGGTTTTATTTTTTTGTTTGTGTTGTTTGCTAGCTTATCTTTGTACGTTGCAGTTTGCACACACAACCTGCTAAGTAAATGTGCTGTAACAAAAGAAAAACACACGTATGTCTTAAATATAATTAAAAAAGCAAATGTATTTGATTTTTAAAATGGACTAAATACATTTGACTTTTAATTTTTTTAGTAGAAATACATTTGACTTGTTAACATTAAAGGCCGGAGATAATACTTATCTGTTATTATAAGTTTTACTTCGAAAAATTATGTATAATTAATAAAAGTAGCTGTCTTCAAAAATATATTTATATTAATAAAAGTCAAATTCAATGGGACCCCTCAAGAGAAAAAACTGTTTTCTTCAAACTGAAAAAAAGAAAGAAAAAAAAAAACTTCTGCAATATTTTCTTCGAATTCATTTCCTTATTTCGAGATGTCATTTTTTTTTTGTCCTCACGAGCTTAACTCAGTTGATAGCGATAATACATGATATATGCAAGATTCGCGATTCAAACCCCGACCACTACAAAAAAGATTTCAACAAAAAAAAAAATAGAATACATATCGTTGATCTTTTGTTTACACAAAAAAAAACGTCAAATAACTAATTAACACAAAAAATTGAAAAGCAAATGTATTTGATTTTAAATATTGAATACATACATTTGACCTTATGCTTAAATTTAAGGCTAAAAAAAAAAACAAAATAGACATTTGATCTTTTATTTAAACTTAACTACATTTTTTTTGACAAAAACAAAAAACGATATTCATTCATTCAAATCGATAGAGTACATCATATACAAACATCGCTAAAAACGTAAAGGGTGAATCTGTGAACAAACTCACAGCACCCAAGTTAATAGCATACATCGGCAAAATGCCTACAAATAATATGATAAAATCTAAGTCACCGAAATACCCATGCTTCCAGATCTGCAACGTTGACGCCCAAATCAATGGTTGAATCTGTAATTGACTGATGTAGATCTTTCAATAGGAAATAAACGAACACCACGACAAGACGCAAAATCAAACGCCGCACAAGACGACGAACAACACAACGCCGCACTTAGACGACAAAATCACAAAAAACAAAAGGAAAAACTTGATATGTGTGAAAACCACTTATTTAGATTGAAAGAAAAGGGGAAAAAAGATGTAGAGGGGGTGATTCTAGGTCAAAAATGACCTAAATCACCCCTCCTCGATGAACGAAGGAGAAAGAAAGTTTAGAGAGAAGTTAGAGTTTCTCTCACGAGAAAACTAGGGTCTTTTCTTTTTAAAAACTTAACTACATGTCATATACTTTTTTTTAATGACAATAAATAAATGTCAGATACCTAATTCACACAAAAAATTTAAAAGCAAATGTATTTAATTTTAAATGTACAATAATTTGACCTTATATTTAAATTTAAGGCTCAATATATTGAGATCATCTCCATTTAACGAATATAATATTATTATTTTGGTAACGATTCGATTTTTAAGGAAATGAAACCTTAATAATTTAGAGGCCGAAAAGTAAGCGAAGTCTCAAACTCGGGTTCTTTGAACCATTCATCTTAAGAGGGGCTTCTTAACCGCTTTAGTTCAATTACATCTTAATAGTCATTTTAATTTGGACAGAGATAGACACGGTGAATATATTATTATTATATTAAAAATATTATTATATTTGTTTTTTCAAGAAGCTAAAATGAAATATATTAACAAAACAACTTAGTCTTTCCCACACAAGAAGTGCCAGAAGAGAACTAGGAGGGAAAAGTAGCACTTACATCAGTAACTCAAGAAAACAAAGCAAAAAAGCCACAAAATAGGTTCGCTAAAAAACACTAAAATGGAAATAAGTAATAACTCTCAAACAAAAAAAGGGGATTAAGCCACCATATATGGTAGTTAAAAGCAATATCATGATGATATTTTCCTTCAGCCACTAGAAGGTTTGAAGCTTAACTTTCTCAAGAAGATGTTGTAACGAGTCCCTCTTTTGTTGGGAAATTCTTTCATTCCTGTCTCGCCAAATAATCCAAACATAAGATAGCCAATCAAGTTTAGATGAAACAAATATTTTTTGAAAAGCCACTCAATGATCCAAATCACATAAGGCAATCCTTAACATGAGCTGGCTTAACTGAAACCAAACCAAGCCAATTGTAGATATCTAACCAAATTTTACCAAAAAGTGGCATGAAATAAATAGATAGTCAATATCCTCGTGAAAACCGCAGCCACCCGAGCAAAAATGAGTATTTGGTTAAAGTACCCTTCTCTAGATTAAGTTGTATGTTGTTGGTAGGTAGTCACGTAATAAACGTAAGCAAAAATATTGACTTTAAGAGGAACCTCCTTGTGCCAAATTATCTTTGTGTGGTCATTGTTGATAGGTTGATCCATTGATGCGTCAAATAATTGTAAACACTGGTAAAATTGTATTTTGAGGATACATCAAGTTGCAAAATTCACTTCTCACTCACTAGTTCTTCCTCCCATGCCAACAACCTCCTCCATCATTTCCAAGCCACGTGTACCCTTCCCCAACCTAAAGAAAACATGTTCGTCATAGTCGTGAATTTGTTATCAGCAAGATAAAAAAAGGTGACCAAATATATCCTTCAAATTCCCTCCCTTCTTTCGCTACTTACTAATTAAAAACTTGAATTTTTCTAAGTCCAATATTATTTTTGCTCTTTCGGTATGTAAACGATATTTCTATGTTTCTACTTTCGCAGTAAAACTTTTAAGTTCAATAAAAACATAATGTTCAGAACATAACATATATTCTCGTTACAATTAAGCAGACATATAATTATATGAGTTCCTACTATATGACGGTCCTCTCGTTTTGGACTCAATTAAACTACTCAGACATGGTAAAAATAGAATTCTAAACATATTTTTGATGAATTCATATTTAAAAAGCAGTAAGAGAAATAAACATGTAATTGATGGAAACTTTTGACAGGCGTCAGTCATGGCTGATGAAGGTCAAACTGTCATTGACTATTTCCTATTCTTTTGACCTTCAGTGCCGACGGTCGTCCTTGATAATGCGTTACGCCCGTCATTCCTTGCTTTGTGACCGTCATAACCTTTTTTAGCATCTTTTTCTCCCGTTTTTCCTTCTAACAGCAAGTATCTGAAACACAAATAAAACACAATAAACTACTCCAAAACAAGTGCAAATCAAACTATTTAAATGGTGTATTTTGCATCTTATCAGTTGTTTTTTTTAATAATATTATTAAAATATTATAACATAAATGTGCGTGTGTGTACAAGATCCACTTGAGCACACAAAACGGAAAGCTCTACTGTGTGGTCTAAGTGAACGCATTAGCATTCTCGAGTTTTAAGAAAGAAAATATAAATTTATTTTTTCCAATTACAAATAAATTAAAAGTATTTATGTAAAAAAATATCAATAAATTTTATTTTTTTATGCAATTATAAATGCAAAAATTGAAAGTAGTCTTATAGGACTTGTAAATATAAGAGTGAATAGTGAATACCTATTTTAATCCTTAAGAAAAACCGCAAGACCCAATTTAGTGCATAAGAAAAATAATTTTTTTTTTAATCCTTAACAAAAATAAACTTGGGCAACTTAGTTCATACTTTGTTTACAAAATGTTTAATTGATGAAGATAATATAGATGAAAGAAAAGAGAAATATTAAAAGATAAAAGGAATAGAAAATGAGAAGTTTTTTATTTTTTTGGTGAGAAAATGAGAGAATTATTTAGCACTTTCTTTTCTCTATCTTTCCTTCATAAACTAAACAAAGTTTAAACAATATAGGGACTGATTGTGTCGGTTTATTTTTCTCATAGGCTAAGAGTTATTTTTTGCAGGGACGAAATTGGTTCTTGCAGTTTTTCTCATTGACTAAAGTGAGTCTTAAATCTAAATATAAAAAGAGAGTCTTGATTATTATGAATTATGGGAGAATTTATTTAATATTAATGTAAAATATTAGTAAATTAATGTAAACTTTATTTTATAATTACGTAAGTTCAAAATATATTCAAAAACACTGGATATCATATGACATCTCTTATATATTTAACAACAAATGAAATATGAACCCCACTAGTATCTTTGAAGGATGGTTAATGTAAATCCCTTTGTAAGGTTTTGATGGTCGAGTTATCAAATTTATTAAGTCGTCATCGTGTAATAATATTCAAAGTTCTTTTGCACATGACTTGTGAAATTTCTACTTAAACACAACGATTCAAATTAGGATGTGTAAGTTGGGGGTAGCACTTGGTAATATTTTGTTCACAATTAATGAGGTGAAAATGTTGGAAATCTTGGTCTAACAGATTTTATAAAACATGTTCAATAATTATGAATCAATAGCGGAAGCAAACAAACCATTCAACATGATTATGATCGGATCTACGACATGTTTGATTTATCAAGGATATTAAGAAATAGTGTACTAAGAATACCTGAATTGAATCTTTGATGGCAACCCTCTCATCAGCTACAACAAACAGAGAGTATGTGATCTGAAACAAACAACAAGGATTAGCGGCGACTGATTGGTACCTTTATGCCTTAAGTTCTTTTCAGATGGGGAGAAGAGAATGTTTGTCGTGTATGGTGTATTGAGGACCATAACCTCTTTTATATTGGATGGCCATTAGGGTTTTCCATTATTCCATTAATGTGGCATCCAGACATCCACTCATTGAGTCCATATCAATTAATTAAAAATTTAATTAATTATCTCATAAGAAATATAATAGTCTTATTACTTAATTTGATCAGTAATCAATTAAGGCTCACAATTGATAAATAGCTAATATAATTATTATTACGATATTTGTCAACATAATGATATCGGAATATAATTAAATAATAAAATATTCCAACAATCTCTCACTTGGGCTACATATCTTAATAATTATACCAGAATTCTTTAGGCGCGCGTCCAAATGTTATTTATCTTTAGATTTCAACTTTACAATATGGTCCACCTCATACATTAATAATGGGACCACCGCAACTGTTGTCACTGACTTATAACGTGACGGAACCCCGACGACCACCATATCAATGCACTTGATGACATAGATTGATATGGATGAGTGTCATGGAAATTTCATGTAATGTGATCTCTAAATCATGTTTATTTCCAACTGATCCAACATAAAGTTTTAGTTAGATCAAACTGAAGTTTGCAAATTCAATATTTGCACAAATGATACATAAATGGTTATAACAATAATAACCTCATGAACTTTATTTCCGCAGAAAATCATAACATAAAGTCTGAAGACTAACAGAGTCTGAAGACAATCAGAGTCTGAAGACCCATCAGAAGCTGACTGCCAGAAGCTGACGTCATCAGAGAGTCTAAAGATCATCAGAAGCTGAAGTTCAACAGTCTGAAGACTGAAAGCTATAGTTAGTTAAAAGTTGTTATTCTGAATACACGTCATTGCAGAAGGAATATACGCCTAGAGCAACGACTAATTTAGAGATATTTGAAGGCATTAGATGTTTATCCTTTGAAGAGCGTAGGAAAGAACAATAGTATAATTTTACAACCACTACTCCACTCTTCATGTCTGCAATAGTACAAGGCTACAGTTGTGTCTACCCTGGTTATTCTCTATTCAATGAAGAATTTGAAAGTGTTCCCTCCTAGGACAATAACCAAATCAAGCAATAGATCATTAGTGATTACAAAGCTTCAACAACAACTCTTTTGATGTGTTGGCAATCCTCAACGTCTCTTTCACACCTCTTTTGATTTTTGTCATCGTAAAAGACAAATTCTCATTCCTTCCTTGTAAAGTCAATGAACATGGAAGTGTCCCCCGTCATATGCCTTGAGCAACCGCTATCTAGATACCACTTTCTTCTAGAAGTTTCAAGACATTCCTACAAAATATTTAGGTCCCCAACACAAGTTAAGTCCTTGGGTTTAGTGACAAAAGTAGAAAATTTGGGTACCCACATTATGATGCCTTTTGTAACTAACATTTTCATGGCATGGCAATGAGGGGTAATATGCCCAATTTCTCTACAATAGTTACACCTTAGTTTGTGCTTTTGAATTTTGCTTTTTTGATTCTTGTTTTTAAATTTCCTTTTTGGTGAGTTTCTAAAGTTTGAAGCTTTTGTAAATCCATTTGCAAAATTCATTGAAGCACTTGAAACTTATTCTATTTTTCTTTTTAGAGATACAATCTCTAATTGTAATCTTGGACAAGCTCTACTTATATCAATGTCTTTGGCCTTGGAGGGATTTGGGACATTGATAGAAGGTGATTCCTTAGAAGGAGTTACAAATAGTTCTTTCTTCATAGATGCATATTCATTTTTAAAATTTTCAAAATCCTTTTTAATTTTCATAACTTCGGCCTCCAATTTGAGAATTGTTTTCCTTTCGGTGCCGATTGTTTTAAATGATTTCATGGCATTATCATGCATTTCTACAAAAATGTTTTGTAACTCATCATAAGAAGGATTAGTATTAGGATGTGGGTTACTAACCTGAACGAAATTATTTCTTTGTCCCATAAAGAATAGGTGAGTAATTTCATCATTCTCTGAGTCACTTTTTATGGAGAAGGTTTCATCATCTTCCCATGCTATGTAAGCTCTCCTTCCTCTTGACTTGTCGGATGAACTTGTTTTTCCTTTTGATTTGATCAAGTCGGGACATTCACTCCTTAGATGACCAAGTTTTCCGCATCGGAAGCAACTTCGACCATTTTCATCTTTGCTAGTTTCTCCTTTAGTTTGCAACTTTCTTTAGCTTGAGGAGTTTTTATCACTACGTCTTAGACCATGCTTTTTGATGTAGCGATTGAACCGTTTCACAAAAAGGACCATGTCTTCTTCATTTGGTGATTCTCCTCCGGAGTCGCATTAACCAATGATAGATGAACTTGCCTTGGACGAAGAGGCTTTTAACAAAACGGGTTTCTTATCTTTCAACTTTCTTTCCTCCTCGCTAGATTTGAAGTGGGTGATCTCATGTTCATGTTCCTTTAATTTTATAAAGAGTGTGATCATACTAAGAACATTGAGATTTTGCGATTCCTTGATTGCGGTAAATTTAGGCTGCCATTCCCTTGTCATACATCTCAAAATTTTATTAGTGCAATTTTGGTTTGAAATTTTCTTACCAAGGTTTTTCAATTTGTTGACAATATGAGTGAATCTCATTTTCATTAAGGTGATGGATTCACCATCCTCCATGCGGAAAAGCTCATATTGTTGTACAAAAGTGTTAATTTTTTATTGTTTAATATCATCGGTTCCTTCATGAAGGGTTTTCAATGCATCCCACATAGCCTTAGAGGTCATACAATGAGATATGGAATGATGCTCATTTACTCCGAGAGAGGAAATGAGAATGTTTTGTTCCCTTAAATCATATTGTACCTTCTTTTTGTTATTCTCACTCCAATCGGTTTTTTTTTTTGTGCTACACCGTTGGCAACAATTTGAGGTTGAAACCGCCCGTTGACCACGGCGTCCCGCACATCCATGTCCGTCGATTGGATGTGAACGCTCATGCATTCTTTCTAATAGTCGTAATTTTCTCCGTCGAAAATAGGTGCTCTATTATACGCTCCCTTGGGCTCTTTATTTGCCATATGGATCAACTCTTCTGGTAGTTAGCCATTAAAGAGAGACCAAGCTCTATGATACCACTTGTTGGTCGATATGGCCAATAAGGCAGCACGCTAGCGGGGGGTGAATAGCGCTTTGAAAAAGTTTTCGGAGTTTTAATAAAAATGATTTCAATCGAATTGACTATTTGGAAATACACTTGAGCAATCACAACAATTTTCAAAAAGATAAAGCTATGTGTAAATAAGATTCAATGTAGAATTGAGAGAATCACAATACAAATCTTATTACAATCAAAAGTTAATAGTTCTTAAAAAATTTGCAAAACTTAAACAATTTCAAACCAAACCTATATGAAAATATAACGACCTATACAACAAATTCACAATGCATATGCCATTGAAGAATTAAATAGAATTGAAACCAATTGATACAAGCTAAGTACTAAAACCTAATTCAAGGAATTAAATTAATTTTAATCAAAAAAAAAAAATTAGATCAGCACTAGTTTCTACCCTAACAATTAACCAATTAACATATGCAATAATCAAAAGTAAAGAGGATAAGGAAGAGAGATAACACCGATATTTTCATAGTAGTTCGCTCTTTTCGTCCTCACTAGAGCTACGTCTACTCTTCTTGATGAAGTACACCTTCACCAAGGTCATCCACTAATAGTAACAATGTTGAATACAAATGTGATTACAAGAGTTCCTTGAAACTAATCCTAGTTCTTCAACCCCTATGTAAACACTCCCCCAAACATCAAATAAGCTTTGAATTTGGTGCTCCTTGAATCTTCGAACTCTTGATTACTCGTGCACCCCTTTGAACTCTTCACTCAAGTCTTCGATGCTACGTCCAGTAAATGAATCCACTTCGATTGCAAGAACAAATAGAAATAACCCCCAAGCCCTTTTGAGGTGGAATGAGATTATTCACTTCACTTTGGAACCTTGATTAAGCCCCACCAATTCCTTGAAAGAACCAACTTACAATCCCTATAAGCAACCTAGCAAATCAATGTCACTCGATGTACAAAGTGATTTTAAGAAAAAGTTTTTAATCTTGAAGAATTTATGAACAAAACGTTATTGAGACCTGTAACACCCCAATTTCCCATCTTAAAAATTTCATTAAATAAATCACATAAATCAGAGTACTTCTCAAAGGAGTGTCACATTTTCTTCTTTAAAAAAAAACTTAGATAATAATTTATCAATTCACAAAATATCCAATTAAACAGCGGAAATTCAAAAGTCTCATCTCATAAACAGTCTTGGCTTAAAAGCCATCAAACGTCTCAAAACATTAATATTTCACATCACTAAGTCTTAAAGTTAACATTTATTCAAACATGATAGATAAAGGAATAGACTCTACAAAAGACCCCATCCCGTTACGTATCAGAGCAACCCTACTTCACACAGACTCCTCGCATCAACGCATCTAAGACTGGGTACCTGCACTTGCCCACAGGGCGGCAATTCCAGCAGAAGGGGTGAGATTCACAACAATAATATTAATATATAAATCAAACGTCAAGATTAACAATTATAAATCCAAATCATCACATATACAATATAGCACATCATAACATCATCATAAGCATCATCATAACAACATCACATCAAGCATCAACGTCTCAAAATATCATCTCATATATGTCACAATTGACTCGACTAAATGCAACACCTAACGTCTCAACATCATGCATGTGGTACCATATAATTATAGCATTAATATGCTTCACCGTCGCTTTGAGCAAATGCTCCACCGTCGCTTTGAGCATAAAGCTCCACCGTCTCATACATATGCAAATGCATGGACTCGTCGTTTAACAACTTAATACACCGTCTCAAGACCATCATTCATAATACAAAACTGACACATGCAGGTATAATAGTTACATGGCAGAACATCTTCTCATTAATCATATACATCGCAACACGTATCTTCATCATAATCACATATCATCATATTTAACCATCACTTATATTCAACCATATATCATTTATCAATAGCTCAAGTAAATCATCAGCAATCATCTTTACAGAATACATTAAAGGGTATAAAACCTCACTAACACTACCCAAAGGGCTCCTCTCAAAGTCCCATGCGAAACAGATCACAAAACAACAAACGGTTCAGGAAGGCACTAACTCACCACGACGAGTGCATCTGCTCGCCACAGGCGAGTACTCACATCAGCTCACTCGCCAAAGGCGAGTTGGGGGCGAGCTGGAGGCGAGAAATCCTGGGTGCTTCGGCCTTTTTGACATTTTCACCAAAAATCCTCATTTTTAAGCCCTCTAAATCCAATTTGACCAAACCAACTTCACAGGTCATCTCTATAAATATAAGGGCACTCAAAACCATCTAAAGTTTGGCAAAAATCCTAAGTTTAAGGGTCAAGCTCGCCACGGCGAGCTATACTGCTCGCCTCGCGAGCAACCAAGGGTTACTCGCCACGGCGAGTGATCACTCGCCAAAGGCGAGCGATCTCAGAATCACTACGGGTTCAGCCCTATTCACACCAATTCATCCCAAAACTCTCATGTTAAGCCTCTGATTCATCAGTAATATCATCCTAGGGGATAATCTAGGTTCTGTATGCAGTTCTACAGCCTTATAACTCAATCTATCATCAATTCATCACAAATTCACCAAAACCCTAGTTCATAAAACCTATCTCAATTCCTCTCAAACTCTATGCCAATCAATAACAGATGATTTACAATCAATATTAATGGAGTTAGGCTCACCCTTACCTGGAAAATTGTGCAGAAATGGAACCTAGCTTCTCTTCTCTCTTCACGTGACTTTTCCTCTTCTCCAAATGTCTGTACGCGTTTCTAAAACTTTCCTCTCTTAACCTACTTCTCTTATATACTCCCTCCCAACTTAATTAATTTCCTCTTAACCCACACAACTCTTCTTAATTATAAATATAACCCCATCTCTTAAAATTCTATCTTTTTCCACCAAATCTATTTATTTACCAAATAAATATTCATATAAACATCACTTATATTATTTTATTAAACAATAAAATAATAACACGTCACACGTCACAAATACGTCACAAATACGTCACATAACCATCAAATCCATATAATATATAAACATATACCATATCATCTAATAAAATAATTAAATAATTAAAGAGGGCGTTACAAGACCTAGAGAGAATAGTTGCAAATGATTCAATGATTTTAGGGTTATGAGGAAGTGAGTATATATAGAAAAGGAGGCCAAGTGCAAACTTTCGTGCAAAAACAACTAAGTGAATCGATTCAGACAACAAAAGTGCAGGCCATAGACTTATGAAGATTGATACGATTCGTTGTAAATATGAATTGATTCAAGTGAACCCAGGATGAAGAATGACGCGATTCAGACCTTTGTGAATCGATTTGGTGCAAGTCAGAGGGAAACCATGATACAACTCAATAAATTATGAATCGATTCACAATTGATCTGATTAAAAAACTCATGAATCGTTTCATTGGAAGTCAGAGAATTCCGATGATACGATTCACATCTCCATGAATCAATTCAGTGACCCAAAACATGAAATGTGACTTAGTTTCAACAATGCAACTAACACACAAGACACAAATGAATCTAAGACAGTGAGGCATTGGTGTTGGGTGCTTTTAACAAGACTATACACTTAGAAAAAGAAGTAACAAGATGATCAACAAAATAGTAAACTAAAACATCATAAAAAACACATGAAGTTAAAAACTATGTGCTTCATTGATGTCTTGCTTTGTCGATTTGTATGATTTCTTCATGAATTACTTCAAGAACACCCTAAAATTATTATATTTCGGGAAAACTCTGATTACAGACTCAAATATAGAAAACATTACAAATGCCCCAAAATCATAAGAAATTACTCTAATACTCCTCTGTTTTGCTGGTAAAACCTATTGAAAAGACTGAAAACATGTTATGAATAACGTAAGATGACATGCCATCATGGGGTCTACACTATCTCAATTTACTAGGTTTATCCCTCCTAAGTTTGGTAGCACCTGCTGATCATACAGTGATCCTTACATGTGGGTTCTAACCATCTCAAAGGTAATTGAAAGCATAGACTTTATATTGGATTTCCAAGATTTTCTAAGGCAATGAAGGCCAAGTTCATGTAGGTCTACCCATCTATAAACCTTAGGACACTCATAGCACTCTCTCTCTCTCTCTCTCTCTCACTTAGTAGTTCTACAAACATATAGCCCTATCAACGTCTAACTTACCAAGGGTTTAAGATAATAGTTCTACTATGTTTACTCCCTGGAGTCGCTTGTTTCCTTAATTACTAACTAGTTACATCCTAGGTTCAGCAAATTTTACTCGGTGTTAGTAATGTCACCTCCTAAGTACTTACTACTAGGGTCAAATCTCTTTCGGTATCTTTCGCTAGTTACTAACTAATTATTTCCTAGACACACACACACACACACACACACACACACACACACACACACACACACATATATATATATATATATATATATATATATATTAAAATACGAGATATAAGCATCAAGATAGTAATATCAGTATTAGTCCCTATCACAACCTAAGTATCTATTCTAGGGTTACGATCCTTTGAAGTAAGTAATTTCTAATAAAACTAAATAGTGAACAAAAGATAAATAAAATAAAAACGACATTAAATTAAATAAATATCCAACAAAAATAAATAGAGGTTCATCTTAGGAATCTAACCTAAAAAGAATTAGTGACACATGGTAACTAAAAACAAATTACTAAGGATAAAAACATACCCTAGAAAATTAAGGAGAAGACAAAAACTCCTCTGATGCTCTAGAAATGCCTTCCCCTTGAACTGCTCCAGTTCTAAACGAGAAATTATGAATGAGGAAGGCTGGTATTTATATTGAGGATTTCTAATTTTGTTTGGGCTAAAAACATGGGTTTTACCCACAAAAATGCAAGAAAAGACGCTTGCTCCTCCGCGTATTTTGGATGCTCGAGGTGCATGCACCATGCTCTAGGCGCATGGCGTGTAGCAAAAGCGATGCTCTAGGTGAATGGCCATGATATAGGCACATGGTAAGTTTTTTCCATGCTCTAGGTGCATGGCACTGCTTCTTGGGCCCAGTTTCTCCAATTTTCCGTCATTTTAGGTCTTCATCTTCAAATAACTTGCCTGGAAACTTGAGAATAGAATTCCTCCCATTGTAAAGTCTCATAAGGCCTCTTGAATATTCATTCTTGGCCTTCCCAAAGTCTTCACAAATCTTCAAATGTTCTTGATTTGCCGATTTGCATGATTTCTTCGTGAATTACTTCAGAAAACCCCTTAAATTGTTATGTTTCCGGAAAACTAGAATTATAGACTCGAATGTAGAAAACATTACAAAAGTGTGAAAATCATAGGCAATTGTTCTAATGTCCCTCCTTTTTGCTGCTAAAACCTACTGAAATGATTGAAAAACATGCTAAGAATGATATAAGATGACCAGTCATCAACATCCTTGAAGAAGAAGAAATGTGAAGGAATAATGGAGTATAGGCGTGTGGAAGGAGGAATTGAGGGTTTTGGTAGTGTTTGCGATGTCTTTCTTTACCATAAAGGAAAGAAGAAATACGGTAACATGAAGGGTAAGAAGAAACATGTTGGATTTGAGTTTGACTGGAGCCAAAACTACGTCGTTTTGGATTTTTTTTATTTTTTTTAAAAAAAAGAATGGAAAAAACATGAGGCTCATAAATGACGTCGTTAATGTTTTTTTTCTTTATTCTTAAGTTCTCATGAAAAGGGATATATGACTCAAAGCCTTCTTAATGTGTCATTATACATTTCTCTTTAAACGATACAAAGACTCTATGTGTAAGTTATGCACACTTGTTCTAATGAATAGTTGGTTCAAAACTTGCCTACCATACTATTTGGGAATGAGCCAAAACTTAACTTTCTAAGTAATGGTTCAAATCGTCAGATACCATTATCTAAAGGCATGGAATTTTCGGATTTGTGAGATTTAGTATTTTGAAAATGGTGGGGGATTGTTGGTGATTTCCAAAATAATTAAATCACTTTAGAACCAAAAGTTGTAACTCTTAATGGGAATCATTCATATACATTGGAACATTATTATTTACTGATAGATAATGAACCATAACAATGATTCAAGTCAAAAATCTGATGTACATGACCATAACCTTTGGCAAAGAGGTGCTTAATGAACCATAACATTAATTCAAGTCAAAAATATGATTTTTATGATCATAACCTTTGGCAAAGAGGTGTTTTCTCTCATGTGAAGGGTCATATAATGCACTGTAAATGGTTATCATTTAGGCATCAGTTGGTACACGAATTTTGCTACATTAACAACATAATTCTCCCTCATTCTCTTACACTAAATCATCCATTAATTCTCTAATGCATGAGTGAATTTATGGAACCATAAATCTGTAAAATACTGGAAGAGATATGCTTGGTGTGATTGTGCAATACACATCAAGGAACTCATAGTATCTTGAAGGGGATTCGCTGGTCATTCATATTGCATCCAATATACAATTATTGGTGGGGTCGAACCGAAAATAAAGGTTAGTGTGGCAACTCCATACGCTTTGAATTTTACATGCATAACCATTAAACTTTTTACATTTCAAGTGCAGCGGCCTCTTCCCAACAATTAAGTTAATATGTCATCTCCCCACTTTTCTTTTGTTCCACTAGGTTGTCCTAATTGATTTGTGATATGTGGGGTCATGGGAAGATGACATGTCTTGAATTGGTGTTTTAGAATCAATTATAAGAGAAAAGGGTAGGAGCTAAAGCTTGGGGTAATGGAAGTAAGAGCCTTGTGTGCTTGTTATTGGAGGTTTAAAATTGTGATTTTGGGTTTAATCGGAGCTTTAGAAAGTACATGAATTTAAGGTTTCAAGCCTGACGATAAGTTGTTATTTAAGCTGATTGTGGCTCTAAACTTAAGTTGTTTTCAGAATCTAAAATGTAAGTTACCTATTAAGCTTGATTTTGATGTTGGTGTTAAATTGATTGTGAGGATTATGGCTGAATATCATGGAATGTTAGTTTGAAATTTGTATGGCAGTACATGTGCTAATCGAGTTACTTATTCTATGTATCTCATACTTGTGTAATTGTTGGATTTTCGTGTTCTAAACTTAATTCCCTTCAGTTTGGGTATAGATTTGATATGATTCGGATTAGAAATAGATTCGGAAAACGCGTTTGAAGTTTGGATATTGATGCTGGAAATTGTTTACGGGTTTTGGCATGGATTTTGGGAATAAGATAAAATGTGAGTTTAAGTGGGTTGAATGGTACCAGAACTAGTTATGGATGCTTACTTGGTTGAGCGAGAGTTTGGTTGAAGTTGAAATGCAAAAGTTATGAGCAGAAGCAATTAAGCCGAAATAAGTTGTTTTGGAGAAAAGTGAGTAGGGAGCTGGCAGGAGCTTTGTTTGAGGCTTAAGTTGTACAGAGAATTCATAATGTCTAGGTGAGTTCCTTTAGTTAGAAAAACAACCCTTGTTTTTGGGTAGTTAAGTTATTATGTGAATTTGACTTATTTAGATTAAATTAGTGCATGATTAGTACCCTATGTGAATGCTTGTGTTGCTGAGATGTTGAATTGATTTGCCATGCCATTTGAAATGTTTTTCTGATACCTCTAGGCTAGAGGCAAGTTGGTACATGAATTGGGTGTGAAAAAACACTTATAAAAGTTGGTACATGAAGTGCGGTGTTAGCCTCAAATAGGAATTTCATCGGTCATATATGGGGATGTATCCAGGGTTACTCCACCCGGATCCATTCTGTAAAATGAACCAAAATAATAATTGTTTGTTATACGTTAACCTTCTAACTTAATTATGAATATAATATGATTATGATTATGACAAGAAACTATGATAGTATACAGTTACTGATCTTAGATTTTCCCCAATCTTTAAGTTATGTAGAACAGAATAATAAATCCTAAAATCAAGCATAAGTAGAGACATATGGCGATCATAGGTTCCCCGAGATTGCCTACAGTCAAGGATAGGTGGAACTCACTAAGAGATCATGTCTCGTCCTAATCCCTTTATTTATTTGCAGTTCAACAGGTTGATCGCGGCAAAGACAAGCAGGAGGGGAGCTGGAAGATTATGCACAGACGTCTGATATTGGGATATTCGTTGTATTTCCTTATGTATAGTGTACTTGTTAGTTAGTGTACTATTTCTCAGAGAAGAATTTTATTCACACAGCTCATGCCATAAAAACATATGCAAATACATCTTACATGCTGCGGAAAACATTTCTCAACTATATTCAGTCGCGTAAAACAAATAAAAAATATTTGAAATAAATTCAACAACAAATCTCTAGACCAGCTATTATGCTTAACAGAAACAGTAATTCATGTGTCTAACCCGAAAAGTATCGAGAAAATACACTAGTTTAAAAAAAAAACTAAAAAAAGTTGTTTTTGAGAATGAAATAACAAACTAAAATGAAAGTTGAAGGCAACATATGAATAAACAAGATGCTTTTAAGCAACATTAAAATCTGAAAATAATTCATCTATCCGTTCCTATATGTTGTTCTTGCGCTTCTTCACCTTTGTCTTTGTCGAATGAGGCTCGGGGAATTCACGAACGTTGTATGAATCAGATGTAACCTTGGCCAATGTTGTACCGGGAAAAAGGGTCTACACAAAAATTAAATCTTAGAGTTAAACCTTTTTTTTGGTTGAGAAATTTATAATTAAACCTCAAAGATTTCAAACATGGACATGAACAAAACATTATATATCAACACCATTATATTCTTCTAAACAAAACACTATAACATAAACTAACAAGAAAATGAAATTTATTCGGTCAAACAAATAGGCATACACCCATGATACTATTTTTAAGAGTTAATAGTGTTTTATCCCCCTATAATATAGGTTATTTCCGATTTACCCCCTTGTAATTTTTTGTTTTAGATTCCATTCTTGTAATTTGAAGATTCTTTGGTTTTGGACCTTCATGAATTTTGACTGTACAAAATTGATGATATGGCAGGGGGTAAACCGAAATTTGCTCAAATTACATGAGGCGAAAGTACCATAAATTACGTAATTTGAAGGCATACAGTCAAAAACCAAAGAGTCTTCAAATTACAAGCATGAAATCTAAAAAAATTAAAAAGTTACAGCGGGTAAACCGAAAACGGCCTATTTACAGGGGATAAAACACTATTACCCTTATTTTTAAATTGCACTCACAAAATTATGGACAAATAAGACTAATTAAACAATATTAATTGAATCAAAGTCAAGATATTAAATTGAGGCCGATGTGGAACCTATTTATCGTTATCAATTAGGTTTAATTCAAAGATGATGTAATCAAAATATCAATCAGAAGTTGTAAATACGCTTCATTCAGGGTTGTTTTGAGATGATTCTGATATACAAATATGAGTATCTCTATCCAAATCCGAATTCATATCCAATTTTGACCATTTATTGAAATTTAAAAGCATTGGTGATCACGAGAAAACATAAAAAAAAAACTTACATTCAATCGATTTTGAACAACATTGGGCCTCTTGATCGGCTTTCGCGATGGAGGTTGACCCGTTATTATGATAAGATCTTCCTCAATCTCACTATTTGATAATTCAATGTGAATTTTTTCCCATATCGATCTTGACCTTAATTTCTGATGATACTCATCTACAACTGTTGTAGATGGAAGCCCTAATTTTTGTTGCTCCTTTTCCCATTTGTTCCTATCAACAATTGCGTTGCACATGTTTTCCTCCGTAGTCTCAAGATCTAAAATAAGCCTCTTACTAGTAGATCCATTACCATAATGTTCATTGGAAACATCGGTTTGAGATCCATGTTTTCTCGATCTCAAGATCATTCTTAGTTTTTGTGATTCACCACCTGGAACCCCACTATTTCCAGTTGGTATGTTTTTGGACATATTGGAGAGTCGTAAAGTGAGAGCGTTAGAGACAAAAAAAAGTGTTCAAAAAGTTGTGATGAAAATCACAAATGAAAGGATTGAAAGGGGTTTTGATTCCTTTTTTTTTTTTTTTGGTTATGTACCAAGTGTATGACCTTTTAGTGATCTCTCTTCTTTTAAATTCTTTTATATTTTGTGAGATTTAAAACATCAATTACTTAAGTTTTACTAACCTAGAACAAAAGATATAAGGGCTAATTGTTTAAATTGCCCTTGTAAAATACGTGATGTCTGAAACATGACCCTATAGAATAAATAATAAACATTCTAACACTGTAATTTGAGATTCTATTTATATTTGACCCTATAATATACGCATGGTCCAAAAAAGTGATCTGGATATTTATTTTTATTTTTTTTTTATGATTTTTTTCATGCGTTTTTAGGATGTTAAAACATTGCGTTACACAAAAAAATTGATTTTTCCAACTAGGGACGCATTTATAATGACTTTTTATTCCCCATAATTATAAATTTCTTAAACAATTTATAATTAATTCGTACCTCGTTTAAAAAATCCAAAATTTGACCCGTGAGTATACGCTTACTCGGAACAAAATTGCAATTGCGAACGTTTTGTTTGAAAAATAAAAATAAACCGAAACATCTTTGACATGCTATGAAACTTTTCAGATCTTTTTAATGTATTTATATAGATGTCTCTGTAAACAATCAACTCAAAATTCGATTTTTAGGTTGGGGTTTTCGTTGTTTTGTTTTTTGAGTTTTTGGCACTTTAAAAAATCATAATTAATTCGTCCTTAGTTGAAAAATTCTATTTTTTAATGTAAAGTCATATTTCAAAGTCTTAAACTAAGTTTCTTTTTTGGACTTCAACTATATTACTAGGTCAAAAATAATAAGAATTTCAAATTACAGGGTTAGAATGTGTGTTTTTTATTTTACAGGGTAACTTTTCAGACTTTGCGTATATTACAGGGTCAATTTCTATAATTAACCCAAGATATAATATATATTTTACAGAGCCTTGTAAATGTGATATTTGATCTGTCTAAGAGCATAGCTTAGGAAGATGCAAACTCGATGCTCGTGCTAGTGATAATCTGGTACGATAGAGGGGGAGTTCTTTAGAGGAGGAGGCAGTCCTTTGTCGTTGCGGGAAGATACCTGCAAAACAAGTAACTTGGCGTGTGAACGTTTTCGTCCGCGATCAAAAATACGGTTTAAAACAAGTAGTACAAGGCAATTAAGCTTGGTCGTCTCTCGAAGATTTCTTATTTAACAATTACCAATAACAAGAACAGCAGCTACGAATTCAAAAATATAAATTGGAGTTTTTGTTTGCTTCACGGAACAATTTGCAAATTAAAAGAGATTCAGTTAATAAAAAGCAATCAATCCATTCATTTTAGGCATACTATGTTTATTCTTTCTATCATGGCTTCTTGGTAAACATTCATTCACATGTCTAAGGTCTGGTTGATTATAAAACTAACTAAAAAACTGATAATTAGTTTTATACAAATTAAATTCGATTAAGCATCAGAATGTGTTCAACTAACTATGACAGTGAACAAGTTTCACAGAGAACATAGTTAATATCATAGCAGAATTCAACCAATCTTATATGTTAAGCGTCATAACCTATATCAGTTTCTATTAAAATTTATTTAAACAAACGATAAAGCAATTTGAATAATCTCATTGCTACATAACTGAAACAAATTGAGTAAGCATCAACAAAATCGAATTTGCATCAATAGAAACGAAATTGAGTAAGCATCAAATCGAATTAAAGAGACATGAAATTGATACATAAAGCAATTGACATGTAAACGAAATTAGCATTAGAATCCAAACCTCAAGAATTCATAAACGAAGCACCCTTACACCAATGGATCAATTTAGGGTTTAAGCTTCCATCACAAAAAGTTTGCACAAAAGTTAAATAAAACGGCTGAATGGCGAAGTAAAGAGTTTCTGACTGTTTTCAGCTTTATTTATAGGTATAGACATTAACCTAAAGTTGTAAAACGAACTACAACAATAGTTGGATCAAAAATCGGCTAATCTACCCATTTACAATAAAAACTATTGACCCAAATATGTGGTCAACACAATTGCTTCAGAGAATGGCATTTTTGGTCCGGAATACGTCCAAACTCCAAACTGGACTTCGTGCTCAGTATAAAAGTTATAGACATTTTCCTTATAGTTTTCCAACTCTTATTTTTACGCCTCAGTCTGATAACCACAACCAAAGTTATGGCCTGCACAATGAACAGGGGTCAAAACACATTAAAAACAAAAATTAATCTACAAATTATATTAACGCTCAAATCAGACACAAAATACGAAAACATGCTAAAATTATAATGTTAAGCATAAAAAACTCTCAAAATATAAAAATACAATGCTATAAAATATGTGCAAAAATGCATTGATCAAATTCCCCCACACTTAAGCTTTCACACTCCGAGAAAAACTCATAATTAAACACTTAAATCAAAAATCAAAACAAAATAAAACAGAGCATGATGCAAAGCTACAAGAAATTAACACATTCTAAGATTCAAGAAGTATGACAATCATGAATAACATCTTATGACATCCCTAATGGATAAGCAGACTATTTGACTAAAAAGTGCATAAAAAATGATGGAACCTCACAAGATATAAATGTATATAGTGTACTCAATTACTCGTGGTGTGTGCGGTATGTATAAAATGGAGTGTAAAGGGTTAATATTTTTTCTAATGGTACATCAACAAAGCTAGTACTGTCATGGGCTTGACAAGCCTCTACCTTCCACACATGATTGAGGACATCCACAACTTGAAGCACATACAAGCAAAGATCAGAAGGTGTTTATTAGGGTTGTAACGGGGCCAAGGTAAAGGTGGGATAAACCTAATCGAAACTAGACTATAAAATCAAAGAGGATGAAGAAACAGAGCTATGAAAATCACTTAACTATTAAGCATGAGGTGTACTTGAGCTCAACAATATACAATGAGACAATAGAAATTAAGAATATATTTGAACTCAACCCAAACCAATTGAACCCAACAAGATGACTTTCATTCCACACCTAAGATGATGAATTTGCCCACAACACAACCTTTGGTTGGCTTTTCATTTTTTTTCTCATTGTTTTTTTTCTTTCTTTTTCATGATGATTTTTTTTTCATTTTTTTTTCTTTGCCAAGTCAACTAAGCATCAGGACACAATATAATTTAACATTTGATCACAACTAAGCATCAGAATATATATTTCCCTTTCCTACATTAGATAAAAGAAAAACTTTATACACACATTTGATCATGGTTGAGCACCCCCACACTTATGTAGTACCAATTACTTAAAAATTTAAAGCAAAGTTCTTTCATCCCCTAAGATTGGGACAAAAAATAAATAAAGGGTTAAAATAAAAATAAAAACAAAAACAAAAGGCTTATATGGCTTGTAATGAGTTATAAAAACAAAGAATGGGATAAAAAGGGTCAAAGGGGCTTAACAAAGGGATAATAACATCAGGGTAGGCTTATTTGGCTAAAAGTATGTTATGAAAAAAAGATGGCTTAGATCATTTCCATACATGCAGGTGAACAAGTGCTTCAAGAGTCAAGGCAAACCCTGGAAGTAACTAACTGTATGAATGAATCCACGCCATAAACAATCAAGATGTTGAAGGCGATAACCTAAGGCTAATGATCTATCAGAATTGATGCACTATCTAGTATCAAGTCAACTTATCACACTACGAAAGCAAAGAAGTTATCCATAATATGACATGCGCCTCTAGGCCTAAAATAATGAAATCACTCACAACAGTTACAAGCATGCAAAAACTTTTGTTAATTTTTTTGTTTTTGTTTTTTTAAAATGCTAATGAAAATGAAAACTTAATGTATCCCCCACACATAAATCACACATTGTCCTCAATGTAAGCAACAAGCATAAAAATAAGAGTAAAGAAAGAACACACCCATGGAGTCAAGGTAGCATTGCAACTTCCACATCTGGTGGAGGCCTTTTTGCACTATGATCACATGAAATAGGAAAAACTAGATAGTAAAAAAATTTGGACATCAGTAACAAATATGGTGGCTTAGGAGGAATAGTCTTCACATATGATAAATCTGCAGTAACAAAAATAGGCAAATCGGAAAATCCACATGTAGCTTGTGAGGCATATAAATTAGATGAAAGTGATGGACAAATGGTAAAGGACAACTTTAAGTTTCCTGGCTTAATCAGAGGCTTCGCCTACAATATTTTTGTTATGGAAAGTAGTTCAAAAGAATGTATAATTTCATAATTTGGTATATTCATGTATCATTAGAATATTTGAAGGCAGCACAGCAAATCAAAAAATACCAACAATGTCCTAATGTTAAAATAAAGAGAAAATTGCTGAAATGTGTCAAATAATATCTACAAAATAAAAAATATTTTCTAAAATCTTATGAAAACAAACTAAATATAAAAATATATTTATTTTTTGGATTTTTATGAAAATATTGAAAATAAAAAAAAAAACAAAAAAAAAACGGTCTAAACGAAGGAATTTCGGATTCCTAGCCTCGACTTTCGTTTACGAAAAAATTGCTCCTTGATTTTTTCTAGAACTGCTCCCCAAATTTCGCAGCAATCAGAGCAGTTGACTTAAAATCATTTTTTTTTCGAGCTTCGATGAAAAGTCTGACGTTAGAACCTGAAACAAATAAAACTCAAAAAAAAAAATGTTAGAGTTGTTGGTGGAGTTCTTAATTTGGCTAAGGATAATCAAAGATCCCTGGCAACGGCGCCAATTTGATCGTTGTCGTGCACGATCAAAAATAAAGATTTTACAACAAGTAGTACGAGGCGGTTAACCTTGGTCTTCTCTCGAAGATTTCTGATTTCACAATTAATAATAACAATAACAAGAACAGTATCTATGAATTAAAAAATATAAATTGGGGTTTTGTTTGCTTCACGAAACAATTTCCAAATTAAGAGAGATTCAATTACTAAAAACCAATCAATCCACTTGTTTTAGCCATACTACGGTTATTCTTTCTATCATGGGTTCATGGTAAAGATTCATTCACATGTCTAAGGCCTAATTGATTATAAAACTAACTAAATAAGTGATAATTAGTTTTATACAAGTTCCATTTGATTAAGCATCAGAATGTGTTCAACTAACTATGAGAGTGAACAAGCATCACAAAGAAGTGTAACATCTCGGACGACTTTAAGCATTGCCGACTGACACTACAAAGTAGCACGAGTCTTTTCAACGTGTTTTGTCCTTACTCGCACGCTTATCGGGAAACTTCCCGGTAGGTCACCCATCCAAAGACTACTCCAAGTCAAGCACGCTTAACTGTGGAGTTCTTATGGAATGAGCTATCAAAAAGAAGATGCATCTTGTTGATATAGGTAGTACCAAACAATTCTTATAAGCCTTCATTCAACCATGCAGATCCATACCTGCACGGCCTTGGGATCCCTCTCATTCCGGTGTGATTCGGTTCGCCTATAAGCTATTGGGAGCCGCTCATTATTCTGCCTTGTGCACCGGCGACCACTCCTCTGCTCTCCACAACCTTGGGTGTTACAAGAACATTGTTAATATCATCACAGAATTCAATCAATATTATATGCTAAGAGCCACAACCTATATCAATTTCTATTCAGACTAATTTAAACAAGCGATAAAGCAATTTGGATAATCTCATTGGTGCAAAACCGAAAAAAGTTGAGTAAGCATCAACAAAATCGAATTTGCATTGATTGAAACGAAATTGAGTAAGCATCAAATCAACTTAAATAGACATGAAATTGATACAGAAAGCAATTGATATGTAAACGAAATTAGCATTAGAATCCAAACCTCACGAATTCATAAAAGAAGCACCCTTACACCAATGGATCAATTTGGCGTTTAGGCCTCCATCACAATAAGTTTGCACAAAACACTACAAAAAAGTGTGTTTACCGGCGGCTAAAAAATGCATGTTCCGGCGGTTTTAGCCGCCATTATTGATAGAAATTTGGCAAGTGTACCAAAACCTATGGAAGTAGTAAAATATTGATCCCACAAGGACTGTTTTTAACTTCAATAATTCAACTTCGTTAAGCAATAGGATGTGTAAAAGTTATATTTGTTTTGCCACTAGGCGGTTTGTTTGTTTTGATCTTATAGAAATAAATAACAGAAAATAAGATTAGATTAAGAAAAATATGGAGAGAGATGAGATTAGGTTTGTCGAATCCTCTACGTTCCCCTAATTGGTATGTCATACTCTATTGTCATGAATGGTTTTCTAGTTTTTACGATAGTTAACAAATTAGCCCTAATCAATCCTTTGAGTTAGGACCCTCTTCTCAAACTACAGCCCCTAATCCCTTAGGTGGTCTGATAATCTTTGAAGGTTTTAAGTATGTTAACCTAATATCAATAATAAACGATTATCCATTCCTAGACTAACCATGTTTATTAGAACAATTCAATGGGTCTAAGTTGAAAGCTAGGGTCAGTAGTCATTCATACTCACGATGTTTATATGTGATCAATATATAAAAAGAATTAAAAGCAATTGAATTGAATAAAAACTAAATTGTCATTCACGAATAATAGAGTTTCATCACGGCAACATGTATCAATTAGGGTTACATCGATTCATCTCAAACCTAATCTCTAAGAGATTTAGCTACTCATAATTGCGGTTACAAATAGCATAATCAATGAAAGAATTTAAACATACATAAACTGGATCAGAGATGATGAAATCGCCCCTTCTGCAGCCTTCTGGGTGTTAAAATCGCACTTTAGCTCTCCAAAATCGCAACCCTTGTTTTCTGAATAGTCTTCAGCTTAAATAGGCTCAGAAATTCACCCAAATCGTGTCACGTTTTTTATAAATCATGACACGTTTTCACTTGTGTAACAAGAAACTAAATTAGGGTTTCACCAAATCGTGTCACGTTTTTGCCAACGTGACACGTTTTCCTTAATATCAAAACAATGCATTCTGCCTTGTGAAATTGTGTCACGTTTTTTAGCAAACGTGCCACGTTTTGTGTCTTGTCCTTTTTCTTCAGTTTTCTTGCTTTTCCTGCTGCTTAAGTCGCCTTGTGAACTCCAGAATGTGATAATATTTGCATAAAAATTACGTAATGACAGCATGTCATCACAACCCCAAACTTAAACCATTCCTTGTCCTCAAGGAATTTACATGCAAAATTGACAATCGACAGTAAAATAACAAGTACCTGATCAAGTGATGGTAACCAAAAAGTTCATCTCCCTACTAGCTAAAAGTGAGCTAGTTTGACTGGAATGCATCCACCAATACACAACTCCACGCAACAAAATGAATAGGGTTCACACTCAATCACATGCAAAACTACATATTACCATACGCTTGAAAAGTTTCTAAACGTCAATTAAAGTCAATATCAATACACACTTTGAGGTCTTTCAGGGTTATAACGGGGCTTAGGTGAAGGTGGGATAATATCTGGATAAGTAGACTACACAAAATGCGAGTTAGGCACTCCTACGAAAGTTAAAGCACAATTTTCATTCATCTTTCACCTATGAACACAATTTTTGTCAAGACGGGGCTAGAGAACATTTTTAACCATTGGGACTTTCGAGTTTAAAGTTACTCGGATTTTCAATGTTTTTGTCCCTTTTTCATTCTATATTTTTTTCTTCTCTTTTTTTTTGATACACCATTTTTTTTAGTGTATGTATTTTTCATGATAAAGTTCTATGTTCTCTAGTTCCCCCACCCCAAACTTAATTGGTTGCAAATTCCAAAAGCAACCCCAAACTTAATTTTTAGCAACATTCTACAATGCCTAACTCAGAAAGACAATTTGGGATAAATCCTAAAAGTTTCTAAGTTTGTACTGCAGTTTGTCACCTAAAAAAAAGTTCTATCCTACCGGCTCAACTTGGCTAAGAAAAGGATAAATTCAATATAATCAGGGTAGGCTTCAAAAAGGCTCACAGAACCAAGCACTTTTGCCTCAGTGTGTATATGACAAAAACCAATCAACAGTACAGAAACAATGCAAGTTCTTGAAATGTAGCAGCATGGACACTCTATATAAGTAAATTGAAAAAGAAAATTTGGCCATGAACCTTACAGTTATGATATCTGGGAGTTGTGACTACCTAGCACTATCATACTCTTCTCCTTTGAATCAAGTTACTCCTCCTTATGAACTTTTGGAAACATCACTTGAACACACATTTGTTACTAAACTGGAAACGTCAATGAAACACATAAATTCATCAATAATAAACAAGTTCAGGAATAATTACATAACAGGGGATACAACTGATTAAACTGAAAATTGTTCGAACATAAAATAAAAGTACATAAAAACTGCTGAAACAAATGAAAGAAAACATCATAAAGAGTGAGCCATCAGTAGCCCACTCAGTCCTGCATCAAGTCCGGATCAATCCATGTGCTAGGGTTCTGCTCCTCATAAGAATCCTCGCCAAAATGGTGTCGCGACCTAGCACCACCAGCAGCAAAGTCGGCCCGAATCTCTTGCTCTCTCGCCTGGGCACGACCTCTGGTAACATCAAAGTACTGGTCTATAGCCTCCTCGGACCCGTCAAATCGGTCAAATGACCCCGTGATAGCTCTCCTGTTGAGGCAGACCACCTTAGTAAGCTCTGGTCTGAACCTTGGACGGTTCTAATACTCTTGATCAGACACCTCATTCATCCAGTTGCAGTGGACGAACATGTAGTCCAGCATCATAGGATGAATAGGTGCATGGGCACCTGGCTGGCTGCTTCCTTCGCCCTGCACAAACTGTGGCTGAGGCGGGGGTTGCTGTGGTTGTGGCTGAGGCTGAGGGTCTGCTTCCTCCTCAGCTCCTAACTGTTGCATGCGTTCCAAATAGTCCTTCAGAAAGGCCTCCATGTAAGTATCAGTGATAGGCTTCATCATCTTTGTCTCTATGTCGTTCACATAGAGCTCGCAGTCTGCTTCCTCACAAAGCCAGTTGATGAGGCTCATGTGAGGGATGGCCTTCTTATTACCTGCAGCAAAGTCAGCAATGTTGTTGGCAATAAACTCACCAACATTTATAAGGCTACCATCCAAAATAGCAACGATAGTGTGCACTCGAGCCAAAGGAATCTCAGATGAACATGAGTTGCCCTCTAATGTTTGCACCACAAATGAGGCCCAAGCCTTCGCAACCGGCTTGAAATCTGCCTTCAGCAACATCCTCATGTTCCCTTGCCATTGAGCACCCTCAACACATAGTAGAGACTTTACCTCTTCCCAAGTCTCCTCATCCCAACTCTCACAAGTTTCTCTCCTCCTCTTAACATCACATTGTTCCGAAGGAACAATTTTCAGCAAATCATTGATAGCTTGAGGGGAGAAATCGATGTCATTTCCCCGCACATAAGATTCATACCTCCTCCCGGAGAACCGAGCATTGGCATAGAACTCAAGTGCCATTGTCTTGTTGGCCTCCTGGAAGACCATATCATTAAGCCCATGCCACCCCCGGGCAGTGAGTACCTGTTCAAATTCCGGGTTTCCTAAAATTTTGTGGAGTAGAAACCCCCTCTCTTGGATAACCCTAAAGCTCCTTATCTCTTTGAAACGGTCTCGGGCCAGGGTGTCGTGAAAACAGTAGTTGATGGAAGGTAGTTGTGCCGGTGGGGCTGTTGGTTTGACCGGTTGTTTTCGTTTTGCGGTGGTTTTGGATTTTTTGGATTGTGGGGCTTTTCCTTTCTTACGGGTCTACCATGGTTTAGGGTTGAGGATAGATTAGGGAAGGTTAGGGTTTGAGGTGATTGGTGTAGATGATGATTTTGGTAAGGTTGATGATGATGAGGTTGGTTTATGGGATTAGTTTGGTGAATTGGAGAGGAAAAGATGAAGGTTTTTGGTGAGAAAGGTTAGGAATTTCGAGGGTTAGGGTTTTGGGGAAATTTTGGCAGAGTTTTGCTACTTGTGGAAGTAAATGGGAAGAAAATCGTGTTAAGGCTGTATATAGGGGAAAAATCGTGTCACGTTTGGCCAGAAACGTGTCACGATTTATGTTTTGTAACGGTCAAAAATTTTGAAACCACAAAAAACGTGTTACGTTTGGGCAAAACGTGACACGATCCACCATTTTCAAAAAATTTCATGCCCAGAAATTGTGTCACGTTTTGGCCAACGTGTCACGATTTGGCATGGCAGAATGGACATCAATTTAACTTAGAAATTTTTTTGAGACGCTTCAGAGGTGGGGCAAAATCGTGTCACGTTTTGCCCAAAACGTGTCACGTTTTTGCCCAGTATTGGACTTGAAATTTTTGTTCCTCTGATTGTTTCAGCGAAATTTTTTTTGTATTTTTGATTTTTTTGAAAGCAATAAAAGAAAAAACAATAAGACTAGAAATACTACCTACGATAAAATGGTGGGTTCCCTCCCACAAAGCGCTTCTTTACCGTCACTAGCTTGACTACCACAGACCCTTAAAGGTCCTTCAATACCAGTCCTACCCTTTCTTTTGGTAGGTCGCCACCCAGATATGGCTTAACTCTCTGCCCATTCACCTTGAAACTTTTGTCACCTTCTGGCGTGATTAACTCAACACATTCTTAACTAAGAAAGGTCCAGACCACTTTGACTTGAGCTTTCCAGGAAACAGCTTCAACCTGGAATTATACAACAAAACTAGTTGCCTAGAGTTAATGTCCCTAGATACTAAGTTTTTGTCATGATACATTTTGGTCCTAGCTTTATAGATGAGCGCATTTTCATACGCTCTTAGCCTCATCTCCCCAAGTTCATTTAGTTTCGAGAGTCTTTTCTTACCAGCAGCTACTTGATCAAAATTTAAGGCCTTAATGGCCCAGTATGTTTTATGCTCTAGCTCAACTGGAAGATGACAGGCCTTCCCATAGACTAATTGATAGGGTGAAATCCCTATAAGAGTCTTAAATGCCGTCCTATATGCCCACAGTGCGTCGTCTAACTTCCTAGACCAATCCTTCCTATTGGATGCCATTGTCTTCTCTAGGATTTGTTTTAGCTGACGGTTATATTTTTTTGTGGGTGATAGGGAGTTGCAACTTTGTGCCTGATGTTATATTTTTTTAGCACATTTTCAAGAAGATTGTTGCAAAAGTGCTTCCCCCCATCACTGATCAAGACTATAGGGGTTCCAAACCTAGAGAAAATTGACAACAGTTCTGGCATCATTAGCAACACACGGTATCGCTTCAACCCACTTAGTAACATAATCAACCCAAACTAGAATATGAAGATAAGAGTAAGAGGAAGGGAAAGGTCCCATAAAATTAATGCCCAAACAATCAAATGGTTCTATTTCAATTATTCTTGTTAGGGGCATCTCATTCCTCTTAGAAATGTTACCTGTCCTTTGACATTTGTCACACCGCCGTACAAAGTCTTGGCAAAACTTGAACAAGGTGGGCCACCATAAGCCACTTTGCAAGATTTTGCAGCGGTTCTTTCTCCACTATGGTGGCCCCTATAAGCTGAGCTATGGCAATGCTACATGATACTATTAGCCTCTTCACCTGCAACACAATGTCTAATTAAACCGTCAGTGCTTACCTTAAAGAGATAAGGATCATCCCACAGATAGTGGTTTGCATCCTTTAAGAACTTCTTCTTTTGTGCCGAATATAAGTCATCTGGAACTATGTTACCGGCCTTGTAGTTCGCCATGTCAGCAAACCAAGGCCTTTCTCCAATAGCGAACAGTTTCTCATCCGGGAACTCGGCCATGATGGCCTTCTCCTTCTTCGTCACCTCCTTATTCTCTAACCTTGAGAGGTGATCAGCCACCACATTCTCAACTCCCTTCTTGTCACAAATCTCAAGATCAAAAACTTGCAACAAGAGGATCCACCTCAACTTCCGAGGCTTTGAATCCCCTTTTGTCAACAGGTACTTCAGAGCGGCATGATCTGTAAAAACAATGACTTTGGAGCCGATTAGATAAGAACAAAATTTTTCCAAAGCAAATATTACTGCAAGCAATTCTTTTTCAGTTGTGGAATAGTTAACTTGATTTTCATTCAAAACCATGCTTGCATAGTAAATTGCATGGAAAAATTTGTTCTTCCGTTGGCCTAAGACTGCACCAACAACATAATCACTTGCATCACACATTAGTTCAAAAGGTAAATCCCAATCGAGTGCAATGATTATTGGTGTAGTCACCAACTTGGTTTTAATCAAAGAAAAAGCATTTAAGCATTCATCATTAAAATTGAAATCATTTTCTTTGACGAAGAGGTTACAAAGGGGCTGAAATCTTTGAAAAATCTTTTATGAAACGCCGATAAAAACCGGCATGCCCCAAGAAACTCCTCACTCCTTTCACATTAACAGGTGGGGGAAGTTTCTCTATAACCTCTATTTTGGCTTGATCCACCTCTATGCCTTTAGCACTTATTTTATGCCCCAAAACTATACCCTTTGTTACCATAAAATGACATTTTTCTCAATTTAAAATGAGGTTAGTTTCGGTGCATCTTTTAAGAACGGCATGAAGGTGAATTAAGCATTGATCAAAAGACTTACCAAACACAGAAAAGTAGTTCATGAATACCTCAATGTTCTTCTCTATCATGTCAGAGAAGATGGAGAGCATACACCTTTGAAAGGTTGCCGGCACATTACACAACCCAAAGGGCATTCTCCTATAAGCAAATATACCAAATGGACAAGTGAAGGCAGTCTTCTCTTGGTCTTCCGGAGCTACCGCAATTTGATTATACCCCGAATACCCATCCAAAAAGCAATAAAAGGTTTGGCCAGCCAACCTCTCTATCATTTGGTCCATGAATGGTAGAGAGAAGTGATCCTTTCTTGTTGAAGTGTTCAACCTCCGGTAATCTATGCACATTCTCCAACCGGTGACGGTACGGGTGGGTATTAACTCATTTTTTTCATTAGCCACCACTGTCATTTCACCTTTTTTTGGTACCACATGAACAGGACTTACCCAAGAACTATCAGAGATAGGGTAGATCATACCTGCATCCAGTAGCTTAAGCACCTCTTTCTTTACCACTTCCTTCATTGTTGGGTTTAGTCTTCTTTGATGTTGAACCAATGGTTTGTATTCAGCCTCCATGTGTATCTTGTGCATGCAATGTGCCGGACTAATACCCTTCAAGTCAGAAATTTTCCACCCCAAGGCTCCTTCATTACCTCTTAACACCCTCATTAACTTTTCTTCTTCTAAAGGTGTCAAGGTACTGCTGATGATTGTTGGTTTAGAGGCATCCATGTTTAAGAAGACGTACTTTAAGTGAGAAGGAAGTTCTTTCAATTCAGGATTTTTTTCTTCTTCAACACCCAAAGCTTGTGCCTCCTTATTGTTGTCAACAAGTAATTTTTCAAGTTTCACCGATTCAATTTCTTGTTTTCTTGCCTCCAATTGCTTGACACATTCCTTCACCTTAAGATCTTCATCATGGTCACAACTCTCTATAGAATTCACAATTACTTTCTCCATAGGTTGTGTTGGTTGAGGTTCACGAGAATTGTCTTCAACGATTTCATCAACAACATCAATCCGGTAGCACTTAGGATTTCAGCTCTATGTTTCATGGCTTCAAAGATGTTAAACACCACTTGCTCATTATGGAATCTCAACATAAGCTGACCCATCTCAACATCAATAAGAGCACAGCCTGTAGCAAGGAAGGGTCTCCCTATAATGAGTGGCATGTCTTCATCTTTAGCCATGTCTAAGATCACAAAATCAGCTGGAAATACTAGCTCATTAACTTTTACTAGCATATCCTCAAGAATGCCAAAGGGATAAGAAATTTACCGATTAGCTAGAGTGAGGGTCATTCTTGTTGGCTTTGGTTCACCACCTCCAAGATTCTTCATCATAGAAAGGGGCATCAAGTTGATACTTGCCCCTAAGTCACATAAAGCTCTACCAACTTTCACCGGTCTAATGGAACAAGGAATAGTAAAGGCACCTGGATCTTTCATCTTCGGTGGAAGTTTATTTTGGAGAATAGCACTGCAGTTCTCTGAAAGAGCAATGTTTTCAGCATCTTTTGGTTTTCTTCTACCAGTTAACAACTCCTTCATGAACTTAGCATACACAGGCATTTGATCAAGAGCTTCCCCGAAAGGAATATTCACCTGAAGTTGTGAGAAAAGTTCCATGAACTTTTTGAATTGGCTTTCTTCCTTCTTCTTCTTTTTAGCTAAATGAGGGTAAGGAAGCTTCACATAAGATGGAACAACTTGTGGTTTATCTCCATCTTTCAATATCTGGCTCTTGGACTTTCTCAAGATTGAGTCCTCATCTATCAACTTCTCACTTTTTTCTCCCTCTATTTTTTTCTTCTTTTCATTTTCAACTACCTCTTGATCATTTTTATTTTCAACTTCTCCTTCATCATTCTCTTTTTCAACTACTCCCTCATTAGAATTCTTTTCATCATCTATCTCTACCTCTTCCTCCACAACTTCATCAACAATTTTCTTAGCTTTTGGGGCTAAAGGTGTGAGAACCTTCTTGCTCCTAAGCTCAATAGCATTACAAGTTTCATTCTTAGGGTTTTCTTTAGTGTTACCTGAGAATCCTCCCTTGCTTTGTTCAGCCAATTGTTTAGCCATTTGCCCGATTTGAGTCTCAAGCAGCTTTCTAGAAGCTTCATTGTTCTTTCTTTTAGCTTCCTGGCTCTTCTTCATCTCCTCAAAGTTTCCTTGAGTCATCTTCATGGAAATGATCATTGTCTCTTCAAGGGCTAAAGGTTTTCTCTGTTGTGGTTGTTCAGGATTAGGGAGCAGAGGATTGAGAGTGTTGTTGTTGGAGTAGCTCAAGTTGGGATGCTTGTTAAAACCTGGATTGTAGTAAGGGTTTTGCCTTTGAAAGTTCACATAGTTTACAACTTCCTCACTAAATCCCTCAGGTACACACTCACCATTTGCATGTCCCTCTCCACATAAATCACACTTAACTGCAGCTACCTATTGTTTGTTAGCCAAAGTGAAACCTTGAAACTCCTTAGTGAGAGCTTAAATTTGCTTGTTCATGGCTTCTTGGTTAGCTAGGATAGAAGTAGTATCACTTACCTCGTACACTCCCCTTTTCTTCTTCTCGGCATCAGCACGGTACTCGTTCTGAGCCATGCTTTCAATTAGGGCTTCGACTTCATGATCGGTTTTATTCTTCAGACTACCACTAGTTGAGGCATCTAAGAACATTCTAATGTTGTGAGTCAAGCCTTCGGTGAAGATTTGGAGGTATTGTTTCTCGGAGAGTTCATGATTTGGGCACCTCTTCAACATCAAAGTAAATCTCTCCCAAGCATCATATAAAGACTCAGTATCCCCTTGCTTGAAATTTTGAATCTCCATCTTTTTGTCCCAATACTTCGACATAGGGAAATACTTTTCCAGGAACTTCAGCTCGAGCTCCTCCCATGTTTGAATGGTCCCACTTGGTATGGTTAGCAACCAATCTCTAGTTCTTCCTATCAAAGTGAAAGGAAACAACCGTAGTTTCTTCTGGCTATCAGTAATAGTGGCTGGAGGTACATAGAATTTACAAGTCTCAGCAAATCGACTCAGGTGTTCATGTGGGTTCATAGCTTCTGTCCCATCAAATTGCTTATCTCTCAAACCATTCAGGACGGTGCTCTTGATGTCAAAAACCGCAGGATTAGCCGGTCGAAAAGTGTGTGTCAGCTGACCCCAGTGGGTAGCTAAGCCATAGTCTCCCAACTTAGGTCTCGGTGCAGCATCTCCCATGATACTAGGTTCAGGAGATACAGGTTTTTTAGTTACCGAAGGTGTAGGACTCGGTATCTGCTCTCTTTGCTCTAGTGGGACTGACTTTGACAACCGGAAAGCTCTCCGATTGGCTCTAGCAGTCCTTTCGATCTCCGGATCGAATTGTAAATCATCCTTGCTCTATCTACCTCGCATAAACAGCAAAATACCTTAGTAGCACTGCACAATCAAAAGTAACAAATTTAGTTTAAAAACAGAAAAATAAATTGCAGAAATCCTAAATTATAACGAAATTGTCTTGTTGAAATAATTCAACAGTATCCGGCAGCGGCGCCAAAAACTTGATAGAAATTTGGCAAGTGTACCAAAACCTATCGAAGTAGTAAAATATCGATCCCACAAGGACTGTTTTTAACTTCAATAATTCAACTTTGTTAAGCAATAGGATGTGTAAAAGTTATATTTGTTTTGCCACTAGGAGGTTTATTTGTTTTGATCTTATAGAAACAAATAACATAAAATAAGATTAGATTAAGAAAATATGGAGAGAGATGAGATTAGGTTTGTCGAATCCTCTACGTTCCCCTAATTGGTATGCCGTACTCTATTGTCATGAATGGTTTTCTAGTTTTTACGATAGTTAACAAATTAGCCCTAATCAATCCCTTGAGTTAGGACCCTCTTCTCAAACTACAGCCCCTAATCCCTTAGGTGGTCTAATAATCTTTTAAGGTTTTAAGTACGTTAACCTAATATCACTAATAAACGATTATCCATTCCTAGACTAACCATGTTTATTAGAACAATTCAATGGGTCTAAGTTGAAAGCTAGGGTCAGTAGTCATTTATACTCACGATGTTTATATGTGATCAATATATAAAAAGAATTAAAAGCAATTGAATTGAATAAAAACTAAATTGTCATTCACGAATAATAGAGTTTCATCACGGCAACATGTATCAATTAGGGTTACATCGATTCATCTCAAACCTAGTCTCTAAGAGATTTAGCTACTCATAATTGCGGTTACAAATAGCATAATCAATGAAAGAATTAAAACATACATAAACTGGATCAGAGATGATGAAATCGCCCCTTCTGCAACCTTCTGGGTGTTAAAATCGCACTTTAGCTCTCCAAAATCGTAACCCTTGTTTTCTGAATAGTCTTCAGCTTAAATAGGCTCATAAATTCGCCCAAATCGTGTCACGTTTTTAGTAAATCGTGACACGTTTTCACTTGTGTAACAAGAAACTAAATTAGGGTTTCACCAAATCGTGTCACGTTTTTGCCAACGTGACATGTTTTCCTTAATATCAAAACAATGCATTCTGCCTTGTGAAATCATGTCACGTTTTTTAGCAAACGTGCCACGTTTTGTGTCTTGTCCTTTTTCTTCAGTTTTCTTGCTGCTTAAGTCGCCTTGTGAACTACAGAATGTGATAATATTTGCATAAAAATTACGTAATGACAGCATCTCATCAATTATGCACAATTCTGGCATTTTAAATACTGCCGAAATTTTGTCTGCCACAATGTTTAAAGCAGCAGTTTTTACGTAGCCGCCATGTTTTCCGCCGTTTTATACCTTGTTTAAAGTGGCGGTTATTAAAATGTATATAACGGAAGTTTCAAACGCCATTATATACTTGATTGTGACAAAGCCAATAGGTGTTTATGGCATTTTTGACCGCCGTAACATGCTGAAAGTACCGGCAGTTTTAACCGCCAGAAATTACTCCAGAGACCAAAGCTAATAGCGGCAGGTCCAACTGCCAGAATTTACTTCTGATATTTAATCGATGAGCTGCCATAATTGACATAGAAAACGCCACAATGCTCAAAATTTTGAAATTATTTTATTTATAATATTATTATTTCATAGGAATATATAATTGTACATTTCTATTTTCTGAAGAAAAAAAAATTAAAGGACATAAATTTTGAACATTGTCATTGATATATTTATAATTCAACTCAAGTGGAGTTTGATACAAATATCCATTCTCAAAATAAACAAGTCTCCAAACATAAAGTTACACAAACCATTGCCACCATCTTTAGCTATTCTCAAAATAACAAGTTTCAAAACATAAAAATGACTACACAACTGATGTCACTAAAATTAGGACTCTCATGCTCCATGTGCATTGCTTGCATCTGATGATCTAGTTATGTCATTATGTGTTGGAGATTCACTTCCTACGTTTGATGCCTGCAAACAATATTACAATTGTTAACTCATATTAAGCAAGATATTGCCAATTCAACAACCTAAGCAAAGTAAAAGCTTGAAAGCCAAGATTATCCAAAATCAATTTTTCATAATTGATGAATATAAAGATTGATGATGAAAAACTTAGACAAATGCATCTAATATCGTGGAGTTGAAAAAATTAAAAACGTTAATACCAGCAGTCTAAAATGCCATAATACACAAGGTAAATTGTGCCATAATATTTTGTTAATACCGGCTGTCGAAACCGCCGTAATATATTGTAAATAGTAGCGGTCATAAAAATTGCCGTAATAAACTGGATATAGTGGCGGTTAACCGGGACCGCCGGTAAAAACCGCCAGAATTAACGCGTTTTTTTGTAGTGAAAGTTAAATAAAACAGTTGAATGGCGATGAAGGGAGTTTCTGGCTGTTTTCAGCTTTATTTATAGTTATAGACATTAACCTAGAGTTGTAAAACGAGCTACAACAACAGTTGGTCCAAAAGTCGGCTAATCGACCCATTTACGGTAAAAAACTATTTACCCAAATTTGTGGTCAACACAACTACTTTAGAGAATGGGTTTTTTGGTCTAGAATAAGTCCAAACTGGGCTTCGTACTCAGCATGAAAGTTTTAGACATTTTCCTTAGCTTCCCAAAGTTATGGCCTTATTTTTACGCCTCATTCTGATAACCGCGACAAAAGTTATGGCCTGCACAGTGAACAGGGGTCAAAAAACATTAAAAACACAAATTTATCCACAAATTATATTAATGCTCAAATCAGACCCAAAATATGAAAACATACGAAAATTATAATGTTATGCGTAAAAAAATCAAAATATCAAAATGAAATGCTATAAAATATGTGCAAAAATGCACTAATCAGCGTGGCAGTGATTCCACACTTATAAAGATGAGCTTGTTGTAATTGTTTCCGTGAAATCTGGAGTGGATTGTGGAGATCGGTTGAACGACCATGATCGTCTTATGGCTATGCTTGTATGTGGGAAGGCACACATGTTAATTTCCGTAAGAGTCCTTTAGGAGGTGTAACTAGTTAATGTGCCCGTCATAATGGACCAAAGTTTGATCTGGAGCAATTGCCCCCTAAGTCCTCACTGTATTTACGACATGACGAGTGATGGTCAGATTTGTAGCAAATAGTTTACCAAATAATAAAGTGTGAGTAAAGTAGAGTATCCACATGGATTGTCGTTCCAACTAGGCAATTCACGTTACTTATTTGGGATTAATTAAAATAAATAAAACAAATAAAACAAAATATAAAGGGGGTAAAGAGGTTTAGAATTTAGTCTGTTTGCAGTAGAGCATGAGTTTAAGAGTTAACCTAGTTTTTTTATTGCAAATTGTTAGTGGCGATTCATTTGTTCGAATTATTTAACAGTCAAGCCTTATTCAGGTTTTAGTTTTTTCTATTTAAGTGAAAAGTTTGTGGGGTTTTACTACCTACCAGCTGTCAAGTTGCACTTAATGATCACACAGGTACATACATGTGGGGTCTTACTCTTTTAGAGGTTTGGGTTCATCGCCCTCTAGCTATCAGTTGCAACCTTCCACCAGAGTTTCTACATGTTTCATTGTTTAGGGTTGTCAGTTCTATATGGAGATACACATTCAGGCATAGAGGTACATGTAGGTTCTTACTTTCTCAGAGGTATTTGAAACAATAACGGATATTAGGGTTCCTAAATTATCAATGTCCTAAAGGTACCCTCGTCTGTTGAATCTTAGAAGGACATCAGTGTAACTGCCCGTTTTTAGCTAGAATTATTTTATTCATTTACCATATATGTTTATGTGTGGTTATATGTGCTTAATTGTCTTTGTGTGTATTTGATTTGGGATTTATGTATTTTTAGCCTAGAAGGGTATTTTAGTCATTCTTAGACTAAGGGGTATTTTGGTCATTTAACGAGTAATGGTAAATTAGTCATTTTACTAAGAAGGTTATTTTTTATGTTTTAGTGAGAATCATTATTTTTACTAAGTTACTAGTGAGTTGGGGTAATTATTTTAGAGATGATGATTATTCGGTGTTTGACGAATTAATGAGTAGTAGCTTTTTAGAATTAGATGTAAGAGTTTTGATGCCCAATTAGAATGAGAATTAACCTAACCCATTTTGGTAGTATAAATAGATAAATCTTATGAGAAAACTAGGTTAAGTCATTCATTCATTTCATTTCACAAACTTAGAGAGGGTAGAGAGAGAAAGAAGAGGAGAATAGAGAAAGAAGAGAAAGAGCTTGAAGAAGAGGGAAGCTAGATACTTGGGGCTAGATAAATCTTATGAGAAAACTAGGTTAAATCATTCATTCATTTCATTTCACAAACTTAATTGAAATCGTGTTTAATTTACTATAAAAACTCATGCAATGTATGTAAGGTAGTGCTCAGGTGAAAGATGAATGCATTCTTCTTATTTTTCATATCAACCACTTTATAGATAGTAAAGAACACTTGTAACAAATACAAACTTTTTCACATAAAGATTAACGTGTCATGAAAACATTGTTTCATCGTATAAGTATTAATCTCTCATTGCAGAGAATTTTTTGTTCAATTTATGTTATTAATAAATAACACTTATTTAATGTTGTTCGTGTTGTAATTATGTTATAGAGGGTCTTATTCCAGCTATTAAGAAGCCAAAATATGAAAAAATATGAAGAATAAATTCAGCTTCTATCAAGAACTATATCTTTTAAGAGAGCACAAGAAAAATTGTTTTTTATATGGACAAATTTACTTGATTAATGTCAGGAGTGATTTTGCATATAAGTATACAATTTCAAGAGGGAATTTGTACGTAATCTTTCAAAAAAATTTAGATTTGAAAGAGAAGAAAAAAAAACTAAGTGAATTCCCCATGTGACTCACATGGCACATCATACTACGTAGCAGTGTCACGTAGACTGTCAGTTGTCATGTACGCATGGAAAAAACTTACAGCAGACAAGTTGCTAACATTTAACAATTTCAAAAACTATTTTTTTTTGCCTTTATTCGAATTTCAAAGGTATTTGCTTATTTACTCTATAACGGACTTCATTTGTCTACCATAAAAGCATGAATGTCACATGACATTGGGATCCGGATCCTCTCCAATTTTTTGTCTCATGCCATCTCTCCTGTGTAACACCCCGTTTTTTCGACATAAAAATTTCTTAAATAAATAAGAGTTAAATCACATAACGGAGCGTCACATTTCACATAAATCTCATATATGAATAAATAACAATTTATTCTTTATCAAAACGTCTTAAACATAGCAGCGGAATCATAAAAGTCTTGGCACGCAGGCCTCATCAAACATCTCAGAAAGTTCATCTAAAAATAGTCTTATGAAATTATAATGACATGCAAGGAATAGAAAAGCATTTAACAAGTTTCCCCATCCCGTTACATATCAGAGCACCTAAGACTCAACCGAGGAAAGTCCTCACACGCCTGCACTTAATCTTGGTTACCTGCAAGTTACCCATACGAAGAGCAACATTTTCAAGCAGAAGGGGTGAGATTCACAAAACAATAATATTAATCATATAATTCAATAATTATAGTTAACAACAAATCATCACATAAACACGCCGCATCAACATCATTTAGCATCACAAGCATCATCATAAAGCATCATCATAAACATCTTAACAACTTGCCTCGACAATGCAACTTCACTTGACTATGCAACTCTAACATCTTAAATGCATGTGGTACCAATCCAGGCATAAGCCCTTGTCGCTTTGAGCATAAATATACTCCCAGGGCATAAGCCCTCGTCGCTAGTGAGCAAAAGCTCCAGGGCATGAGCCCTCGTCGCTGGTGAGTAAAAACTCCAGGGCATAAGCCCTCATCTCTGAATGAGTATGCATGAGACTCAACATCTTATAGCTTAAACAAGTTAAACATCTTAAAACGTCGCAACATCACAAACATCTTGGATCGACACATGCGGCATTAATCATATATAAACAACTACATGGCAACAACTCATCAATCATGGCATATAGCAACATCAATGATTCATCACGTAAGCATCACATATATTACACATATAGTTCACTTAATACACATATGATTCATAAATCATTAGCAACATTAAAACGTCCCATAACATCTTTACAGATCATCAATTATTTCACAGTTATCTTCCATTACTACCCAAAGATCAACTCTCAAAGTCCTACACGAAACAGATCCCAAGATACAAAGTTATGGCGGTCTGAAACCGCACTACTCGTCGTGGCGAGTTGATCTGCTCGCCTCGCGAGCTCAACTGGGGGTTTACTCGCCTTGGCGAGTTGGGGGCGAACTGAGAGCAAGCAATATTGGGTGCTCTCGGCCTTTTTCACATTTTCATCCAAAAACGTCAGTTATAAATTCCCTAGGTCCAATTTGATCCTAAAAACTTACCTAATCATTCTTATATACATCAAGGCACTCAAAACCATCTACAACACGTCTCAAAACAACATTCTAAAAATCAAGATTCTCACAGGACAACTTGCTATGGCGAGTGGGATTGCTCGCCTCGCGAGTGATCAAGGGCTACTCGCTATGGCGAGTTGGGTTACTCGCCTCGCGAGCGATGAAGGTCTACTCGCCGCGGCGAGTTGCTTAGCTCGCCTAGGCGAGCGATGAACAGACAGACTACGGGTTTAGCAAAATTCTCACAAAAAGTCATTAATCTCTCCATGTTAAACCTCAAAACGATCAGGAACATTAACCCTATGATTATTCTATGTTTTGCACGTAATTTCCACACCAGTTCCACAGCTTTACATCATCAGATCATTAATTCCCCACTTTTAACCTAATTCCCAATTCCTCACAATCATTCCTACACTTGTTAATTATAATACATGAATTACAGGCTTAATAGGATTGTAATGCTAGGCTCACCCTTACCTTAAAATTGCAGAAATCGCAGCTCTCCTTGGTCTCTTCTCTCTTCTCTGGTTTTTCTCCCTTTTTCACCAAAACGCATGTACTGACAACTCTTGACCTAATTTTCCCTTTTTATATACCCAACAAATCTTATCTTATTTACTCTATCTCCCACATAACTCTCTAAAATCTCAAAACTACCCCACATCTCTAAATTTATTTTATTTTCAAATCTTATTTTATTTAAACAATAAAATAAGTCACCACACCACATAAAAATCACTTAAATCTTAATCTCAACATCTCTTAAAATATATATAAATATCTAGACTCCTCAAATAATTCAAATAATTAAATAATTAAATAATTAAAATAATTCACAGCGGGCGTTACATCCTGCACTATTTTCCATCGTCCGATCAATCAAACTTTTAAGAGTTAAACAAACAAAAAAACGATGAAAATGGTTGTTCACACATTTGATAGGGCTGAAAAACACATGTAAAAGACGAAAATATCCCTCGACAGTTAACTGCTGAGGAAGTAAACCGGCTGCAGTTAACTGCCGAGGAAACTTTTGTAGTTAACTGCCGAAGAAAACTTCGGCAGCTAACTACCGAGGAAACCTTAAACATGTTTTTTTAACCATAAACTGTCATTATTAATATTTATTGTTTTTGAATGTTTCAATCATTATTTTGGTATGTTTCAAACAATTGCAGTATTATACTTATACATGTATATCTTAATAAGAATATCATTTAAATCTTGACAAAAAAAAAAGAGCATTTAAGTCCTCAAAAAACATTTCAATGAGTGTAAAAATTAAGCATTTGAATATTGTTTTGCAAATTACTTAAATAAAAAAAAATTGTTGTGCACAATTATTTTAATGTAGAAAATATAACAGCATACTATACCTTAAAAAAATCGTTGTGCACAATTTTTTTTAACGATTTTTTTTTGTACAAATTATTATTTTTATTTAAGTAATGTGCAAAACAATATTCAAATGCTTAATTTTTATACTGATTTAAATGCTATTCTTATTAAGATATATATGCATAAGTATAATACTGCAATTGTTTGAAACGTACCAAAATTTGATTGAAACATTAAAAATCAATAAATATTAATAATGAAAATTTATGGTTTTTGTCAAAAAAAAAAAAACAGGTTTGAGTTTCCTCGGCAGTTAACTGCAGCCGATTTACTTCCTCGACAATTAACTGTCGATGGGTATTTTCGTCTTTTACATATGTTTTTAAGCCTTTGTGTCAACAATAATTTTCAAAAACGATACAGAAGGCATGGCTAATGCTCATATCGGTACAAAAAGCTTCTTTCCGAACCTCCTCAGAGTTTTCTCAAAGCAACAGACGTGTTGTAAAAATACAAACAAACCATCTAGGTGTGAAAATGGAGGAGATCAATTTGTGATGTAAAAATAAAAGAAACGCAAAGGGTTTTTTATGAAAATGGGTCAAAAATAGTGACTTCTTCTACTTTCCCCTCCATCCAATTCAATTACAGATTTCTCAAAATTTCTACCTTTTTAGGTTTTTTTTTATTCAATTGTTTACATAATCAATTGAAACGGGACATGGATAGAAATTTGATGGCAAAAGTTTTGGAAATGGAGAGCAGGGTCATCATGGTATAGAAGACATGAAGTGAACGAAACACTTTGTCAGTAGACACTTTGTTTTGGTGTGACCGGTGGTTAGGGGAGGTGCCCCTTTGTCAGCGATTTCCTCGTTTGTTTGAGTTAGCAGTGGATAAATCGATCTCAGTTGCATCTATGTGCGTGTTAGGCTGGGGGGAGGGGGTGAGGCGTGGAAGTGGAGGAGGAGGTTGTGGGCGTGGGAGGAGGAGTTGTTAGTGGAGTGTAGGATGTTACTTGCTAACGTCTCTTTGCAGGTTAATGTTTCAGATAAATGGCAGTGGCATCCCGACATAGCTGGGGGTTACTCAATTCGCTCAGGTTACCAGCTGCTATCTGCTGATATTTCCCCGGTTTTGCATGATTCAGAGAAACTTATTTGGCATCCCCAGGTCCCTTTAAAGGTCTCCATTTTAGCTTGGCGGGTTCTTCGTGACAGGCTGCCGACAAAATCAAACTTGTTGCGCCGAGGCATTATTCACGATGATGATTCTTCATGTCTGGCAGGTTGTGGGTGTATCGAAAGTGCGCAACATTTGTTTATTTCTTGTGATTTCTTTGGCGCTCTGGGGCATCTTGTTCGACAGTGGCTCGGCCTTTCAGGTGTTGATCACAACGACATAAGCACTCATTTCGTTCAATTTACAAGTTACATGGGCGGAAGGAGGAGGTGTCGATCTTTTTTACAGCTTTTGTGGCTTCTGTGTGTTTGGCTCATTTGGAAAGAACGGAATAACAGGGTTTTTAATAATGTTCAAAATTCCATTGAGGAGCTTAAGGAAAGAGTTGTTTTTCATTCTTATTGGTGGTTGAAGGCGAATAACGCCTCTTTTGTATATGGTTGTGAGCAGTGGCGGTCGGACCCTTTGTGTTGTTTGGGTATCGGCTGATGCTTGTTTTTGTTTTCATCTTTACAGACATCTTGTATCTTGAGCGCTCTCTTTAGTACGCCTTGTGCTTTAGAGGCGTCTCCGAGTTTGTTAATATATTTCATTTAGCTTCTTCAAAAAACAATGTTCTTTTGATTTTTTTGTGTTTTATTTCTCAGCCATTGGATCAGGGGCAGGACGATGGCAGAATAGAAGGGGCAGGAGATGATCCAATTCCCATCGTCAATGCAAAAGTGAGACATATGTCAATTCAACTATTTTTCTATCTCCCTTAAAATAATTACTATTTTTACTCTCTCTTTCGCATCACTTTATATTTAAATTTTTTTACTTGTGTCACAATTGAATTAGTCAATGTCATCACATTGACTCACACAAGTGTCATCCATAAATAACGGTTTTGTTTTTTTACTTAAAATAAAAAACAAGACACGTCTTTTTAATTCTTTTCGTTGAGGGAACGTCGTTCTATAAATAAATAAGAAATCAGCAGTTGTTATACAGCGGTGTTGCAGATCTCTATTCCATGGTGAATGCAACCAAAGGCGTCTTTATTTCCTGGTTTGTTCGTTGCTTTTCCTTTCAATTCGAACCTTCCATTATTGTAATCGATTCTCTACTATACTTTTTAATAACTGTTTTTCCATTGATTCATTGAGTTTTGTATTCCTTTTGTTGATTGTGCAGTGACATACCAATGGCTCAATTTATCATTAAAATGAATACTTCACTCCCTACATCTGACAAATTCATAATACATATATTGGATAGTACTCACATGTTTGTTCAACCCCATGTCGAGCAAAGGATTCGAAGTCAAATTGCAAAGTTTCGAGAGGACAACTCATATGTCAAGCCTTCATGATTCAATCAATCTCAAGACTATATGCTTTTTTTTAATTATGTTTATGTTCTGTTATATGTATGAAAACACTCTTTCATTAATGTTGAGAGTGATTCGCAATTTGAAAAGTTCTATAGACACATAATACAGCCATTATGATTAATTTTTCAGACTCGACTTGATTGTAAACTATAGTCTTCATAGAAGACACTCCTCATATTAGGCTTCCCGGTGTCGGACACGTGTCGTGTCCAACACCGACACGACGCTGACACATATAATTACATTAAATTATGTAATTTTTTCAAATTATTAGCATGTTAGCGTGTCGGTGCACATATCGTGTTTGGTTTTCGTATCCGTACTTCATATTTACAAAGTGAATCATGACAACACTCCTAAACACCTTGTCGGCGAAAGTTAGTTCCTAGACTGTATATATCATCCTGGTTTTCAAATATATATAGGATCCAAACCTCTTATGCCATTAGACAACCTTTCCCACGAAACTTCAAAACATTTTTCATGGGGAAAGATGAGCATTTGTTCGGTTACCTTACTTTGGTTTAGAGTTATCAGCTTTAATATCATTTGTTTGACAATTGTATGATATGGTTTTTCATGTAGTCACATGTTTTTCTGGTATAATAATAAATTAATAATGGCAGCATTATGTGAGACTATATATCTCTATTACTAGAAAATTGTTCTTTATGTCCTTCCCTACATTTCTGCAAACACAATGTGGCGGCATCAATTTACTTTGTGCTAGACCAATGACATGTATTTTACTTCTGTGCTATACTTTGCAACAATTTTATACTTATGAGACCACCAAGAAATCAAATTGTGTTTAAGGAAGCATGCACCAGAAGTGTATCTCCTATCCTTGATATTAAGATGCCAAATCATTATCACAAAAGGCTTATAAAGGGAGCTGAGATGTGGGAGAACAAGATTAGTTAAAATAATAGAAGATAGAATTAATACTGATTTTTTTTTGTCAAATAGCCTAGCGGCTAGATAATTCACCTTAAAGGTGAATAAGTGGGGTGTCCGGGGGTTCGAACCCCGGCCCCTACATATAATATGCATTATCCCTTACTAAGTGAGTTAAGCTCAAAGGGACAATTAATGACAATTAATACTGAATTTAATTATTACTGAATGATTCTCTATAATTATTTTTCTTCTTTTCTTTGAAGCATTATTCTTTATAACTAACGAACTCTACATGTCAAATTAGATGAATTGAAGAAACTAGGAGCATGTCTTTTACATAGAGTGGATGCCACCAAAATCAAATTTCATTCACATTTATAACTGATGAAGTTTCATTCTGTTGTATTCAACTTTCCTCATGCATAAAAATGAAATATTTTTTTATGACTAATTGATGTTTTTAACTCTGCTTTCTATTCTTCACTTTTACCAATACAAAGAACACATATATGTGGGAATTTATGACTTTCATTAATATAATGGATCAATTTATGAATGATAATACATCTAACGTTTTATTATGCACAAGTTTAAAGAGAATTGTTGGTAAAGTTTATATTAAAAACTGTTAATATCTTTTGTTATCATATATGTTTAAGGCATTTAGAGTATCATCGCTTCACAGGTATTAGTTAGGTGGCGAATTTGGAATAGCAAAAGCATTGTGGTTTATAACCATGGTTGCGAGAGGATGGGAACTCCTATGTTTCAAGTGAAAGTGCAAGGGACAGAAAGTATGAAGGTTACGGATTTAATGGATATAAATCGTGCAAGCTGGAATTGGGAGCTGATTGCAGGAATTTTCAATGAGCAAGATCGAGAGGCTATATCGAAATTGGTGCTGCTGAACCGAGATAGGGAAGATAAGCTCATCTGGAAGTTCAATAATCAAGGAAACAACACAATAAAATCAGCCTATAGGTATGCAATGGAAACACTTGTTGATAACGAGGAGTATCGAGTACCGGGGGACTGGATAAGAATGTGGAAAATGAAGATTCCGCAATGAATTAAAAGTATTTTTATGGAGGGCACTGAAAGGAGTACTCCCCACGCGTATGCGTCTTCAAGATAAAGGTGTTTCCGTGCACGGATAACTGCCCTTTTTGCGAAACAAGTTATGAAAATGATTGGCATATTTTCATTGGGTGTGAAGAAGCAAAAAAGGTTTGGTGAACAGCAGGATTGTGGGAGTTGATTAAAGACACTATCGATGCTGCTGCAAGTTTTACAGATTGTTTTTTCTCTTTACTGTGGAGGTTATCTAGTCCAGAAAGTAAGGATCTGGTTGTGATGCTTTGGTGCCTATGGCATCCTCGGAATGACAAAGTATGGGACGGTGAATTAAAGCCCATCGACATAGCGATACAGCTTGCTCGCAAGGCGCTTTTCCAATTGCAAGAAGTTAGGAAAAGATCTGTTGAATCTGTGCAAAATCAGTAGCAGCAAGTAGCAAATTGGCAGCCACCAGATGAGGAGTTTGTTAAATGCAACGTGGACGCAGCCATGTTCGAACAGCAAAACTGTTTTGGGATATGTATGTGCATTCAGAATCATCGAGGTTTGTTCGTAAAGGCAGCCACAATCTGGTATGAAGGCAAATCTCTCCCACAAGAAGCGGAAGCAGTTGGATTGCGTGATGCAATCTCTTGGATTCGCAGATTAGGACTATCGAAGGTGCTTATAGAACTAGATTGCAAGCTAGTGGTTGATAACATTTTTTATAGGAAAAGCAATCAATCGGAGTTTGGTAGTATCATATTCGAATGCCGGTCGCTTTTAAAACATTATCCAAACTTTAAGATAAATTTTGTTATGAGACAAGCTAATTTTGTCTCTCATACGTTAACTAGGGCGTCACTACAAGAATTCCCTTAATTACTAAACAATTCAAAATTGCATCACTGACAAATATAAACCCTCAGTAATTAGTGGGGGTCTAAACCCTCAATAATATAGGTAAAACCCTCAATAACATTAATGACAGAATAAACTCTCAGTAATACAGAACAAAAACCATCAATAAGTTATTGACGGAAAAATCCATCAGTATGATTAATTGACCAATCTACTTTAAATTAGTGGCGGACTTTTTCTGCCAATAATGATAATAGAGATGAGATTGTATTAGACCATTTGCAATGATTTTTTTCTTTCAATAACCTTCAACACCCACTTTTTCAATTCCCAACACTCTACATCATTTTCTCTCTCTTAATTCAACACCCATTCAATTTTAACCACTCCAATGGTTTTTTCATTCAACACCCTACCCCACCACCTTTTATTTCTTATTCTTATTTAATTTTATATTTTTGTTTTTTTAATTACATAAAATTACAATTATCGATTATAATTAAATTAAAATAAAGAAACACTTAACAATTTTTTTTTTTTGTAAAAACAAAATTTATTTAAATAATTTATTTTTATTTTCTTAACTTAAAATGCAATACAACAAACTAAGCACGCGACACACAAATAGCTTAAAATGCAAGACAACAAACAAGCACACAAAACACAAGTAATTTATTTAGTACGATACAAATCATCTTCAATCACGAAACATTCTAAACTTTGTCCATATGTGCTTCACTAGATCTGCTTGCAATTGGTGATGAACATTTGAATCACGTAACTCGGATCTAACACGCACATGATTTGCAAAAGTGGGTAACACCTCGGTCGAGTATGGTTGCGATGTACTAGATCCACTTCCCTTAGATTGCTCAAAATCGGTCCAACGTTGAGCATATGTATCTCGTTCATCCTCAACAATCATATTATGTAATATGATGCATGTCCTCATGATAATACCCAAATCGGCTACGTCCCACAAGCGAGCTGGTTCACAGATGATTTTAAATCGAGCTTGAAGCACTCCAAAAGCTCGTTCGATGTCCTTCCGACATCCCTCCTGATGTTTTGCAAATAACTTATCGGGTTCACTTTGAGGAAGTCTAATAGATTTGACGAAAGTTGGATAAGAAGGGTAGATACCATCATCTAGATAGTATGTCATATTATAGGGACGTTGATTCACAAAGTAATTCACCCTTGGAGCCTTTCCCTGTTCCACATCATCAAACACTGGTGACCGGTCCAAAACATTTATATCGTTCAACGTTCCCAGACATCCAAAAAAAGGCATGTCAGATCCATAGATCATGAGATGCAACTGCTTCAAGAATAACTGTGGTGGTTCCCTTATCCCCCCTGGTGAATTGACCTTCCCATGCTTTAGGACAATTTTTCCACTCCTAGTGCATGCAGTCAATACTCCCGATCATCCCTGGGAACCCCCACATTTCACCAACGTTTAGTATTCTTTGCAGATCATCTTCGGTCGGTGCTCTCAAGTAGACTTGCTCATACAGACGTATGATTCCTTTGCAGAATCTATGTAAGCACTCCAATGTTGTACTACCTCCTATTTTGATGTATTCATCGACCGCATCTGCTGCCACACCATATGCTAACATTCGCATTGTTATGGTACATTTTGCTAATGGTGATATACCTTCTTTGTTGGCGGCATCTGTAACACCCCGTTTTCCCAACATAAAAATTTCTTTAAAAAGAACAGCATGCATCAGAGTAAACACGTAAACAGGGCATCACATATCTTAAAACATCTCATGTTAATGATTAAATAAACATTAAATCTTCATGAAATATTAATCATTATCGCAGCGGAAAATCATAAACAAAAGCATCTCAAAAGTCTTTGGCACACAGACCTCAACAACGTCTCATTAACAACATCTTCAAAATAACATAATCATATCAAAAGCATAATACGCAAGGAACAGAGAAAATATAAGCAAGGTTTCCCCATCCCGTTACGTATCAGAGCACCTAGACTCGACTGCAGAAATCCTCACACGTCTGCACCTAATCTTGGTTACCTGCACTTGCCCACGAGGCGGCAATTCCAGCAGAAGGGGTGAGATTCACAAATAATTATATTAAACATGTAATTAAATAATCACAATTCAACAACCAACATGATTCAACTTATCACAGATAAACATCTAGCATTTAGAACATCAACATAAACAACACATCATTTAGCATCATCATAATCAACATCATAAACATCTTAGTAAACATCTTAGACGACTCGACTCGACATCATCACTTGACTATGCAACCCTACGTCTTATATGCATGTGGTACCAATCCAGGGCATGAGCCCTCATCGCTATGAGCATAAATATACTCCAAGGCATAAGCCTTCGTCGCTGGTGAGCAAAGCTCCAGGGCATAAGCCCTCGTCGCTGGTGAGTAAAAACTCCAGGGCATAAGCCCCCATCATAGAATGAGTATGCATGAGACTCGACACTTTTAACTTAAACAAGTTAACCTCTTAAACGTCGCAAAACATCTTAATCATCAAGGACTGACACATGCAGCAACTATACATACATAGACAGCAACATGGCAGCAAGTACTTCATAAAGTATAACATTAATATGGCAAACATCGCATGTGATTCAAGCATTCATCACTTATTCAATGCATATATCACACATAAGCTTCATAAAATCATCAAAACAGTCTCAATCATCATGCATCATCATTACAGATTTTAATAAACATCATTAAAAGTCCCAGAAGCTACCCAGAGGTCATCTCTCATGGTTATATGCGACAACAGATCGCAACAGTACACGGTTCTGGGTTCTGACACAACTCGCTATGGCGAGTGGGAATGCTCGCCTCGCGAGTAACTAAGTCCTGCTCGCTATGGCGAGTTGGAATGCTCGCCTCGCGAGCTCTAGGGTAATGCTCGCTATGGCGAGCTGGGCTGCTCGCCTCGCGAGCGATCTAGGTCTACTCGCCGCGGCGAGTTGCAAAGCTCGCCTCAGGCGAGCGATGAACAGATGCTTACGGGTTCTGCGAAAAACACACTAAAAGTTCCCAATTTCACCATCTAAATCGTCTAAACTCTCAGTAATATCATCAGTAAGAAAAATCCAGGTTCTGTACTCAATCTAAACACCTATTCTACAGCTTTATGGTTTAATTCATGATTTTTCTTCACTTTTAACCTAATTTCAATTCTCTCAAAACAGCCCTATGATTGCTTAATCTTGATTAGATGAATTACAGAATAATATAATCAAATGCTAGGCTCACCCTTACCTGATCAAAGCAGAAAAATCGCAGCCCTAATGCTCTTCTCCCTTCACGTCCGTTTTCTCTCTTTTCCAAAACTCTGACAACGCGTACTGACTCTCTTGACCTAATTTTCCCTTTATATACTCCCAACAAATCTTATCTTATTTACTCTTTCTCCCACAAAACTCTCTAAAATCCAAAACTAACCCATAACTAAATATTTTATTTTATTTTCAAATCTTATTTTATTAAACAATAAAATAAGTCACCACGTCGCATAAAAACATCTTAAATCTTTCTTAACATCACATAATATATATAAAAATATATAGCAATTTCTCAAATAAATCAAATAATTAAATAATCAAAAATGGGCGTTACAACTCTCCCCAACTTAAAAGATTTTCGTCCTCGAAAATTACCTCAAGCAAACAACTCAGGGTACGACTCTAGCATCTTACTCTCTAACTCCCACGTCAAGCTTTCGCCAGTCGCTCCCGACCAAACGACTCTAACAAGAGGTATCTCCTTGCCTCTCAGCGTCTTCGTCTTTCTGTCATCGATCCTCACCGGTAAGGTCTCAACCGTAAGGTTGTCCCTAACTTGCACATCATCACTCTGGATCACATGAGACGGATCCGGAACATACCTCCTCAGTTGCGACACATGGAACACGTCGTGCAAATTCGATAAATGTGGTGGCAATCCAATACGATAGGCCACCGCCCCAATCCTCTCTGATATCTGATATGGACCAATAAACTTCGGGGTTAACTTCTTTGACTTCAACGCACGACCAACACCGGTCATAGGAGTCACCCTCAGGAACACATGATCTCCCTCTTGGAACTCGAGGTCCTTTCTACGCTTGTCATGATAACTCTTTTGTCGACTCTGCGACGCTTTCATCTTCTCTTGGATCATTCTTACTTTCTCGGTAGTCTGTTGAACAATCTCCGGTCCTAACATCACATTTTCGCCTGACTCGAACCAACACAATGGAGTTCTGCATCTCCGACCATACAAAGCCTCGAAGGGTGCCATCCCAATACTCGAATGGTAACTGTTGTTGTACGTGAACTCTATCAACGGAAGATGACTATCCCAAGTCCCTCCTTGCTCAAGTACACACACCCTCAACAAATCTTCCAACGACTGAATCGTCCTTTCCGACTGACCATCTGTCTGCGGATGATAAGCCGAACTCAACCTCAATTGAGAACCTAAAGCCTCTTGCAAACTCTTCCAAAACCTAGAAGTAAACCTCGGGTCTCTATCTGATACGATGCTCGAAGGAACACCATGCAACTTCACAATCTCCTTGACATAGATCTCTGCCAACTGAGCAACAGGAAAAGTAATATTAATCGGTAGAAAATGAGCCGACTTCGTCAATCTATCAACAATCACCCAAATGGCGTCATTCCCTTTAGGAGTATTCGGCAAGCTCGTCACAAAATCCATGGATATACTATCCCATTTCCACTCTGGCACATCTAAAGGCACCATCATCCCAACAGGTTTCTGATGCTCAACCTTCGACTTCTGACAAACCAAACAAGAATAGACAAACTGTGCCACGTCACATTTCAATCCAGACCACCAAAACATCTCCTTTAAATCATGATACATCTTCGTAGCTCCCGGATGAATACTCAAGCTACTTCTATGACTCTCTTCAAGGATCATCTTCTTCATTTCCTCATTATCAGGAATGCAAATTCGACCTCGGAATCTTAACACTCCTTGATCATCCACTTTAAAGTCACTATCCTCCGTCTGATTACTAGTAACCAACAAGTCCACAAACTTAACATCTTCTTTCTGCGCCTCTTTGATACTTTTCAAGAACTCATTATCAATCCTCAGCATTCCCAGCTTTACACTCTGAGGCGTTCTTTCACAAACTAAGCTCAAATCTCTAAACTGTTCCAACAACTCGAATTCCTTCACCATCATGGCAGACATATGCAAAGTCTTCCTACTCAAAGCATCCACAACCACATTAGCTTTGCCCGGATGATAATTCAAACCAAAGTCATAATCTTTCAACAATTCAAGCCACCTTCGCTGCCTCATATTCAATTCCTTCTGGTCAAACAAGTACTTCAAACTCTTGTGATCACTAAACACTTCGAACCTCGAACCATACAAGTAATGTCTCCATATCTTCAATACAAAGACCACAGCCGCCAACTCTAAGTCATGCGTCGGATAATTCTTCTCATGAATCCTCAATTGCCTTGAAGCATAAGCTACCACTTTACCATCTTGCATAAGAACTCCACCTAAACCCAACTTGGACGCATCACAATACACCACAAAAGGTTCATCGGGCTTCGGCAAAATCAAAACTGGAGCCGTCGTCAAGCGCTTCTTCAACTCATTAAAACTGTTCTCACAATGAACATCCCACACAAAAGATTTACCTTTACACGTCAACTGCGTTAACGGAAGAGCCAACTTAGAAAATCCTTCTATAAACCTTCGGTAATAACCTGCTAATCCCAAAAAGCTTCTAATCTCAGTAACCGACTTAGGAGTCTCCCATTGCGATATCGCTTCAACTTTAGACGGATCGACCGCAATACCCTCGCCAGAAATGACGTGACCAAGAAAACTCACCTCTTTCAACCAGAATTCACACTTAGACAACTTGGCAAAAAGCTTCTTCTCTTTCAACACTTGCAAGACGATCTTCAAATGCTCAGCATGCTCTTCTTCTGTCTTAGAATAAACAAGAATATCATCGATGAATACCACAACAAAACGATCCAAATAACCATGGAAGATTCTATTCATATACTCCATAAATACGCCAGGTGCGTTAGTAACACCGAAAGGCGTCACCGTATACTCATAATGTCCATATCGCGTTCTAAACGCTGTCTTCTGCATATCCTCATCTTTCACTTTAATCTGGTGATAACCCGATCTCAAATCTATCTTGCTGAATACACAAGCACCCACCAACTGATCCATCAAGTCGTCAATTCTCGGAAGTGGATACCTATTCTTTATCGTTACTTTATTCAACTGACGATAGTCGATGCACAACCTCATACTTCCATCCTTCTTCTTGACTAAAAACACTGGAGCTCCCCACGGTGAAACACTTGGTCTCACGAACTTCTTATCAAGCAAATCCTCTAACTGCTTCTTCAGCTCCGCCAATTCAGAAGCTGACATACGATAAGGCGTCATAGACACAGGCTTCGTTCCAGGAACAAGATCAATCATAAATTCAACTTCTCTTTCCGGAGGCACATCAGGAATCTCATCTGGGAAAACTTCAGGAAAATCACATACTACTTGTAACTTATCAATCACCGCCTGATTCTCAATAGACAAGGACGCCATCAAAGAAAACATCATAATTCCATCGCATTCCAACTGCTTCAACTGTTTAGTGGATAGGAACTCTGCGCCACTCTCTTCCTCGGGAGAAGAAAAATGCACCGTCTTGCTAAAACAGTTAATCAGAACATGATTGTACTCTAACCAATTCATCCCCAAAATCACATCCATCCCAACCAACGGTAGACACACTAAATCAATCTCAAAATCACGACCAAACATAGACACAGGACATCTTAAACACACAAGGGAAGTAGTCACCGAACCCTTAGCTGGAGTTTCGACAACCATCTCCCCATTCATATCAGATACAACAAGATTCAACTTAGCAGCACAATCAAGAGCAACAAAACAATGTGTGGCACCAGTATCAATAATAGCAACTAAAGGTATATTATCAAAATAACAAGTACCTCTGATCAAGCGATCCTCGCTCTCCGTCTGCGTACCAGTCAAAGCAAAAACCCTTCCAGTAGTCTGAGCCTTCTTAGGCTTCGTGCATTGCGAACCAATGTGACCCTCATTGCCGCAGTTAAAACATACAACATCACCATGTTTGCAATCAGCGGTAGTGTGACCCTTCTTGCCACAACGAAAACACCTCTTCACCTCCCCAGGACAAGCATTACTCTTATGGCCCTTCACGCCACAAGTATAGCAAACTACCTCAGCAGGAGCATCTTTCCTCACAGGTCTCCTCTCATCATTAACTCGTTGTTTGCCCTTATCTGCAGGGGCACTGTAGGGCTTAGGACGACTTTGCTGCCCCTTTCCTTTCCTCTCATTAACCACCTTGTAATGAGCCTTCGTGTCCTCCTCATAAATCCTGCAGCTGCTCACTAACTCATAAAAGTTTCTAATCTTCTGATACCCTATAGCCCTCTTGATATCAGCTCTCAATCCGTTCTCAAACTTAATACACTTAGAAAATTCGGCGGTCTCAGCAGAGTAGTGTGGATAAAACTTGGCCAGCTCCACAAATTTTGCAGCATACTCAGTCACAGACATGTTCCTTTGCTTTAGCTCCAGGAACTCAATCTCTTTCTTGCCCCGCACATCCTCAGGAAAATATCTGTTGAGGAACTCTCTCTTAAACACTGCCCAGGTCACCTCAGCACCGTCCTGCTCCAGGGTAGGTAGAAGACTAATCCACCAATCGTCCGCCTCCTCAGCCAGCATGTGCGTACCGAAACGCACCTTCTGCACCTCCGTGCACTGCATCACCCTGAACACTCTCTCTATCTCTTTGAGCCACGTCTGAGCTCCATCCGGATCATATCTCCCCTTGAAGGTAGGAGGATGGTTTCTCAAGAAGGTCTCCAGCATACGGACCTCCGCTCCAGCACCAGCATTAGCATTCGGTTGCTGTCCCACAGCTTGAGCAACAACTTCCAAGGCAGCAGCAATCGCAGCGTCATTTCTTCCAGCCATCTTAATCCTTAACAAAACAAACATAAGTTAGAATAATACAATAATACTATTCTAACTCTAAGACAACGTCACTCGACTCTCTACTTGGCCGGACGGACCGACCTGCTCTGATACCAATTGTAACACCCCGTTTTCCCAACATAAAAATTTCTTTAAAAAGAACAGCATGCATCAGAGTAAACACGTAAACAGGGCATCACATATCTTAAAACATCTCATGTTAATGATTAAATAAACATTAAATCTTCATGAAATATTAATCATTATCGCAGCGGAAAATCATAAACAAAAGCACCTCAAAAGTCTTTGGCACACAGGCCTCAACAACGTCTCATTAACAACATCTTCAAAATAACATAATCATATCAAAAGCATAATACGCAAGGAACAGAGAAAATATAAGCAAGGTATCCCCATCCTGTTACGTATCAGAGCACCTAGACTCGACTGCAGAAATCCTCACACGTCTGCACCTAATCTTGGTTACCTGCACTTGCCCACGAGGCGGCAATTCCAGCAGAAGGGGTGAGATTCACAAATAATTATATTAAACATGTAATTAAATAATCACAATTCAACAACCAACATGATTCAACTTATCACAGATAAACATCTAGCATTTAGAACATCAACATAAACAACACATCATTTAGCATCATCATAATCAACATCATAAACATCTTAGTAAACATCTTAGACGACTCGACTCGACATCATCACTTGACTATGCAACCCTACGTCTTATATGCATGTGGTACCAATCCAGGGCATGAGCCCTCGTCGCTATGAGCATAAATATACTCCAAGGCATAAGCCTTCGTCGCTGGTGAGCAAAGCTCCAGGGCATAAGCCCTCGTCGCTGGTGAGTAAAAACTCCAGGGCATAAGCCCCCATCATAGAATGAGTATGCATGAGACTCGAAACTTTTAACTCAAACAAGTTAACCTCTTAAACGTCGCAAAACATCTTAATCATCAAGGACTGACACATGCAGCAACTATACATACATAGACAGCAACATGGCAGCAAGTACTTCATAAAGTATAACATTAATATGGCAAACATCGCATGTAATTCAAGCATTCATCACTTATTCAATGCATATATCACACATAAGCTTCATAAAATCATCAAAACAGTCTCAATCATCATGTATCATCATTACAGATTTTAATAAACATAATTAAAAGTCCCAGAAGCTACCCAGAGGTCATCTCTCATGGTTATATGCGACAACAGATCGCAACAGTACACGGTTCTGGGTTCTGACACAACTCGCTATGGCGAGTGGGAATGCTCGCCTCACGAGTAACTAAGTCCTGCTCGCTATGGCGAGTTGGAATGCTCGCCTCGCGAGCTCTAGGGTAATGCTCGCTATGGCGAGCTGGGTTGCTCGCCTCGCGAGCGATCTAGGTCTACTCACCGCGGCGAGTTGCAAAGCTCGCCTCAGGCGAGCGATGAACAGATGCTTACGGGTTCTGCGAAAAACACACTAAAAGTTCCCAATTTCACCATCTAAATCGTCTAAACTCTCAGTAATATCATCAGTACGAAAAATCCAGGTTCTGTACTCAATCTAAACACCTATTCTACAGCTTTATGGTTTAATTCATGATTTTTCTTCACTTTTAACCTAATTTCAATTCTCTCAAAACAGCCCTATGATTGCTTAATCTTGATTAGATGAATTACAGAATAATATAATCAAATGCTAGGCTCACCCTTACCTGATCAAAGCAGAAAAATCGCAGCCCTAATGCTCTTCTCCCTTCACGTCCGTTTTCTCTCTTTTCCAAAACTCTGACAACGTGTACTGACTCTCTTGACCTAATTTTCCCTTTATATACTCCCAACAAATCTTATCTTATTTACTCTTTCTCCCACAAAACTCTCTAAAATCCAAAACTAACCCATAACTAAATATTTTATTTTATTTTCAAATCTTATTTTATTAAACAATAAAATAAGTCACCACGTCGCATAAAAACATCTTAAATCTTTCTTAACATCACATAATATATATAAAAATATATAGCAATTTCTCAAATAAATCAAATAATTAAATAATCAAAAATGGGCGTTACAGCATCAACTCGCTGGGTGAAGTAGTTATCACTACTTGAAAGGTCTCCACGATTCGAAGGAAAACGTGTTTTTGCATCCGGTACCGACGACGAAACATTGCATCGTCATATGTAGGCTCATTGGCAAAGTAGTCGTCAATGAGTCTCTGGTTAGCAGCTGCATGATCTCTATTTAAATATTTTCTTGTACGAGATCCACTACCTTCCTCTATTTTTTTTCGACGCTGAATAAATCGGTTGACGATATAAGTGTCTTCAACATCACGTTTTTGGAAGTAGGCTTCCATATCAAAAGGATCCATTGATAGTTTTTGGTGATATTGGAAGTAGATATGAATGAGATTTGGTGATATTGGAAGTAGATAGAAATGATATTTGTGATATTAGAAGTAGATATGAATGAGATTTGTGATATTAGAAGTAGATATGAGTCCCTATATATAAGTACATTATGTGGTGGACACTTACGGATTCCAAATAAGTTATTGTATTGTATTAAAGCAAACAGTGGAGATAGTTATTAAAGTCGCGGATATTAAACTATGGGCACACATTACAACGAATGGAGGAAGACAGTGGGCATAATTATTAAAGCAAATAGTAGGTGAAATAAAAGTGGCACACAATGGGCATAATTATTAAAGCAAATTGTTTCTGAAATAAGTCACGGGGGACTAGACAACACTAGGGACTATCACTGAGGACTAGACAACACTGACAATTATTAAAGTAAACACTAGGGACTAGACAACACTATGGACTATCACTGAGGACTAGACAACACTGACAATTATTAAAGTAAACACGGGGACTAGACAACACTGCCAATTTTGACTGAATACAAACAAATATTACAGTGAAATTAATTTCCAAACAGCTCACGCACCAAGTTTTCTAACAGATCTTTTTTCCTGTCATCGAGATGCTCTTCGAAAGTTAACTTTAGGTACAGTTTCATTTTCTTCAATCTGGTTTTCTCCTGTTGCACTGCGGTGTACTCTTTCAATCGTTCAATCTCTTGCAACTTGATTTCTTTGAATTAAACCCACTCATGTTCCACCTCCTCCAAGGCAGCGTCCTTGCTTTTCTTTTTTCCTTTTTTTTGGCTTCCTCCCTGCCCATTGGACGAGCACTAGATCCTACAGAGTCCTCGTGAGATCTCTATGATCCACTACTTCCTGAGCCAGCACTTCCTCCCATTTGACTACCATAACGTGGTTGATCATGGAGAGCGTGCCATTCTTCCTTTAAAGTAAATTGAACATTCTAACCACATGCATATAATTCCTGGGTTTTTGCTAAAACGTCATCTTTCGACCAACCGCTTGCTTGCAAACGCTTAGCGGCATCATAAGCACAACCCATTTATTTATTAATTTGCTCATATAATTAAAACGGTTTCGGCATACAATTACATCACGCGGAGGATCAAATTTGCAATGCTCATTACAATACTCAGCAATTTTACCCCAATATGCTTCACTTGTCTGGTTTCTCCCGACAACACTGCATGTTCCATATTTTATCCACCCACTAATTAACACCAAAATTTGTTCAGTGTTCCATCCTGCTTGCTGGTTTTTCTTGCTCTTAGGAGTTGTATCCTCTGAAACTGGAGTGAGTTCATTACCTCTTGTCATTCCACTACGATTTATTTGTGATGAAAAATCAGAATATTCACCATCACTCTGAAAATTTTTATTCATCATTGGCATATAACCATTAAATGAGGGTGTTTGAGATGGATATCCCATCATAGATCTAGAATATGGATGAAAGTTATTTGGAACAGAGCATGGGTGATTGAAATTTGAGGCAAAACCAAAATTAGGCATGTTTTGAGGATTTTGGTTGGGAAATTGATTTGGGTTTTGAGGATGTTGGTTGGGAAATTGATTTGGGTTTTGAGGATGTTGGTTGAGAAATTGATTTGGGTGTTGATAATTGTTGGGATTTTGGTAGCTAAATGGGTAATCAGAAGAATTTTGGGTGTTGAATTGATTGTTATTGGGATCCATTTCACTAATTAAAGACTAAAACTTCAAAAGAAAGGCTAATAATAAGATTAAGAGAGTGAAAAAAACTTGATTTTTTTCTGTGTCCAAATCAAATGATCCAAGTCTCTATTTGTAGAGAAAAAAAATCATGAATTTTGGTAAAAAAAAAAATTATTTGCAATGAAATAATTGAGTCTAAATTATTAAGAAGATAAAAATTCAGGCAGCCTGTAATAACGCGCCACGTGTCCCACCTTTTCTTCCTTTGCAATTTCTCTCTCCGCGTCCTAACGCTTCACGCGCCCTGTCGGCGCGTGTGTTGGACGCGCCCGTTTCAGAAAATGCGCGCGCGACACGTGGCACCCGTGGCAGACCTTAAACATGTTGAAACCATTCATCTACTCTCTCTTCCACCTCATCTTCAATAAGCTCTCCTCCAATGGTTCAATAGCTTTCAACACCCATTCAATAACCCCATTGCAAATGGTCTTACTGGCAGATTTAAATCTGTCAGTAATGTTATGACATAATAACAAATCCGTCAATACCCCTTTTCCTTTTAGCCAGTAAATTAATAAGATCAAAGTTGTATCAAACAAAGAAGAGAAATTCATCTCCTCTTCTTCTCTCTCTCTCTCAGCTACCCGAACTCCCCCACCCCCACTGGCAACTTCAAAAGTTTCTCCCTCTCGCTCTGGTTTCTCTCTCTCACAAATATCTCTCGGTTGTCGCTCACTCACTCACTCACTCTAAGGTAAGCCTATCAATTCTCCAATTTCTCCTTCCATCTCCAATTGTATGTTTTAGGGTTTCAAAATTGGGAATTGTTGACGGGTTAGGAGCAAACTTATAAAAATTGCTTATTATTATTCAGAATTGGGAATTGTTAATGGGTTGAAATTGAATATTGATGTTTGTTAATGAAAATTGCCTATTGTTTGAAATTGAGAATTGTTCAGAATTGGGAATTGTTAATGGGTTCAAAACGAAATTGAATGTTGATGCTTGTTTACAAAAACTGTTTATTGGCTAATTTGGTGGTTGCATAGAAATATGGATGTACAATATGCTACCTTTTCAATTTGAATATTATTTTGTTCTGGATTATTTTGAAAATTCTAGTCTTGATGGATGTTTATAGTAGTGAATATTATCTACAGGAAGGCAGATAAACTCTTAATAGCCTAATTGTTAGTAAATACTTGATAGTTGTTGTATCTTGATTAATAATGGAATATTTGGGTTCTCTAATTATAAGACATGTTCAATCCTTCTCTTCCATCTTTCTCTTTTTTTTGCTTTAGATTTTGGTTTTAGCTATATTCTATCTTTACAATTCTTCACCATTTATTTTGCATATAATATAACTTATTCCTTGTTTATTTTTTATATACCTTTAACCTTCAAATCCTTAAAATCACAAGGCATTCATTTTTTAACTCTATATCCTAGAATTTTAAATCGTCACTTCAAAGGCTTTGGCTTAGTTACTTTTATCAAAACTAGAATGATGACCCGTGCGTCGCACGGGTCTTATGAGCTATAATACATTTACTATTTGTAAAAAAAAAATACATTGACTATTCGAAAAATGCAATAGTTATTTGAAAATAGACTTTTGACTTGTGCGACACATGATTCTTTTAGATTTAAAATGATAGTATTATTTTATATTAATGTTAAATAGGATCTTAGGAGAAATTAGTATATTGTCTCATACAATAAATGTAATCTGCAAAATACAACTAATACCCAAAATGAATCATTTTTAACAAAAAAAAAAATGGCTGGTGAAATAACATGCTCTAAATTCTGATCTAGACGAACAAAGTAGCAGAACTGGTACGGCGAAGGAACATTGTAAATAAGCGGCCGCACCCAAATAAAAGCAAAAAAAAAAAAAGAGCGAAACAGACAACTAACTGATCCGAAAAGAATATGCACAAAGAGCTTAAGCATCACCAACATACCACCACCATCAGCACATCCAAACGACCCAACCAAGCAGAAATAGGATCGATGCCACAGTCTCGTAAAAACAGAGCGAAAACCATGTGACTACCACCTTCCACAAACTTGCAGGTAACTTTCATGAGGAATATAAACCATAACAAAGCCTACAATCTGTGAAATTGAATTCATTGCTGAATAAGGAATATAAACTATAATAGCAAGATGTTCCAAGGCATATCAACCCGACAATAGAAGTTCAAAAGTTACTGGTACCCTAGTTATGTTGCTCCCTACATCAACAACAAACATTTTTTTTAATCAACTAATATTATTCACACCAAGTTGTACATAAAGCCCCACCGCTCACGGATAAAAACAAAAAAAGTGAAACAAACAAAAGGTGCCGATCGCGGATAAAAACGAAAAAAGATAAACAGACAAAAGGTGTCGTATTTAGGCGGGACTCCAAAAAATAACTCTCCTAAGAATTAAAATACTTCACAGTAAAAACACAATGAAACTAAGCATGCTACTAAAGTATACAATAAAGGAATTAGAGAACATTAGCTAAACAGCCCCTTTGCACTATCATCCCACAAAAATCCCAACTAACCACAACCGAGCATACCAAAGCCTCAAAAACAGCCCCCTACACACTCCAACTGTGCGCACCAAACCAGAACAGCAGGTATCACACACCAGCAACCACACGCAAACAGTAAGAACAACAAACCATTGATAATATTATTTCAAACTAATTCGTGAAGAGTTTGGTTGATTTCTTCTATAATTGCTTCTTTTCCTTTAGACAGTACACAACTCTACACCAGAACAAATCAAATGGCAGCTATAAACTAAGCAGGAAATTTCCAACTGACAAATTCAAGCTCTAAATTGGATATAAAAAAATTGATCAAACTAAACATATGCAAAAGATATATGTATTCCTCAAAGATTATCGTGCTTGAAAGAGAGCAAGAAATAGCTACATACGATTTGAGTTGGAAGTGAATTTATAAAAAAAATCATAGATGTAAAATAGAAAAGGAATTGCTCCTCAATTTAGAGCAAGAAAATAGAGCTCATTCGGATTCCATTACTCCTCAAATTATAGTTAGAAATGAATCAAAATTGGAAGGAAATAGTAAAGGAAAAGATGAAGCAAAGAAAACATAAACAAATCCAGAGAAGGAGAATCAGCAGTGAAGAAATGAGAAAGGGGATGAGAAGATAACAAAATTGAAAGCCCTGACATGATTTTATCGGATCCAAAATCACCCTTTTAGAATTACTGGCAAAAAATGAAGAGAGGATTCAGATTGGAATCATAATCTTGAGAGATAATGTTGAATTTGTATTGGGATGGAGAATGAAAATATACGAGAAAGATTCAAAGTTAATTTGTGAGTCTCTCAAGGCTAGTCAGCCGCCCAATTCATTATGGGAGAATACATAGGAATTAATTTTTTGTTGTTTACCATGTGGTATAGCAAAAGCCACCGAAATTTTAGTTTTGATTCATTGACATGAATTTTGAAATTCAAATTGCCAAAGATTTAGAGAGAAATTTCTAGGGCTACACTAACAGCAATTAATGTAATGGATTTAGAGGGAAATTGTTAGGGTTAAGTGTTTGCAAACCTAATAACATTAAGGAGTAAGGGATGTGTTAGTCATTGAGGACAGTACAATTTTGAAATATTGAAGTTATGAATTTTTATTGATGCCTATGATTTTACATGTTATTTATGTATGCTATTGAGCTCTTTCAAATGAGCTGTGTTCCAGCCCTAGATAATGGAATTGAAAGTGTAACTTTGCAATGTCATATTACAATTTATAAACTTGATGGTAAGGAAGGAAGGAAATCTTTGGATAAACATTGTAAAACTCTTGTACACAGGTTTCTGTTGTTCGAGGTACTGATACTAATATACATGATGACTTGAGCGTCGTGCAACGTGAAATGGGCAATGAAAATATTGGTATGTTTAAATTCATGCTTTGGCTTATTAATTTTAACGTGATATCTTCTTGCTTAGACCTATTAAGAAGGATATTTTGAAGTTTGGCCTGATTTTTAATTATCATTTGAAGTGGTCTCGGAAGCATATCCCTTGGTTTACACCAAAAATAACAATAATAATTATCGTTTGAATGAAGACATATATTGTTCTTAAAAATAAATATTAAGTATTATAGAATGTAAACAAGAAAGAGAGACTTTAAAATAAACAAAAACAGAAGGAGAAAACAAAGGTTTTCTGTAAATCTGAATCATGATCTCTGTTAACTTGGTTAAAACTTGGTTAAAAAATGGTTAATTCTATGATACCCAACAATAATACTGATTTAATAGTGTGTTTGCAGGTTCTTACAAATAAGGCATTGATTATTATACATCATTTGGATTGGACTATAATTTTGTTGTCGATTGTACTTAGTTGTTCGTGGCGGCAAGAAACGTAGATGAAATTGAAGAGTTGGTTCCTTATTTATTTCACATATTCAGAAACTCCAAAACTGAAGGTGTTCTTCTACCTCATACTTTGTTCTCTATTTTCATTCTCCTAGTGGGTAATAAGTTGGCCTGTCATCTGATAATATGGGGTTTAAGATGCTATTTACCTCCATATGTTTTAGTATGATGCTTTCGTAACTTAGAACTTACTACTTATAGATGCTTAATGATCCTGTTTTCACTTGCAGAGTCTTAAAACATTGTAGAGTCAGCTTCGTATACTATTGTGCTTGGAGGTTTGGATAAGCTAAAGTAGCAGCTAAGGTTGTATTTTAGGTTTAAATTAACTTAATTTTGGTTCTTTGAATATTTTCTTTTATGTGGAAGGATGCATACATGCTGGCCTAGTAGGATAACTTACTTATATTTAATTTTGTAAATATATGTGCAGACCACCGTGACAACCTTTATTGAAGCTTTTAAAAAGAGAGGAGGAAATAGAAGCAGGAGATCACCAGGAGGGAGATTTGGATCAAATTTGCCCGAATATTATGATAATAGTTTATTTTGTTAGTTTTCTAAATTGTACGAATATTATTGAAATATTTATGATTTTGTACTACAACTATTTATGGATCGAATGAATATTACGATGATATCTCGTTTAATTAGTTTGTGTCTTAGTAAATTTTAAAAAATTTAGGGGACATTTAAATTATTTCTTTATTTTATTTGTGTTTAATTAATTTTAATCATTTAATTAAAATATAAAAGTGGGAAGGAATCATAAAACAAAGTGAGAAGTACATTACTGACAGAAATTTTCGTCGGTAATGCAGATATGTGTAAACAATCTAAAGTACAAACACATGAATCCCCTTCTATTCACGGGAGGGGAGTGTAATTTGCTCTTAATGATAATTGAGACTAAAATAAGCCATGTGTACTTGTGAATGGATAGCACTTGGGTGACATAGAATTGGTGACCGATGACTGTTCATCAACACTAGTTTTTAGTCATGTTTATGTCGTTTTTATGGCATTTAGAGAATCAACTGCTTGTAATTCATGGTGAAATCTGATCAAAACAGGAACAAGAGCCCAAAAGAAGAAATTGGTGAAAAGATAGAAATTTGCCTAAAAGTGAAGAATCGTGCCACGTTGAGAAAGGATCGTGGCACGTTGCAAGGATGTGGAATTCACTAATACGTTCGGGAAATTTCGTGGCACAATAAACCACGAAATGTGCCACGATGGTTGATGAATTTGCTGCCACGTCATATTAATGAAGTGATCGTGCCACGATTGTCTCGTAACGTGGCATGTAACACCCCGTTTTCCCAACATAAAAATTTCTTTAAAAAGAAAATCATGCATCAGAGTAAGCACATAAACAGGGCATCACATTTCCAAAAACATCTCATGTTAATGAATAAATAAACATTAAATCTTCATAAAATATTAATCATTATCGCAACGGAAAAATCATAAGGAAAAGCATCTCAAAAGTCTTTGGCACGCAGGCCTCATCAACGTCTTATTAACAAAATCTTCAAAATAAACATAAGCATGAAAAATAACTTAATACGCAAGGAACAGAGAAAAATAAGGAAGATCCCCTATCCCGTTACGTATCAGAGCACCTAGACTCGACTGCAGAAATCCTCACATGTCTGCACCTAATCTTGGTTACCTGCACTTGCCCACAAGGCGGCAATTCCAGCAGAAGGGGTGAGATTCACAAATAATTATATTAAACATGTAATTAAATAATCACAATTCAACAACCAAACATAATCCAACATATCGCAGATAACATCTAGCATTTAGAACATCAACATAAGCAACACATCATTTAGCATCGTCATAATCAACATCATAAACATCTTAGTAAACATCTTAGACGACTCGACTCGACATCATCACTTGACTATGCAACCCTACGTCTTATATGCATGTGGTACCAATCCAGGGCATGAGCCCTCGTCGCTGTGAGCATAAATATACTCCAAGGCATAAGCCTTCGTCGCTGATGAGCAAAGCTCCAGGGCATAAGCCCTCGTCGCTGGTGAGTAAAAACTCCAGGGCATAAGCCCTCATCATAGAATGAGTATGCATGAGACTCAACACTTTTTAACTTAAACAAGTTAACATCATAAACGTCGTAGAACATCTTATTCATCAAGGACTGACACATGCAGCAACTGTACATAAGTAAATAGCAACATGGCAGCAGGTACATCATTCATATAGCATCCATAATGCAAGCATCACAAGTAAATCAAACATTTACAACTTAATTGATTCATATATCACACATAAGTGGCATGAAAAACCATCATAAACAATCTCAGTCATCATGTACCGTCATTACAGATCATATTAAACTTCATTAAAAGTCCCAGAAGCTACCCAAAGGTCATCTCTCAAGGTTACATGCGACTGCAGGTCGCCAACAGAATGGATTCTGGGTTCTGACATGACTCGCTATGGCGAGTGGGAATGCTCGCCTCGCGAGCTCTAGGGGACTGCTCGCTATGGCGAGCTGGGTTGCTCGCCTCGCGAGCGATCTAGGTCTACTCGCCGTGGCGAGTTGCATAGCTCGCCTAGGCGAGCGATGAACAGACTGCTACGGGTTCTGCGAAAATCACACATAAGGGGTCCCAAATTCATCACCTAAATCATCTAAACTCTTAGAAACAACATCACTAAGGTTAATTTACGTTCTGTACTCAATTTCTAACTCTATTTCACAGCTTCATAGCCTAATTCATGGTTTTTCTCAATTTTAACCTAATTCCAATTCTCTCAAAAACAGCCCTATGATTATTGATCCTGATTAGATGAATTACAGAATAATATAATCAAATGCTAGGCTCACCCTTACCTGGTAATAGCAGAAAAACGCAGCCCTCTATGCTCTTCTCCCTTCACGTGACTTTTCCTCTTTTTCTCCAAAACTCAGTAACGCGTACTGACTCTCTTGACCTAATTTTCCCTTTATATACTCCCAACAAATCTTATCTTATTTACTCTTTCTCCCACATAACTCTCTAAAATCCAAAACTATCCCACAACTAAATATTTTATTTTATTTTCAAATCTTATTTTATTAAACAATAAAATAAGTCACCACGTCGCTTAAAATCATATTAAATCTTAATTCACCATCGCATAATATATTAATAATTATATATAACTTCTCAAATAAATCAAATAACTAAATAATCAAAAATGGGCGTTACATGGCACGATGATCGGCTTTCTGAAACCCTAAATTTTTTTCTATATAAAGCCAGTTGCGGCCAAGGATTAGCGAACCGATTATTATTGCGATTTTGAGCATAGAAGGCACAAGGAGACTGAAGAACAAGCCCTGAATCTCATACCAACTCATCGTTGGTCGGATTTATGTATGTTTTCTCTTGTTTATGCTTATGATTGTTTAGTTATGAGTAGCTAAACTCTTAGTTTGATTAAGCCATGATGAACCTATTGTAATATATGAATCAATAGTTGAAAGTCTCTTTATTATTATTAATATTATTCAGTCTTTATTCATAATTATTTGTGTTCATTGCTTTTCATATGATTGTTTGCATGACTATTAGCCCTAGCTTCTTTCAATCACATAAATTGATTTTAGTAATTGAATGAATACTAACCCTAGCTTTTAATCCTAAACTAGTAATTATGTTTAATTCAACATAAGGAACCTAGAGATAGGAAATTGAGGATTATGACACATGAATTGACGTTCCGACATTGCTTCCGCGGTTATTTAATCGGTTTAAGAGATTAAAAGGTTATAACTTAGGAAAGGGTTTTGAGTCAAGAGATTGATCAAAACTACTTAGTTAATTTGTCGTAAAGATTGAATAGTAACTAAGAATAATGGGAGGTAGACTACTCATATAGAGCAATAGCGGATTCATCGGCTTAATCATTTATCTCAAACTAATTTTCTCTCGCACTTTATTTCTCGAGTATTAAACCAAAATCTACTGCTTAGGGCAACCAAAATAACTTTTATACATCCTAAAGAATAACTTGAATCCTGAATTGAGATTAATACAGTCCTCTTGGATTCGATCTTTATTACTACTTCGATAGTTTTTGGTACACTTGCCAAATTTCTATCAAGTTTTTGGTGCCGTTGCCGGGGACTGTTAAATCATTTCAATTTGGTAATTTCGTTATCATTTAGGATTTTTGTCATTTAAATTTTTGTTTATATATTATAAAATATATATATGTATTCTTGTTGCTTTTACTTTATGTTGTGCGGTGCTATGATGGTATCTTTTTCTTTTTGTTGTTTTTGTGAGGTCAAGCGAAATACTCTTTGATTTAGGATGGGAGATACTCCATCTAGACGCACCTTTGGGGACTATGGTATAGGAACACAACGATGTCTTATCACTCATGGGTTTCAACCGGTGAACCTAGTTGCCTTCAACATAAAAAATTCAATTCTTGTGGGTCTTAGATTCACTCATGTCATAGTTGCCTTCACTCATGGGTTTCAACCGGTGAACCTAGTTGCCTTCACTCATGGGTTTCAACCGGTGAAACTCATGTCATATGATGGAGGATCACTTCAAGACCCATACGAACACTTGAGTACATTTCATGAATCTTGCATATTCTGCTGCCCAGATGGAGTGACTGAAGATCAGAAGAAGCTGCAATTGTTCGCTTTAACATTAACTGAAAGAGCGAAGGATTGGTTGCATGCTCTTCCTAATGGTACAATTCAACAATGGAAGGAGTTAGAAGAGAAGTTTTTGAAGCGGTTCTTTCCCATATCGAAGTTGTTGGAGAAAAGAGCAGAAATTAGTAGTTTTGAACAAGGTGATACAGAATCTCTCTATGATGCTTGAGAGAGGTTCAGATTGTTATTAAAGAGGTTTCCACCACACGGTTTTGATAAACTGGATCAGATGCAAATATTTACACTTGGGTTGAATGTTCAAACTAGGATGCTCCTTGACGCCTCAGCTGGTGGTAGCTTGAAAGTTAAAACTGACCATGAAGTCCAAGCCTTAATAGAAAACATGGCCCAAAATGAATATCGTACTGATTCCGAAAAGAAGAAAAGGGGCGTGTTTGGGGTGATTGACCACACTGCGATCTTAGCTAACCAAGCAGCCATGAACAAGCAATTGGAAACTCTAACTAAAGAGTTTCATGGTTACACTATGGCCAACAAACCACAAAAAGTAGCTGCAAGCAGATGTTATTTATGTTGAGGGACATGCAAATGGTGAGTGTGTACCTGAAGGAGGTAGTGAGGAAGCCAATTACATGGGAAACTATCAAAAACCAAACCCTTACTACGATTCAGGCTACAACAAGCACCCTAACCTAAGCTACACCAACAACAACACCTTGAACCCTCTGCTACCTAACCCTCAACAACAACAACAAAGATAGCCTTCAGCTCTTGAGGAAACTATGATCAATTTCATGAAGATGACTCAGGGAAACTTTGAAGAAATGAATAAGAGTCAAGAAGCTGAAAGAAAGATCAATGAAGCTTCTAGAAAAATGCTTGAGACTCAAATTGGGCAAATGGCAAAGCAGTTGGCTAAACAAAACAAAGGGGAATTCTCAGGTAACACTAAAGAAAACCCTAAGAATGAATCTTGTAATGCTATTGAGTTGAGGAGCAAAAAGGTATTAACACCTTTAGTTCCAAAAGCTCCTAAGAAAGTTGATGAAGTAGTGGTGGAGGAAGTTAATGATGGTGTAGTTGAAAATGAAAGGAAGAGAAAAAATGATGAGGGAGAAAAAAGTGAGCCTTTGATAGATGTGGATTCAATTCTCAGAAAATCTAAAAGTCAGCTCCTCAAGGATGGTGATAAGCCTCAAGTGATTCCATACTATGTGAAGTTGCCTTATCCTGATTTCAGTAAAAATAAGGAGAATGTTAAATATTCAAAGAATAAAAATTGCAAAGTCATTGAATTGAGAACCAGAAAAGTGTTCAAGCCGGTGAGTCTTGAGAGTACCAACAAAAAGGTTGATGAAGTGGATAGTAAAGATGAAGTTGGAAATGAGCAACAAGAAAAAAATAAAAATGAAAAGAGAATGCTTGTTGAATCAAAGTAGAAATATCCACCCTGACTGACTTGGGTGTTTGTGCGTCAAGCTCAATGACGTAAAAGAAAGTGCTTGGTGGGAGGCAACCCATTTTTTTTATTTTCCATCTTTTTGATGTTTTTAGTTTTACCAGTATTGTGTCGAACATTGTGTTACCGTGTAAGTCAGTTTTTAATTTTTATTCCCCGTTTGTAATGCTTTCCTTTGTTTATTATTAATGAATCTGTTTGCTTTTGGAAATTTATCAGTCTCATAACAGTGCTATACCAATGATATCTCAAAAAGTTCAAAGGAGGATGATGCCTAATTGATTCAAAGGGAAGTGTACGACAAAAGGAAATAGTTAGCCACAACTCCCAAATAACTCAACTTGTAAGGTCCATAGCCTAAATTCTATTTTTTCAATTTACAATATATGAGTGTTCTATGCAATTGTTGTTTCTAGAACTTGCGATATTTCTTTATTTTGTTGATTGGTCTTGTTTTGTACACACTAAGGCAAAGTGCTTGGTTCCTTGAGCCTTTTTGAGCCTACCCTGATTTATTTTTTATTTATCCTTTGTAAAGCCAAATTGAGCCATTAGGTATAAACCCCTTGTTCGGTGACGATCCATATTACAAACCTAGAAAGCCTTAGGAATGAATGTCCCAAATATTTGTTTGACGTTAAGCTATCTAGGTTGTGTGAAATTTTCAAGTTTGGGGTTGCTTATGGAATTAGCAACTTACTAAGTTTGGGGTGGGGGTACTAGAGAACTAAGAGAAAGAGAAACATTAAATTTTATCTCTTAAAAAGCAAAAAGCACTTGAAAATGTGTAGAGAAAAAAAAAGAATGAAAAGGAAAGAACTTTGTTTGCGAGACCAACAATGTTTACATGTCTCGAAAGAATAGAAAAGGTTCTCTAGTACTCTTTTGTTTTAAATTTGGAAGGAAGGAATTGGTTTGTTGTGATTTTATCAAGATATCCAAAGTAGAATGAGCTTAACTCCATTATTGTTCTATAACACTACTTTCCCAAAAATATCCACCTTTCACCTAAACTCCATTATAACCCTGAAAGACCTTAAAAGTGAGTACTTAACTCTGACTTTGATTGACAGTTTAGAAATTTTTCAAGCTTATGGTGATACGGCGGATCTGCATGATGATTGAGTTACCCTATTAAAACTTATGCGTGGAGTAGTGGATTTGGAGGTATGAGCTAGGCATCCAGTACATCATTAAACCGGGTAGGAGAGAACTTTTTGAACATATCATTGGTTGGTAATCTGTTATCTTACTACGATTTTTCCATTTTCAAATTTGATTCCTTGAGGACAAGGAATAATTTAAGTTTGGAGTTGTGATGACTGTGCATCAACACTAGTTTTTAGTCATGTTTATGTCGTTTTTATGGCATTTAGAGAGTCAACTGCTTGTAATTCATGGTGAAATCAGATCAAAATAGGAACAAGAGCCCAAAAGAGGAAATTGGTGAAAAGATAGAAATTTGCCTAAAAGTGAAGAATCATGCCACGTTGAGAAAGGATCGTGGCACGTTGCAAGGAAGTGGATTTCACTAATACGTTATGGAAGTTTCGTGGCACGATGAACCACGAAACGTGGCACAATGGTTTGATGAATTTGCTGCCACGTCAGATTAATGAAGTGATTGTGCCACGATTGTCTCGTAACATGGCACGATGATGGGCTTTCTGAAACCCTAAAATTATTTCTATATAAAGCCATTTGCGGCCAAGGATTAGGGGACCGATTATAATTGCGATTTTGAGCATAGAAGGCACTGGGAGACCGAAGAACAAGCCCTGAATCTCATACCAACTCATCGTTGGTCGGATTTATGTATGTTTTCTCTCTTTTATGCTAATGATTGTTTAGTTATGAGTAGCTAAACTCTTAGTTTGATTAAGCCATGATGAACCTATTGTAATATATGAATCACTAATTGAAACTCTCTTTATTATTATTCATAATTGTTTGTGTTCATTGCCTTTCATATGATTGTTTGCATGACTAATAACCCTAGCTTCTTCAATCACATAAATTGATTTTAGAAATTGAATGACTACTAACGCTAGCTTTTAATCCTGAACTAGTAATTCTGTTTAATTCAACATAAGGAACCTAGAGATAGGAAATTGAGGATTATGACACATGAATTGACGTTTCGACATTGCTTCCGTGGTTATTCAATCGGTTTAAGTGATTAAAAGTTATAACTTAGGAAAGGGTTTTGAGTCAAGAGATTGATCAAAACTACTTAGTTAATTTGTCGTAAAGATTGAATAGTAATTAATAATAAAGGGAGGTAGACTACTCATATAGAGCAATAGCGGATTCACCGGCTTAATCATTCATCTCAAAGTAATTTTCTCTCGCACTTTATTTCTCGAGTATTAAACCAAAATCTACTGCCTAGGGCAACACAAATAACTTTTATACATCCTAAAGAATAACTTGAATGCTGAATTTAGATTAATACAATCCTCGTGGATTCGATCTTTATTACTACTTCGATAGTTTTTGGTACACTTGCCAAATTTCTATCAGTGACATTAACCAACCACAATGTCACAAGTGGCTTTTTTTTTTATCTCCTTCACAAGAATTGTGACCCCCCTCCCCTCCCCTCAAAGATGCTTGAATTACACTCTCATTCCCTCTTATGTTAAAATATACACTCCACTCCCTTGAAAAGAAAAATTTATACTCCCCTCCCTTATAAGATGCTTGAATTACAACCTCTTTCCTTAATAATTAAATATGCACTACACTTTAATCTATTTTAACTTAATAGTTATTTTTATGATATATACTAATTTTGAACCACTATTTAAGATTTTTTTTATTTCTTTATAATTTAAATATCAATGATAATTAAATTTAAACAGTTTGCTATTAATTTTATATTTTAGAATATAAAATTAACTTTTAAATAACAATACTTTATTGTCTTTAGTAATTTTCACATTTTTAATTTTATTTTGGGTTGTTTCATATTTTATATTAGGGTTTAAAACTGTATTTTAATGAAATTGTGAATAAAAAATAGTGAAAAATATGTATTTCAATTTGGATTATATGAAAATAGACCCTCAATACTATTTTTCTTTTTCAGAAGTGTGTTAGATTGTTATTTTTTTCTAGATTATTATAAATGAATAAAATTATTGAGGGATTAAAGTGTAGATTTTAACATGAGTAGGGAGAAAAATGTAATTCAAGCTTATTTCAAGGGAAGAGAGTAAAATATTTTCTAATATATTTTGAATAAGAAGAGAGAGGAATGTATATTTTAATATAAGAAGGAGAGTGAAGTGTAATTCAAACATTTTTAAAGAAAAGGAATTGTAATTTACTCTATCAATGTTGCACTGATTCAAATGTTTATTCCAATCAAATGCAATTTGACTCATTCACTACACTTATATAAATTGTCTATCAGTTTTATAAAAAAAAAAAAAAAAAATTGTCAATCAATGAGCCGGTTCTTTTGAGGAAAAAAAAATATTCAAATTACACATAAGTTGGTTTAAAAGTATTGATAAAAAATGATGATTGAAAACTTTTGAAAAACTAAAACTCAATCAAAAATTTTAAGGGGATAAAAAAAAGTTAATATTACTCCCTCCGTCCCAAATTGTATGTCACTTTAGGTGAAAAAATTTGTCCTAAATTATATGTCGCTTTACAATATCAATGCAACATTAATGTTACTTTTCCTATTATAACCTTAACTATTTATTACTCTCTCTTCTTTCAATTCTTTAATTTATTTTTCCCATATTATTTATTAAGGACAATTTTGTAAAACAACTCATAATATCTCTTTTCCACACAATATTAATTGGATTTTTTAATACGTGTGAAATGCTAAAAACGTCATACAATTTAGGACTGAGGGAATAATATATTATTTATAGAAATATAAAAACATATTTAACCCGATTAATAAATAATAAGTAATGAGTAATGATATTTGTATAACCAACATATGACAACCTTTTTGACAACCTTCCTTTTCTCTCTTCCTATTAGTTAAAAAACAATAGAGAGAAAAAGAAAGAAAGAGTAAAATCATAATATGAATACGAGATGGTCATTTAAAATTGTCACAATAGGGGTACAAATATCATTTGTCAATTTTCGTCTCCAAGTAGCCCCGAAAGTGGTGTAGGATTTGCGGTGTGCTATAGTCAACGTACGCGTCTCCCTCTTGTCCCCTCCATTTCTCTCTCTCTCTCTCTCACAGGTAAGATTCTCCAATTGCTTGTTTTAAGGTTTCAAAATTGGGAATTGGAAATGAAATTTGGGTAGTATTTTAGAAACTGAAATTTGAGAATTTTATGTAATAATTGGATATAGCTAGCTACGTTGCAAGGTCCCTCTTTCAACTATTGTCGGATTTCATGTTCAATTAAAGCTTCAATTTTTAATCAGCAACATGGTTAATGCTTTTCATTGTAAATGTATAATTTAGTTCATACTTTATTTCAAATTTTAGCCATACCAATATCACCGCCGCTTCGAAAGGAATTGCGTCGCAGCAGATCTTCTCACTGACTCCATTCACAACATCATCCATCATGGTGAATGCAACTAAAGGCGTCTTCATTTCCTGGTTCGTAGTCGTAACACACTCTCTTTTCCTTTCTCATTCCTTCATATGCATTCTTAATCCAATTCATTTCAAAAATTAATTAGTAACTTTAGTCCTTAAAAAAATGATAACTCTTGGTGTTAACCATTCTTGTGTTTGGTCAGTTCATACATGAACTGGGATTGGTCTCCAATCCTTGGACCGGGTCCTAAGTTTTCAATAAAAATCTAAAATTGTCCTCAAATGTGTAAAGAGTTATCATTTTTTTTAATTCGATATCCGGCCTAAGGACCTACTAGTCCGAGGGATCCAATTGCGGGGCCCATTTAAAGTTGGAGCTATGGACCAGCCATTGAAATTGGCAACCGGGAAATCGAACACAAGACCTTGAGAGAAGCACACCCCAAGGTCCAAACCGTTATCGCTTAGTTAACCTAAATTACAACAATATTCTTGACTGCGTCTCTCATTTGTTGGTATGATCTTGAATGTTATTTTTTACAGTTAGTTTGGTCTAAAATATAGCTTTCATTAGTCAGTTTGGTCCATCAAATTACTAACAGAAGATGCGCTCAATTATTTTTTACAGTTAATTTGGTCTTCAATATACCTTCCATTATTGTTGCATTCATATTGAATAGTGAATTTCAAAACATCTTGGAGTTGTTTTATAAAATAAACAAATAATTGAAGGACTGATTAACCTTTCATTCTTTATTGGAAAGACAAGAATAATGGTTTGTTCCTTTTTGGTTCAGAATTTCTTAATTTTTTATATTGACAATTGAATATGTAAACAGCTGTCACGATTTCTTTCCACAAAAAAAATCAGTGATAGTAGACATCATGCTATATTTTTTTTTTTGTTTTGTTCTTTGAACTTTGTATTCCTTTTGTTGGTTGTGCAGTGATATACCTATGGCTCAATATATCATCAATATGAATGCTTCACTGCCTGCATCTGACAAATTCATAATACATATATTGGATAGTACTCACATGTTTGTTCAACCCCATGTCGAGCAAATGGTTCGAAGTCAAATTGCAAAGTTTCGTGAGGACAACACATATGTCAAACCTTCTTGATTCAATCTCAGGACTATATGTTTCTTGTATCTGCTGAATTTCATCTTTAGAATACATGTGATATTAGTTGTTAATTATGTTTCCGTTCTATTATATGTATGAATACACTCTTCAATTGATGTTGAGAGTGATTTGCCCTTTGAAAAGTTCTATAGACACATAATACAGCTATTTTGATTAAATTGATGAGGAACTGGTGCTTTATTAACATGGTCAAGTTGCTAAATAAGCACCATATTTTGCCAATTTTTGGAAGCCATAAAATTTGGTGGACTTTGTAGTGTGACATTTTAGTATACTGTATTGAAATTGATCCCACTAAATCATGTAGGCCCCTGTATAAATTTAATGTGGCCCATTTGAATTTCAACCAATTAGAATGTGTGTATTGAGAAGAGTGTATTGCTAGCAGAGTTTATTTACTATGAGAAGTGTTATCAACACACTGTTCTCAACACACATTCAAATATTGTTAGATTTTATAGTCATAAATTGTGTTCTTTCGCTGTGTGTACATTGTAATGTGTATGTATGTACAGTTGAAGTCGAAAAAAAAGGGTACAAGTTATTTTGCTGTTATCATAGACCTAACACATATATAGAGCAGTTAATGTCTACTTTCTCTTCTGATAGCTCTAATTCTTTAACAGATTATTAAAAATAAAGTCTTTCTGTTATTTAATTTTATAGAAGTTTGCAAGTTGACAGCATCTTTGTTTATCATGAGTGGATATACTTCAATTCATTGAACGGTGATTGTATGGTGCGTTGTACCTTATACAAGATGCTATTGCCATTTTGTATCACTTCCATTTTTTGTTAAATCTGTCACTGCTTGTCAAGACTGTCTCAGGCATTTCCTGGCAGAAGGAGATGAAATGGTAGAGGAATGTAAATAGAGAAGTTTTGGTAGTTAAAACGGTTGGAGAGAGAGGCTAACTAATTAAAAAGTGTCTTCTAGAGTTCTAGTTATGGGCATTTCAGCTATTATGGTTAATTTCTTACAGCCGACTTGATTGTAAACTACTGTTCAACATGGTGTTGTGTTCATAGAAGATACTTACAAAGTGAATCATGTCCGGAAAATTGACAACATGCTTTAACAACTTGTCAGCAAGAGTAATTCGCCTATCTATATAAATTCCTTTACAGGAAATTTTGTTTTCTCTGTAATTCCAAATTTTAAGCTATTTTTTATTATGATTGTTTTATTCTTTCTATGCTGGTGTGCATCCAAATGCTGGATAGAAATAGAATAAAGAATTATTGTGTAATATTGCCTTGTAAAAGGTCTTTACCAGATATGATTTCTATCTTCTATTGATATAAGTTAGTTTGTTAACTGTATACACAAAAATTTCACATGCTTGGTATACAACAATTTCACTTTGCTCTTTTAATTGTCTACTCCAAGTAAAGATTACTGGTTTATGATACTTTATCATTTATTTTTGCTCTGCTATTTATAGGGCAGATATTTGTCATTTCATTACAATGTGAAAAGTGATTGATTAAGCTTGTTTATTGACACCTTGATTATATAGATGTCTTAAAATCTGTGAGTTAACTGATATAGGATTTTAGTTGCCCCTTTGATTGTAAGTTACTGTTTAACATGGTGTTGTGTTCATAGAAGATACTTACGAAGTGAATCTAGCAGCTTGGGGTGACTTATTATAAAGGTTTTGGAAGGAAAAAGAAAGTCAAAAGTTTATTACAATGGATAATTTATGTTTTTCGCTGGAGTACATAGCTATAACAACATGAACTGAATATTTAAATCTTCAAGGGCATGGCGTTTTATGTGTTTCATTCAGTCTGTTACATTTAGGTTAGAGGAACACTATATATGTGACTGTATATATGACGCATCCTGGATTTCAAATGGGATCCATACCTCATTTGCCATTAGACAATCCCTAGGCAGCATCTTTCGTTTTATATAAGGTCGCGTGCACGTGTTTTTCTTTTTTACATTTATATTGATCATTTACTTTGCTTATACTGGCTTGAAGTTTAGATTATAATTGTCTCATTTTTTAAAAGTCAAAGGCTATTCCTCTTATTTTTAGTACAAGGATATTATGTTAGTTAATACTTTGTTTACTACCTAAGATGTGCATCTTTTACTTTCAATAACCTACTTTAAAGCTGTTCAAAAGGAGGCCTCGGCCTCAGAGGAAAGATTTGGCAATGATTCTGGGTTTACCATGATTTATTTGGTACTGTAATTGATGACAAAATGTTGATCACAGGACTGACCTTTGCATCTTCTCGTGCTAAAATATTATCAGGTATGTACGTATATCATACTTTATTCACATCAGACTCATTCTATTGCCAAGCCTGTGACAATCTGTCAGATCTTGTAATCAAGCAATTTGATTACATTTTCGGTAGACTAGTAACCAATGTGTAGATAGGTCCATACCATAGTCATTCAGCAAATTTGTTGAAGAACTAAAACCTATCTTGAGGTCATACACTAAGCAGCACAGAAGAACTGCAAATAATACCAATGATGCTATCAGACGTTTTAATGTACCAGAGTGCATCCAATTTTACATATCCAATAAAACAGTTTGCTAGATGAGTCAAATTCTGTCCTCGTGTACACAGTGGTTAGAATTCAGACCATATCTTTGTCAATTATCTCACAGAAATTCTGTATATTTGTGCATAGCTGTTTACAAAAAAGCTATATTTCCAAGTTAAGCTTACATATAAAAAGTCAAGTTATTAGATAAGTCTTAATCGAATTGGACCTCAGAATTCAAAATACACAAACAAGAAATCAAAGTAGGATTACAACAACAACCGAAGTAGGATTGTTTGTGGAGAAGATAGCTAGGAGCAGAATTTGATCTAGAGATTTAACACAGTATTCTTATGGTAAGGATCCTCTGAACCAAAAATAAGTTCAGTTTTCATATTTATGTTGGCCTAACAGTTAGAATCCACATGAATGAATACTTGAATGTATTTCAGTTCTTTCTTACAATCGTCTTGAATACAAGTTAGAGATTTTAACTTCTTTCTTGATAGTTGATTCAACTTACGTTATGTGATTTAGAAGTTTCCTCTCTTAGGCGAGCTTCTTCTCAGGGTTTTAATTTTATTTTTTGTCAACTGGCTTACCACTAAATACATCAAGATTATGTTTGGATAAGCGTTTCCACGACATGGTCCATGTCCCAATTCCACATTATGTGAGGAGCAACTACTTGTTTTTGGTTAGACATGTGTTCACCTGCCTCTTGGAAACAAAAGTATGTTAAGATTATTCAGTTTGGATGTTTGTTTTTAATGGAAGGTTGTGTGGTGTGTGTCAAAGCGGGGAATATAACATTTATTTTGAACGCAATTGAATTTTTATTCCGCTGTGGAGGAAGTAGTTTTTCCTATTTGCTTAAGTTATTGGTGTTAATGGATGTTCAGTTGCGGGTTTATCACGTACTTATACCCTTGCATTGTGTTATGTCTTCCATTCGGCAGTTACTTTGATATGATTTTTTATTTTTCTTTCACTGAATTTGGCAACCTCATGGATTCAAAATGAAATAAACAATATATGATAAGAGATGTCATGCAGTTCTGCCTCTTTCTTCATCTCTCATTTTCATATGACAATGCATGTCTGAGATACATAGGGGAGTTAAAGCTCATTTTCATGTAATATGTTATTCCTTAATCTTATCATATAAATCTAAGTTGATGCTCAAGTGATGTTATTCCATAATCTTATCATATTAATTTAAAATTCCGTTAACTAATCATCCTCGTGATTGTGAATGAGATTGAATTTATTTAGTTTCTCATTCTACTTATGTTTAAGAACCATGTAACATTTATGGATTTAACTACTTTCTCATTTTTATTTTTATATTTATTTTTTTTGGTCAGGATATTTTTATATTGGGTCTAACTCATCTTTACAAAACTAGTTTGTATTTTAGAAATGCCACTTTATAAATCATTTTAGACCTTATCTTTATTCTATCCGCGATATTTTGTGGTCATGGGAAAGGATGGGTATACAGTATAGGATTTGCTTATAAAGGGTTTAGGATCTCATTGTGTCCGTCATGTTGCCACCTCCGCTTCTCTAAGCTTGCCCGGCCTTCCCATCGTTATCCCAACCTCGCCCTAAGCCACATTTCTACTTTGACATCTAATCATGGCCGCTCGTCACTTCTCTAACCTCGCCACAATAACTGTTTTGCTTCTGATTTAATTGATCTGTCTTGGTTGTTTTATGAAGCATTTCCCAATTCAAATCTTAACAGGTCAAGATGCTTTTCCCTATTTTTGTTATTCATGAAGCATGTCAAAAGTCAACTTGTTTTTGTTGTTGAGAGTGATAGTAGATTTGTTGTTCATTTGGTATTGGCTAATTTATTTACTTCTCAGAATAATTCCTATCAGTATATTATTATAATAACTCATTCATTAGTTGAATAGAGGAGTTTGATAACTGCTTGATTTGTCTTGTATTAAAATAAATAAATCGTAGTGAAAGAGGTATTGTACTTTGGTACTAAATTATAATGAAAAGATTTTTACTCCACACTCATGCAATGCTGCTGCTGCAAACAACTCCAAGAGTATGACATGCAAACCTTCCTTCACAATGGAGACAAATTTCAATACAAAAAGTAATTAAATAAAAATATATATTCAATTAGAAAAAGGGGTAGAGGATTGCCCCAAATCAGAAAAGGGATATCAGTTCGATTCTTCGATAACTTTTAGCGGCAAAATAAAAAATATAGAATAAAAGAGAAGAAAAAATATGAGGGTTAAGGTAGAGTAAAAAATTTAGTTGAAATTGATGACCCTATTCAAGCTCTAGCAGCATCCAAACCACTCACCCCATGAGCTTATTCACATCCATCACCATCAACCTTACACATAAATAAATACCATAAAATGGGCACCACCCTCTGTCCAAGAGGCATCACACTTTAAACACCCATCACCTTCGTCCAAAACTCACTGCCGTGAGAGCCAGAACTGCACTGGATACTGCCTGATCACCACCGCCGTTGCCATCTATGCCTGGCCGTGCGCATCTCCAGTTTTGGCATTTAAATTTATTTTCTAACGTGGTTGAACGGATGGATTGGTAATTAAATTTATATTTGTAATGTGGTTGACCGGTCCCTCCCTTGGAACTTTTTCGAAATATACAATGCATACTTTAAGGTAAATCTAAGGTCGATCACAATCATTGTATTACTGGGAGAATTGGTTGAAAAATAAACACAAATATATATTTGTTGCAGGACATGAAGTTCAAATGGAAAATTGTTTTTGATGTCTGCAATGGCTACATGAAAAACATAAAAATGATTCTGGTAAGTTATGATGGGAACACAAACAACTAGTCGGATCCTAACATTGTAATGACATTTAGAAGATCTTCCTTCCAGATCATTTTTCTCACTCTGAATAAAACTGTTTATAATGCAAATGATTATTTGATATTTAGATTTGTGACTGCTTCATTTCTTATACATTTTGTGAACATAATGAAAGGAAAAAGATTTGGTCATGTGAATAAGAGCACAAGTTTCACCTTTTTCCTGTTTTTTCTTCTCTTGTTAATTCTTATATGTGATTTGTGCATTCTAATGGATTTGGTTTGTTCACTATTATAACATTTCAAGGGAACAAAATCTATAAGAATGTAAATCTTACATAAGAATTAACAAGGGAACAAAAATAAGAACGACAAGAAACTTGTGTTCTTCACATAAACCATTTCATGAAAGTTGCCGAGGTTTTCATGAACAATGTGGTTAAACTTCATGGTATGCCTACTTCCATTGTTTCTGACCGTGACAAAGTCTTTACTAGCTCTTTTTGGAAACATTTATTCAGGCTACAAGGGACAACTTTGGCGATGAGTTTTGCTTACCATCCCCAAATGGATGGGCAATCAGAGGCACTAAACAAGTGTTTAGAGATGTATTTGCGCTGTCTGACTTTTCATACTCCTTCTAAATGGTCTTCGGCTCTCCCTTAGGCCGAATTTTGGTACAACACGTCCCATCACAGCAGTGCCGCCATGACTCCATTTAAGGCATTATACGGACGCGATCCACCTCAACTCATCCGCACTAAGGGTAGTTCTCAAGACCCTCCGGATGTTCAAATGCAATTGAGCCTGCGAGAAGAATTGCTTCAGCAACTTCAAAGCAATTTACATATGGCCCAGCAACATATGAAGAATTATGCAGACAAGGGATGTCGCCCCTTCGAGTTGAAGGAAGGTGATTTGGTCCTAGTTAAGTTACAGTCGTACCGTCAATCTTCTATTGCTCTCCGCAAGCATCAGAAAATTGGGTTGCTCTACTTTGGTCCCTTTCTGATTTTACACCATATTGGGGATGTAGCTTACAAGATTCAACTACCTCCGGAGGCAAAAAATCACCCCGTATTTCACATTTCACAGCTGAAACCATTTCATGGTTCTGTCAATACTCCTTATATGCCTCTGCCTCTCACCTCCAATGAATATGGTCCGGTTTTACAACCTGAAATGATCTTGGTAAAACGCAAGCTGGTTCAAGGGGGCAGAAATTCTCACCAGATTTTAGTTAAGTGGTGTAATATGGATGAGCAACATGCCACATGGGAGAAAACCTCTGAGTTCATGAAGGAGTACCCCAATTTTAACCTTGAGGACAAGGTTAATCGTCATGGGGGGAGTGATGTAAAGACCCCACATCAAACTGTCAGCAAGATATAGCTAAGGGAAGCAATTCCGTGGAGGCATATCCAGAATGCATGGGAGGAAAAGGACAGGATTAAAACCGTTAGCAGGCTCAAAGGCTATATAACCAAATGATAATGGAATAATTGGGTGTGAAAAGTGTGATGCATTTTCTCCCTCTTATCTAGATTCTCTCTCTGTACCTTCACATTTGTGAGAAGCTTCTTTTTCTGTTGCAGTGCTTGTTGCTTCTCTTGTAATCACTATCCATCCTTAGTTCATATATTTGAGTGCGTATTCTTCTGCCAAAATTAACAGCAGTGACCTTTATTGTTAGCTCTTTTTAACACATAACACGTCTAATCTGTTACATGGTTTAGATCTAGCACTTGTCTATTTTCTCACCATAAAAGGCCAAAACCATAGGATTATAAAGTGAAAAGCCAATTTCACATTAATATATAATAAACATTTTGGCGCCACTTTGTAAACCCCAATTCTGTTTCTTCATCTTCTCCTTCACGTCACCAGAAGTTTGGAACCACTTCATACATCAATAATGGGACAATTGCGGTGGTTGTTACTGAAATACAATATGACTAAATGCTGATAACCACCACATTATTTGACTTGATTACATAGATCGATATGAATGAGTGCCATGAAAATTTCATGCAATATAATATCTATATCATGCATATTTACTACTTATCTAATCCAACTAAAATCTTTAGTGAGATCAACTGTTCCAAGTGCAAATTCAATATTTGCACACATGATACAAAAATGGTTAGAACAACAATAACCTCAAACTTTATTTCTGCAGATAATCCTAACATAAAGTTTGTATCGATACAAAAAATAAGAGTATGGAACATAAAGAAAGAGAGACTCCCACCAATCTAAAACATTCCTACTAACAACAACCATATGAGCAATATGTTCATGAAAGAACTTAGGTGTAAAGTCATTTATTGGTGGACCAGCTTGCATAGTTGATGAAAGACCTTAGATGTCAAGTCTAAAACATTCCTATCGACAACAACCATATGAGCAATATGTTCCATTTCTCAACAACGATGATTTGTATGTCTCAATAAATTTTACAAAAAACTGTTGAAGTAAAATTTGTTGTCAATAAATCCATTTGTAAAATCAGCTAAACTATTCAGCCAATATAACCAATCACATTGTCTTGCAATGAGCAAAACAAGAACCTTCCATCTTTACATTTCATTTGCAATTTGTCAAGCGGTCAGGTGACATTTTATCAGGGATCAACACTTGCATGTTATTCACGTGATTAACCATGTAGCACTGACACTTCAGATTGTAGGCATGCATATAGCAGTCAATTAACATCAGCTTTATGAATTCAATTTCTCCAAGAGAATCTTGTTAAGTAGACCTGGGTTTGCCTTGCCTTTAGATACCTTCATTACCTGCATTTGGACAAATGTAAATGAAACCGTGATAATAAAAGGGGGGAAAATAAAATATAACAATTGTTTCCAGCTCTACAAGTTCATACCTGGCCAGCAAAAAATCCTTGGAGTTTAGTTTTGCCTCCTCGGTATTGCTCGACCTGTTTCGGATTATCTGCAATCACTTTGTCCACCATTTTTTCAATTTCAACAGGATCTGCTATCTGTCATTTCCAAATAATAATCAATAAAGTTGTCAGAGTGGAATTTACCATAATGGTGTGCTGCAGTTTTACAGATTTGGAAGTGGTGCAAGATTTTATTTTATGTTTTAGTTGATTTAGGAGGGGTTGACGTGGTTTAGGGATATGAATGGCTAGCTAGTTTGGGGGGAGATTTTTTCAAATTTTGGTGAACAGATTCTGTGTGGAAGAGAAAATGGGAAAATAGTGGAGGTTAGACTTAGAGGGGACCCAACTTTTTCTTGCACAGCAGCATCTCTGAAAGCTCATATGAGAAATGTAGAGATGGGAATGAATACAACGGAAATAGTAGGGAATCATTTCAGCAGAGGGTATATTGCAGCTGATCCAAATAAAATCACAAGCTATTCATGATTTACAATGACGAATTAAGGGAAAGGTTCTTTGGTAGTTGACAAGAATCAAACAATTTGGAACAAAAACAGAATTCATATGTGGCAGCAAAGGAGGGGAGGGGAATATGCATGAGAGAAAATGCGCAATGATTATTGGTAGGGTGTCGTAACAAAATGAGGTAAGAATGAGGATTTCACTGGGCATTGGTGTAACTAACATCGCAAATATCACAAAATCGAAATAGTAAAAATATTATGTTTGCATGTAAACTAGAAAATTCATGCGGAGTGCTGAGTCAATTATATACAAACTGGTAAAAATTTCAATAATTGTTGATGTAAATACTAACCTGAACCAAGTCCTTCTTTTCTATGAGTTCCTTGACACTTCCACCCTTGGCTAACAGCTCAAATAGTATCTACGGAAACAGAAACAAATGTAAAAGTACAGAATCCAAAACAAGCCCATTATAACTGTTAAAATTAAGAATCTATAGATATTCCTTTAATTGTACAACTTGCTAGATTGATTGTCATTACTCCTAGAGTATTCAACTCACTATGGCTAGTGCTTACTAAATAAGCATTCAATGTATTTATTGTAAAGCCATTATAAATACAAGGTGTGTGATCTCATTATAGACACGCAGAGAGTTTACACAGACTTCACATATTTTACAATAACAAATGTGTGATTTTTTTCCTTCTTTTCAAATTCATGGAGACAAATAAATGAAGCAGAAATGATACAACGCATGAATCTAACCGCCATATAGTCTCATCATGGAAGACATTAGTAAAGTCCAACAACAAACAAGGGATGGAACTGTTGAGAGAGAGAAGAGAAGCATATTTATGCTGAATGAATGAAACAGATATAAAGAAACAATTTTTCTGAATGCTATATATAACAAGAACAAAGTATTAGCCTGATAAATAGACATTACAGATCAACATATATATAAATATATATATATATATATATATATATATATTTTAACAAACATATTTTATATATTAAACTCATTGGTCAACAAACACAAACACAACTAACTTCCACACAGTATTTAAGTCTCTGGAAAAACTAATGACAAAAGCTAGAAGATATGAATGTGATTAGACATACATTAGAATAATTATGCACCAATCGTTAATGCTGAAGCAAACATACCTCCTTCCCGATCTTGCCACTGATGGTTCCACCTTTAATTGAAGCAATCAACTCAGCCAACTCTTCAGGTGTAAGCTTTATATCATTTACGGTCAACTTTTCGTTTTTCATGAAGGCAGCAATATCACTCATTATCCAGTTGGCAACTAGCTTTGCATCAGCACCCTTTGCAAGAGTAGCATCAAAAAATTCTGCAATCTAATACATCCGTTGAGAAAATTCAAAATCATGTCAGACCATGACAGTGTAGTAATAATTAAACATCATTGGTATTTATATTTTAGCTTTCAAATGTACTGTACTTTAATGAGTTCTCCTCCATTAAGCTATGCAGTATTTTTTATTTTTATCGAAATATGTTGGTTTGTAGTATCTTTGACCATTGTGTATTTAAATAATTAAAAAATTATCTGGTTTTGAAAATACACGAAAATAAGTGTTCAAAACCTCCTGCCTACATCCACAGAAATGTTCCAACAAAATATTCACTCTCAAGCAAGATTACAAGTTTTGTAGAAACTTGTAAACCCATCTCAAGTTGTCTATCACCCTACAGACCAGAGTGATCCACTCATGAGTTACAGGGAGCGATAAACTCTCGCTCAAAGGGGATATCTCACTACACAAGTGATCATCACTTACACTTTCTTAGATCTCTGGAACTAGGATTCTTCAACTCTTCTGACCGTGTCCCACCAGTTATAAAGATGAATGCTATTTAGCAGAAAGGGAAAAATAGTAATAAGGTGAAATAGCTATGAGAGAGTAGAGAAGGGTGAGTTGCTTAAGGGTGGACTATAGAATAGAGGGAAAAGGAACAAGTAGAGGCGGTTAGAATCATTCATGGTTCGGTTTAGAAAAGAAAGCCAATCCGAACTGCAAAGACAGTTTGGTAAAACCAAACCAAATCGCTCATGATGTGTCCTGAAACAGACTGAGCTGGTTTTTAGGTTTAGTGCACCAGGTTCTGAATTTTTTAACCGAACTGGTACAAAAAAGAACTTCAGATTTACAAACCGAACTGTTTTTTATGCAAACCGAACTATTTTTTGTATGCAAACTGAACTGTTTCTTCTTTTGAAATGATTTTGGAGTTTTCTCCTCCAAAGCTACACTATCTTATTAATTCTTCTCTAAATGCAATAATTGAACATCAAAATCATCAAAGTGAACAATAGAATTCAACCTCCATATAGGAATCAAAGGTGATTTCCATTCAATTATATTTCAAGGAATTTCAAACAATTATTTTATTTTGTCCCGTGAATCTGCTACAAAAAATACAAAGAGGTTTCATGCGTATAAAAGAAACACAAATTAAATTATCAAAACAAAAAAAAATGGATAAGGCTACTCTTGCTAACAGAAACAAGGTTCTTAGAGCACAAACAGGAAGGGAGATTCTGTAACAGTTAGTGCTGAAATGATACACAAGGGAAGTATGAGTCAGCAATTTTATATTCTTATTACGAAACTGATAAATATTACTGTTCAAGAGAATCCTAACACCTCTTTCCTTCAAATTTAAATGCCTTGGCACAATCCTCTCCTCCAAACTGGACCCAATATTTAGGGAAAATCTTGTTCATGGGGTCCTTCTCAAGTTTATAATGCAGCACATGAGAAATGCAGAAATATGTACCAGTAATGCAGAAACGCCAAAACTGAGTACCGGAAATGCAAAAACGAAGAACCAATTAAATTCATAAACATTAGTTTATCAATTTGTAGCTTGGTTCCTTTGGTGAAAGGCAGGCGCAGTTGCACAAACGAATTTGTGAGGATAGTTCGCACGACTTACGGCTCCGAACATTTAGAGTTTGTGAACATTCATGAAGCTCTAATGAACTTGAGGTATTATTTATTTAAGGTTCTTTCTGAAATGAGATTCGAAACTAAACTGTCGAGAAATGAGAATAAGTGAATGTTGCACAATTCGATTCTTTCAGTTTGGTTCGGTCATTTGGGGATCGTTTTGAATAAGTGAAGTGTGTGTTAAACAGAGTTGCAGTTTGTAAACTCATAGAAGAGCTCCAGTTAGTCTTAGTGCAGTTAGGTTTAATTTTATAGTTTGATTCGATTTTTCAGTTTGTTTGAACCGAACTAGAGGCAGGTTGTAAGAATAGTGAGAATTAGGAGAACAGGCCTCTCAAAGAGCCTTTGTTATTCTGGTTCAGCTTAACACCAGGCCTCTTAAAGAGATATGTGACCTGAATCAATTAGGTCTTCTTTCCTGACATGAAAAAGGGGAGAACACAATAGGATTGCATTTGCTATTGAGCTTTCAGCAATAGTCATTAAGTACAACATCAAGTAATAACATTTGGATCTCTTCTTTGTCAGACATTTCTTGGATGCTGTTAAATCTTTGAATACTTTTTCCAACAACACTTACACAGAAGTGTAATATTGGACACCAAGTAGATTGTACTTGATTTTCAAATTATTATTAAATCTTTGATACATTCTTACTAAGGACTGATAGGATAGGACCATTGATAGCCTAATTTTACAAGATTACAGAATTGAAGGCAAAAGGACAAGTGAAGGACAAGAATGGGCTTAAAATCCACCAGGGGTTATTTTTCCACTTCCTATTTTACATTTTACCTTATTGTATGGAGCTTAGCCCAGCTAGCTATCATCTAGTTCTCATATAGCTTATGTTTTGATACTTCAAAAAGAGGCTTGTTCCTCTGAATTCAGTGACTATTCTGTTCTAAATTTAAATAATATCTCAGTTTCTTTATCTAAATTCTGGTTCTATCGGGGACATAGATTTTCTTTCATGTGCATACTGGTAAAGAATCTAGTAATGTTAGAAAAATAGTAGGTAACTCACATTTTTATCATTAGCTAGGAAAAGAACATCTTGCATGCCTAATCCCATCTCTTCATATCTTCTACGTTTTCCTTCAGGAAGCTCCGGTAAAGATTTTTGAATGCCGTCTACATATTCTTGGGAAAGGATTACTGATGGAAGGTCTGGTTCTGGAAAATATCGATAATCAGCAAGCCCCTCCTTTTTTCTCATTGTTATAGTTCTCTAAACAGAATATAATGTAAGAAAATAAGTGTGAGGGAAGAGAAAGCGATCATGTAGCTGCTAGAATACCTAGAAGGAAAACAACAACAAATTCACAATATAGTACTAGCCTGAGAGCCTTCTTCCCAGAGTCGAGTTTCCTGTACTATCTGATCTGCTTGACCTTGACTATGAAGTTGCACCTGCCTTGAAATTTCAAAATCAATAGCTCTGCTCATTGATGCAAATGAGTTCAAATTTTTCACTTCAACCTGCCAGAACAATAATTAATCGTAACAGCGCCTATTTGTTAATATTGCACTGCACCATAAAGCTCAACTAATATCATTTTTATAGAAGGCATAGCTAATACCTTTGTCCCAAACTTTAACTGCCCAATGGGTCGTACTGATACATTTACATCGCAACGAAGAGAACCTTCTTGCATATTTCCATTGCTCACTCCCAAATACCTAACCAACCTCTGTAATTCTGCTGCATATTCTGCTGCTTCAATACCATTCCTCATGTCAGGCTCAGAAACTATCTCTAGCAAAGGCACACCTGCCCTGTTTAGATCAACCTGTGAAAAAAACCATCAAATTTAACATACTTCAACAAGGTTATCATACATCAGGGCTATCAAACCTTTTGAATTAATTATTCAGGACAACGAGTGAAACAAAGCATTTTATGTCACAAAACATGAACTATAATCAGAGAAATATGCAAAACTGATGCCACATAAGCTTTATTGAAGCCCAAGGGTACTATTTCATTTATCAAAAACCTAAGCATAGATGGTAATAAATAAAGATAAAATGATATACGACAGACATGATGTCATTCTACATTATCTATTTATATGATAAATGAATTGTCCCATGTATTTGGATCTACCCTGATATCATTCTTGGTTGGACACCACAGAGATCACAATCTAAAATAGCAATACTTTTTTTTTTTTTTTTTTTTATATTTAACACTCTCTTTGTTGTTAAATACTCAATATTGGAGGAATTAGGGCAATGATCTTCCTCATTTGCCGATGGTAATGTGGTCAAAGCATAGTTTGAGCAATGTAATGTGCAATTTTCAGCCTTGTGGCATGCATTTTAAGATTCAACATACTTCGCAGACTCAGTAAAATAAGTTGTCTAAACAGTTTCTTTGAGAATGTCAATACTAAAAAAAATATGGAGTTATTGTTCGAAATAGAAAAGAATAATTCCTTTTCACGGTTGCTAAGAGTAGATCTTCACATAGTTATGAATCGCTGCACATGGATATTTGGGAGGTCTTTCTCAGTTTTCCATATTCAATCTTAACAAATAAGTTGTGTAGCCGTTATCAGAAAAGATGAGAGAGCTGAGTCATCAATATATGAGTTAAATGCGACTAGAGTATTGTTCTTTCAATCTTGTTTGGCTATAAGAGTTTGGTTCTATGCAGTTCAATATGCTACCTACACTATACTCTATCAAACATGATCACTTCAAAGATTTTTGCTAATAAAATAAACGTCAATGTGAACTTATCCATGACAGTTTACCTGACTTAGAAGATTTAAGGGTCTTTGGTTCCTTACATAAAGGTTATCAATACTTCAGTAATAATTATTCGGGACAATGAGTGAAACAAAGCATTTTGTCATACAAAACATGAATTATACACAGATATATACGAAGCTGATTCAACACGACAACTTTCAATGAAAAAACTTTAAATAAATATAAATGCATCAATGAACATATGGAGTCAGTAAAAAGTTCAAGCGAGTTGAACCCTGGGGAGTCACCAGGGTCAGGGCAGACCTCAAGGCTAGCGAGAGCTAACAGATATACTTACACATCACCAACCAAAAAGTCCCTATGAGAGTCACATAATTTGCAACTTGTGTTGGTCTGCGGTACGGGTTCGCGGTACGCAACATGTGAATAATTCGGTATGTACAGGGGTATAAAGCTTCGGTACGCGTCAGTTGGTAGTACCAGTACTCCCTCACACTGGCAGCCAGCCGGAGTTGAACTCACTCAAGCTCTTGCGAGTATGAGTCAACTCCTTACCAACTAAACCAACTTTCGTTGGCACTTTCACCACAATGTTTAAGGACACCAAATTAATTAACAAAAGTAGATAAATACCAAAACTAAGAAGTAATGAGAAGAAACAAAGAAACAGTACCTGAGAATAATTTCCATTTTCAGTATGCAATAACTTCCCAGCATCCTCTTCCATATGAACCCTAGTAATCCCAAACCTCTTATGCCCTCCACCATACTCCAAAGGAATATCAACATCAAGAAACCCGGAACTCGCAATCGGAACATCAAATTGCGAAATCTGATAGCCTTTAGGCAAATCAGGATAAAAATACTGTTTCCTATCAAACTTAGAATCAAACGCTAATTCGCAATTAAGCGCAAGTCCTAATTTAACAGCAAACTCAATAACCTTACTGTTTAAAACAGGTAAAGCACCAGGTAACCCCATACAAACTGGACAAATGCTGGTGTTTGGAAATGAGCCGTAATTGTAGGGACAGTTGCAAAAGGCTTTGGTGTTTGTGGAGAGCTGGACGTGTGTTTCGATTCCGATTATTGGTTCGTAATCTTTTGGGAGGTTGTTAAGTTTTTTTGATTGTGTACTTGTTGAATGTTTTGTTTGTGTTTGTGTTTGGGATTGTGTGGCTTTTGTTGTTGTTTTTGTGGAATGGAAAAAACGGTTTTGTAGTTTGAGGATTGAGGTTGGGTAAAGTAGAAAAGGTTGAAGTTGGAATGTTCTGAAAATTGTGTAAGACATTGTAATTGAAAAGAAACACGAATGAACGAAGGAAAGTAATGAAACTAAATAAAACACCTGAAAAATTAATATTCAGTTTACTATGCAGTTTCAAGTTGCATAATTTCGAAAACCTAAAATTTAAAATGTGTTTATGGAATAAAATTAGGGGAAGCTAAATGCAGAGATGAATGCAATTTGGTTTGTACAAGACGAGCACCAAGTGTTTGTGGGTTTATCTTGCGTTGTGCGTGTGTGTGGGTTTGATGGATATACTCTTTTTCTTTTTGATTATGTGGGACATACGAGAAAAAGCTTTTTAAATCTTCATTTCATTTTTTTACAATTATTTCGTATTTTCTCTTCTTGAAAATTGACAATAAAGTATCTTATGCAATCAATTATTTATATGGAACTAGTATGGACACCCGTGCCAAGCACGGGCTAGAATTCAATCATACTTTAGAGAGAAAATATTGTGATGTATCAAACGTCAGTTACATTTCAACATTGAATAGAAGAGTGAAGGTTGAACAACATATAAATTAGAAGACTCATATACTTAATGCCTTAAATATTCGGTGAAAATGTGGTTTCATTGTCATCTGGATGATTGCTCTTGGTCTAATAGATCGATCTACACCACTGTTAGCTCCCCACAAATCTCAATGGTCGTAGCATAACCTGGTTCAACTTTGTGGCGGAAACGCGAGTGGGAGAGATGTTAATGTATGAAATGTGAGTAAAGGTTTGACATTGAAAGCAACAGTATATGTTGAGCAACATAATAGAGATCTGACCCATATACCTAATTCCTTAAGATTTAGGGTGAAGATGTGGTGTCAATATCACTAATGTGGTTTCTTTTAGTCTAAAGTGATGATCAAACTCAATGTAGGAGCACCCAGTAATGAGAACATTATGATGAATTTTTTTTTTTAGTTTTTTGATGTCATTTGTTTAATTGTTGGATCTTAATATTTAGTTTTTGAATGTCATTATGTTTCATGAGAATTTTTTCATTCAACCTGTGTTATTTTAAATTCCTTCACTTTTGGTTTGATTGCAAGTGATAATGAAAAAGTGTAGATGCATTATGTTGAATTGACAAAATACATGCTTATTAGACAATTTAAAGTATGACATTTTTTTAATTTACTCTAATTTTTGGTAAAATGATTATTCGAAAAATTTCAACTCCTTCAAAAAAACCCATAAAATTACCACTAACTTAAACTATTTTATATACTCTCAGGGACAAAACAAACCATACTTATTGTTTTCCCTTATATTCTCTCATGTTCAAATTCATTTTTCACATGCTTTTTTTTCTTTCTAATTTACTTTATCTCTCATGAAATGAAGGAGCATAAATCCCCCCTTATAAAACCACCACTAACCAATCTTTTTGAACATGTTGTGACTCCTCTTGACCTTATTTGATTATGTCACATAATTACAGACACGAAGATTCAAACACTTAATTAAGATCTGTCAATGTGTCAAGTGTTATTTAAAGTTATATATTGGATGAAAGAGTATATTTTGAATAAAATATAAGTGAGATGATCAATATACCTAATGACCTAAGATTTTGCGTGAAGATTTGGAATCAACCTCACTTGTATGGTTTCTCGTAGTCAAATTTGATGATCAAACTTAGTGTATGAAAATAATGAAAGGCGGTATGAGGGAGTGGCATTTGTCTCATAGTTCTAATATTGTTCGTAAAATAAAAGAGGATAAGGATCGCTAGTAATGTCATTCGCATTCAAGTTTTTTTTTTTTTTTATATTCAGCCTCTATAAAATTTATAACTTTTGATCATTGGTGAGATGTGACAATGGAAAAAATACACATGTGCTATGATCAGTTGACAAAATACATGCTTATTAGACATTTTAAAACCGAGTACTCATAACTGAACACAAAAATGTTGACACAAATAAGACATCAAGGTTAATTTTGTAATTTCCTTCAAAATACAATGGCACAATTTAAATTTTAATTGAAGATTAAGGGTATTGCGGTCAATTGCACCACATTTTTTCTCCCACCTCTGAACATCTACCACCCTCCCACCATCGTCTTACCACCATCATCCTCAGTCCCTGCCGTCATCATCGTCGCCAAACCATCAGTTTTCTCTGACGTCGTTCAGATCTCGTCTGGTCCGCTTACAACTACCATTCTCTTATATGACCACCACCTAAACTCACAGATCCGCCGCGCCAAAACAAATCAGCGCCTATCGAAACCCACAAATCCTCCGTTCCAAAACAAATTCGCAAACCCACTCGGTGGGAAGTCAATATCTGGCGATGTCGCCGCCTGTGGGTGGCTCAATCGCGAGAACACAATTAGAGAGTGGTCGTCGATAAGATCAGGAGAGCGATGTTGGTGAAAAATGGACGTCGGTGAGAGAACAATGTATGATGACAGTCTAAGAGAGACGTCTTGGTGTGAGAGGAGGAAAAAAATAAAATAAAACATAAGGTATAAGTGAACAGTGAAATATGGTGTTGTATTCGTGTCTATTTTTTTTTGTTAGTTTATCATTTCTCTTTAAAATTTTGTGACATCTTTTTAATGAAGTCTAATTTTTTGGAAAAATAACCACCCAAAAATCTTGAACTACTTCAACAAACCCATAAAATTACTTATAAGTCATTGCATTTCATATACTCTCACGATCAAAACATGCACTACATTTTTTTTCTTCTTATCATTTATCTCATGTTCAAATTCCTTTTTGGTGTTTGTTTTTCTTCTTTATTATTTTCTATCTTCTCGTGAAAAAAAGGAATGTAAAACTTCATTCATGAAACCACCATCAACCCACACTTTTGAACATGTTGTGTGTCCATTTGAAATTTGACCAACTCTTACCAACTAAAATTTTTAAGGGTGTGTTTATTTCAAGTTTACCAAATTTATTCCTAGGAATAACATTCATTGGAATATAAAGATGTTTACCAATGTATTAAGAAAAAATATGTTTGGTTAACTTTATAATATTTCTATGAACCATAAAAATAGGGATTAAATATGAAACTATATATGAATTTATTCTCATCCCCATGGGAACTTTATTTCCACCATTTTCTTTGGGAATTTTTTTCTATTCCGAGGAACATTATATACTCCGGAATAACATTTAGTAAACTTGTAACAAACAAAGGCATATACATTTCTATCATTTTATACTCAGGAATCAACAAATATAACTCGAAACAAACAATTTCTAAATGCTAGGGTTGAACATCGACTTAATTTAGATTTAGTAATACACATATATCCAACACAAAATTATCTTTTTTAAAGATAATAGCACACCATATATGCTAAAAAAAATGTAAAGAAGTCATTAAAGGATGTTGATGAGCAAAAAATGTACATTTTATTATCTATTACTCTATGAAAACAAATAGCAATCATGTATTCCTTAATATAAAAAAAATAGCATTTAAGTTTTCTGATTATAATATTTAACACTAATGACAAATATTTCAATTGAATAGTAATTTTATATTTATATTTTCCTACCTCAAACTTAGTCAATCATTGTGATGTACTAACTCCGAATTTCTTTTCCCGACATGGAAGCTTAATTTCTATCAAGAATGTGGCAAATAATATTCATAAGTTTATCACAAGTTCTAGCTCAACTGGCAAAATGCCAAAATTGTTAGACCGGATGCCATGACTGGGGTTCGAACCCCGGTACCTCCACTTGTGTGTGTGAGTTTATAATAGCTTTGCCATTTCGTCTATCTACCAAAAAAAAATATTCATAAGTTTTTTTTTATCGATAGTTATCCATAAAAAATAGACGTCCAAATAGTACAACTAAAAAAGAAACACAATAAAGTACAAAACTAATATACTAAAGAAAATGCTCTTTATGATGAACTTGCTGCTTCCATAGAGATAGCTTCATCTAAAGGTTTTCACAATATTTGGCTTGAATCTGACTCACAACTGATAATTTTGGCTTTCAAATCTAATCTAGTGGTTCCTTGGTGCTTAAGAAACAGGTGGCACAACTGTCTTGGTAGAATTAGAGGTGAGGTTCTATGTTTTCCATATTTAAAGGGAAGGGAATATTTGTGTTGATGGCCTTGCTAACATGGTCTTTTCCTAAATTCTACTAATTAGTTTTGATCTGATGTCCTCCTTGATTTCATTAGGGGGAGTACATTAGGAATAGGATGGAAATGCCTATCCCTTAAAAAAGGTTTTGATATAGTCCTCTTTTTCTATCTTGTACTCTTTTTTTTTTCTTCTAATGAATTGATGCTCTTTCCATCCTTTTCAAAATAAAACAAAAACAACAATCATAAAAAATTCAAGAAATTATAAAAAAAATAAAAAATGCAAGGAACATCCAAACATGAAAGCGAAAAAAAAACTCATGTCAAAGTGATAAAAAGAAAGAATGAAAGCCGTAAAATTTCAACATAATGATTAATAAAGGATATAATAGAGAAAGGGAGATAAATTAAAAGTGTATTGGAAGGTGTGTAAATTTTATTTTTGTATATTGAAATATATAATAGCATCTTCTTTCCATTTTCATCATAAATTAATTTTTGCATATCAATGAAAATTAAGATGTTAAAAACAATAATTAGAACAAAGACAATCACTAAAATAAATGGAAACGATCATGTTGACTCTTTTCTTGGATTCGATTTATGTCCCTAATTTTTTATCAGGTTAGGTTTATGTTCCCTAGTTTTTTTATTCTTAAAATATCAATTATTTTCTATTTTTAATCATAAAATGTCTTGAGTACTATTTAAAATGAAAGACATAATATTGTATTGATTATCATATGTTAAAAGTTATATGTTTAACATATATTTAATTAAGAAAAAAATATCCTATAAAACAGTATTTTTTTAATGGCCAATGTTAGTAATTAGTTGTTAGATTAATACTTTTCTTTCTCAAAACAATTTTTTTTTCTTTTCTTCTTCGTCCTAGTTTGTACCAGGAACCTCAAACATAATGGAAACAACACAATCAAATTAAATGAATAAATACATTAAATTAGACAATTGATATTACATTAAATGCTAAAATGATTTTGCATCTTTTGTAGAAAAATGAAATGAGACTACTCATAGCATTATAATTAAATCAACTGGATAATCTGACATATTTTTAAGACTTTATTTATTTTTATCAAAACAAATTGACCAGAAATAATTTGAATTAATTCAATATTAGAAAAAATGAAATGGTCCTTGCAATGATATATACTCATACTCAATATGTTATATCATATAGTCATAATCAATGGTCCTTGCATTTTAGAAGCAATTCAATGGTCCTTGCAATTAAATCAATGATACGTTTAATATTTTAGAAAAGAAAGAAATAAAAATTAAAGCTCAACGAAAAAGAATTTAATATTTTTTTTGTTAAAGAGGTATATTTGTTGTAGCAAAAAAAAAATATTTGACTTACTTGTTAACAGATACGTGTATGATTGAAATCTATGATGACTTAGTTAACTATAATTGGTAGAAAAATAAGATAAATGGTGCACGACTCCATTTCATTGGTTGAGAAATCAAACAATGATGATAATTTGATGGCTACCATTGAAATGTGATTAATAAGTAATTGAAATTCATTTAGTTTTGTCATTGTAAGACTTTTGCAACTTTCCGCTTATAAATAAGGCAATTAATAAAAATAGAGAAATGCTAGCAACACACCTTCTAACACACACTTTTCAACACACTCTCTTTGATTGGTTAAAATCCACATGGGTCCCACCAAATTGATATGGGACCCACATAATTTGGTGGGCCCCATGTGAATTTTAACCAATCAAAGAGAGTGTGTTGAAAAGTGTGTGTTAGAAAGTGTGTTGCTAGCATTTTTCAAATATTAATGCATGTTTGCGTAGACACATTGCCTTGTCAAATAGATAAACTTTAATGAATTTTAGAATGTGAAGATATTTACTGTACTTTTGATTTTTAGAAAAACAATTGTAAATAATAGAGATGTCTTCTCGTGGTTTGTCACAAAATTTCTTTAGGAAAAAACCAAAATACTACATGATAAAAAAATATTTAACTGAGGAAGTGAGATATTAGGTTGCAATCCAACACAAACAAAAAACAAATTTGTAGTACAAACCTATGCAAATATCATTTTTTTTTAAAAGGAATAGGTGTAAAAATATGATGAAATGTTTAATCGGATTATTCTTAGAAAAGTAATAATGTGCGTTTAGTGAAAATTATATTGTTTGATTGATTTTAGGAAAAAGGATAATGAGTATTTATGTGTCTAGGTTTATTTTTTTTAACCCTACGGTTTCTAGGAGAAATGAATTTTAATAATTTAGAGTTCAACCGTGAAGTAACTAAAATTTAGGTTCTCCCAAATTTTTTTTTTGATGGAGTTCATAAACAACTTGAGCCAAAATACCTGGTTTTCATTTTTCTTCAAAATCAATCAATTTTAATTTTTCAAGTTTGTAGAAGTGTTGTGAAATAATTATTTTTTGGTAGAAGTGAAAGATGAAGCAAAGATTGTGGAAAGAGTTAAATATGAAGTCAATTTTAAAACGTTTGTCAATATTAGTTTTTAAAATAGAATGAATGCATTGAATACAAAAATATGACGTTGAATTAGGATATTAATTTTAATAATCTTTAATTAGGATGTTAATTTTAATAACAGTATGAATTCATTTAAATATTTAATTAGGGTGACATCTTGCTCCCTTTTGTTTTTGGTGATGTACCTTGCTCCCTTTTAGTTAAAGAAAACTAAACTTTTTACCCAAAAAAATAATATAATCAAATTTAAAACATACATGGGTAGAAAAAGAATGATTTACCACATGAATGGTATCAAATATAATAGAAAGTCTATCATGTATTATTTCTTATCATTTCCACTCCAAAGTTATCCACTCCAAAGTTATTGATTCAACCAATTTTGTGAAAATGGGGTGAACTTCTTCTTGTCTATCTGGTTTCCATCTCAAGGTTAAAGTAGGAAACATAAAGGAAGATCAAATATAATTACCAAAATAAAATATGAAGAGCAAAATATTAAAAGTAAAATAACAACATAAAAAACATTAAAAAAGTTAAACACGGACTAATAAATAGATAGATAGAAAAAGTTGCGAACATTGACGGATTAAAAATAAAACAAAAAGGGGATGAATGTGGTTATATTCAAACGTGGTAATAGAAATTTTTCATATATCTTTTCTCTTGATTGACTTCTATGTCTAAAATAAAAATTCACTCAAAAACAAAGAACCTTTAAACACAAGAGAAAATTTAAATGAGAATATGAATAAGAAAACAATAACATAAGAAATCACAATAAATAGTAACATCAGAATAAGAAACGTTAAATAAACAATAAAACGATAAAAAAACATAAATAAATAAAAGAAGAGAGAATGTGGTTGAAATCATTGATTTTTTTGGGAGGAAGAGGTAGGTGAAAATAATGAAAAACAAATTGTTTATATATAGGAAAAAAATCATGTCATGATCAATTTTAATTGGTTGATGAAAAGCATTAAATGCATTGAAACATTTTTGTGTGAAGAGCATTAAATGATAGAAGAAAAATGTGATGCCAAGTGTACTTTGGCTCATAGATGTATTCTTTTATATTATATAAAGATTTCCACTGTTAGCAATAAATTATCTCCTTTCAATAGGATTCTTCCATCCTTAAAAAAAAAACAAAAATAGGATTCTTCTTATACATTACTAAAGAATCGAACCTCCGATTATATTCGAACCTCTGATTATATTCTTAAGAGGTTTAAGTTGCTTATGACTTGAACCATTCTATTGTTGGTAACCAATAATGACTTTAACTCGCTCAAACATATAATATAGCTGCCGCCAATATCAGAGACCTCTGTGGTTGCATATCCTAACATGCAACCTTGGTGAGAGAATGAAGTCAACTTAAGCCTACATGAAAAAAATATACTTAATGAAAATATTTCATGTTTTATTTTCAAAACTGAAGTTACTCCTTCAAAAACAAAAAATCGAAGTTATTAAAATTTCATTTAAAATAAAATTAATATGATCTCAATAAAGATTAAAACGGTGGTTGACTTTATTATTCAACCAAAAACATTGAAGATTAAATTAAGGCTTAAATATGATTTTCGTCCCTGTAATTTGGACGTGTTATGATTTTCGTCCCTGTAAAAAAAAAATTTGAATTACATCCTTGCAAAAAAAAATTATTTGAAAAAGGTCCTTGGCCCTGCTTTTTTGCTGATATGGCATGGTTTTTACCACGTGGCAGTTGCTAACTGTGCAACTTTGGCCACGTGGCTCTGACGTGACAAGCCACGTCATTAAAAATTTAAAAATATTTTTTAAATTCTGAAAATAGTTTTTTAAAATTATAAAAAAATAAAAAAATCGTAAACAAAATTCTAAATTTTTTTCAATTATATAATTTTTAATTTTTTTGAAAATATGAAGAAAAAAATTGGAAATTACTTTTTTTTAAAAATCTGGAAATAATTGTTTGAAAATTAAAATATGAAAAAAAAATAATATAATCTCAAAATTTATAACTCTTGAAAATATATTTTTCAGTATTTTTGAAAAAAAATTTAATATATAATTTTCAAATTAAAAAAAATGAATTTTTCGAAATTTTTTTGATTTTTATTTTATTTTTCGGAAATTTTTTATTTTTTTTTATTTTTTAAAAAAAATATTTTAAAATTACGTGATCTGCCACATGGCCAAAGTTGCACAGTCAGCAACTGCCACATGGCGTACAGCATGCCAAATCAGCTAGGATGTGGGGCCACGGACCTTTTTCAAATAATTTTTTTTTGCAGGGATGTAATTCAAACTTTTTTTTTTACAGGGACGAAAATCAAAACACACCCAAATTACAAGGACGAAAATCATATTTAAACCTTAAAATAAATATAAAAATATGATAATTGCACTAAAACATTATTATGAAGTTAAATATCAACAAAAGCTTCATCTTTTTTTTTTTTAGGAATAAATGCTTCATCTTTATATTGTTCAAAAAACTCAATATGATGTTATCTAAAGTAAGAGATACATATGTAAAATAGATTAATACTTTGTTGTAAATTGAGTGTTGTCTATGTGCAACTCTAGAGGTCAATTCTTCAAACCACTTTCCTCTCAAGACATATACGTAATAATATTATTTTATTTGATCAAGTATGATTTTCTCGTTAAAAATAACAAATGTGAGTTATATATTTTTTATGAGTAGGATTCGTATTAAATATTTTAAGAGTAAATCAATCACTTGCATTACACCTTTCTTCAAAAAAATCACTTGCATTACACCCCTGTGGAATATGTGAAACATATTAGTTTTGTTTTAAGGAATGTGAGACATCATATTAGTTATTTTTACAAAAATTGTATTAGGATTTTTTATCATTAAAACTCAAACTTGACATCCCAAGACATGCCACACTAACAAACTTCACGTCAATCTGGTATTTTGTTGTGCTTCATGTACTTAGAGCATCCACATCCATGTTATCTACATGGGTGGTATAAATAGGTCTCACTGATTAAATTATATTATCTTACACTTTCCTATTATTTAAACCATTCAACTACATTTTTTAAATATCCATACTACTCTCCAAAACTCTAAAATGGGTCCCACAAAACCCCAAATATACATCACAATTGTATTTTATATTAATATATAACACCCTTTCACATCATAATTTAATCTTATAATAGTTTGTAATAGTCTTCTTTGTATAAACCACGGTAGCATTGTAGAGGAACGGTTGCCATTCCAAATTGCTAAATATCCTCACTTGTCTGACAAAGTGGCATAGGAAAATGCAAAGACACTCAAAATGTCAACCGATAATGGTGCTCTTAGGGTGTTAAAAGCAAAAAAGAATAAAAAGGTTGAAAAAAGGTCATGTCGTCATGAGCCCAAGGGTTCCGGCATAATTTCAAGAATTTTGCTCTCCTCGCTGCACTTTTCGCTCGCACCCAGCCAAACTGACCAATATACCTCCTGCGTTAGTTAACTAACGCAATTGTAAAAAAAAAAATAGAACTTAGTTTTTACACATGCGTGAGTTAACTCACACGGCGTGAGTTAAGTCACGCGGCGTGAGTTAACTCACGTCGAAATTAACACCTGCGTGAGTTAACTCACGCGGGTTTTGTTTTTGCATTTTAAACCTTTAAGAAGAGCCAAGCCAGCCCAATAATGGTTTTATGATGCATAACAAAGTTAGTGTGAGTGTTAATTAAAAGAACAATCACATGGGGATGAATCTTTAATGCAAATACACTTCTCCATTCATCTACCGTGTTTACCTTAGCATGGTTCAATTTGGCAAAGAAAGGTTTGGTATATTGGTTGGAAACTAATGATGCATTTTTTAACAAAAACGTGGTGAATGTTTTGGAGATATCATGTCAGTATTGGAATGGTACTTACTACTTACACAAATATTTTTCTCCCTCACTTTACTTTGGCTGCTTCCAACATACACAAAATGTTAATTCCACTTTTGAAATTTTGAAACATCGTGAGTTAACTCACGCCGCGTGACTTAAGTTACGCATGTTAAAAACTAAGTCATGTTTGATTTACACTTGTATTAGTTAACTAATGCAGAGGTATTTTTAGTAAGGTTGCAGGAGCGAGTGTTTTGTGCTGGAGGAAGAGCAGAATTCTAATCTCAAATCATCCATATCTAATCCAACGGTTGGCGCACACCTTCTACACGATTTTAGGAATTTTCAGTTGTAAAATTAGGCTATAAAGGAACAAAAACACTCATATGTAAACACATCTACACATCTTTCACTTGCCACACAATTTTATAATTTCAGAAGAACCCTTGTTTACTTGCTATTTTGAATTAAGAAGTAACTACTCATAATTCAATTGCCACTCCATATCATTACCGTTCGTCAAATCAATTCCCAGTCCTGTTTCCCATTAATTTCAATCCCCTTGATTTTTATATTGTTATTATTTGTGCCAATTGTTTTCAGTTCCTCTGCTTGGTGATTTCCTGGAAGTTTTACGCTACTGCTTGGTTAAGAAAATTTACACTGCCGTGCCCTTATAATTTTCGTTATTGCCGTAGCTTTCTTGCTTTTCCTTAATCAAAGTTGCCAAGAACAGGTTCGGTTTCCCTTTTTTTATTTTGCTCTTTAATATTAATATGAATTCAGGAGTTATATTTAGAGAATTATTTATTTTGTCTGGGTGGTTTAAATTTAGTCTAAAATAGAAGTTCCATTCTACCGACGGAACTCATGTAAATTGCAGGTCTATTTAATTATGATGAGAATGAATTTAATGTTTTGAAAATTTTGTTTTTAATTTAAAGCTTCCTTACGAGAGTAGAAAGAAAGAGCAAACGATATTAGACTTAGAAAATTCAGGTTGTTAATTAAATAAAGTAGCGAAAATATTTTTTTCATTAATTAAGAACTTATTGAATTTTAAAAAGGAACTTTAGACACGTAACCAAACATTACGAGTAGGGAATTACGCGCTTGAATCTGATAACGATTTGTTATGTTCTCGTCATAATTAAATAGTGCAATTTACATGAATGACTTAGGTTAACGGAAACCACCTTTTCGATCTCCCGTTGTTATTATCAAATTAAAATCGTTATTTTATTTTAACAAAGAAACGACAGCGGTACTTGTGATTGATCTTTGTGGATTCGACACAAACTTTTATACGTACACTTGCGGCCTATCAATAACTAATCATACTATAGATTATAACAAATTGGAAGATATATACAATTCTATTCATTTCCCCAAGCATTGCAGTGCACATATGTACACTGTATTTTGGTTATTTCAACTTGCGAATGTCTTCTCGCAGGAAGGATGATTTGATAATCATTATATTATCAAAAGATAAATATAAACATACAATCGACATTATATTTATGTGTAATATTTCTTTTGTGAAATTTTTTAAGACTTTCCCATTTAATTTTATTAAATTGTCTAGTAAAATTAGTCGAGTTCGTTGAAACGATAAAGTTGTCTAAGTAACCTCTGCTGCGTAAATTGATTTCAATTAAGCTTACAAAAAAGACGTAGCGTAAAATTATTCATGCGGGTTGTTGTTGGCTCAAGGTAGGCGCAACTTAGCTGAATAATTATGCACTTGTGATGGTAAATGTGTCGATTATTGAAGTTATATCATGTGAATAATGGGATGCCTTACAGTAACCATTGTTTGACTAGACTTATTGTCAATATTTGATCATTGTGCTAAGATCACTTGTAGTTAATTTGAATATTGGAAATTAATGGTGCATTAGATATCTTGGTTGGGTCTTATTTAATTTACATACAAAGATTATTGTGCATGTAGTCTCTACTATTGTATGCTGATATGCTCACTAATGTTATTGTATCTTTGTTGTTCTCTTCTATAAGTCGGTGTTGCCTCCGCTCCCATGCTATTGTATGTTTGTTGTTCACTTTTTAAATCGTTGCTGCCACCACTCTCAATTTTGCTGCCCAAATCAATACTATCGCTATGCTAAGTGGGATGAACGTCAAGTCATTGAAGGAATTTGCCGAGATTGTTCTTGGATGCATGGGTTTGGATTTGTCCTTGAGGGAGGAGCAACGCCCCGTTGCTACTCCCGAGAATCCGAATGAAGCAAAAATAGAAAATGGGAACGATTAAACTGTATGTGTCTTAATATCACCAAAAGATCATACCAAAGATGATTCGGGGCCCGATTGCTGAGAGTGAGAGTTTCAAAGGGTTCCTAAAAAAGCATGAGAAATTCTTTGCTAATAATTACAAGGTTGAAACTAGTAGTGTTTTATCCGTACTTATTTATTGTCATGTTGCACACAGTGAGATAGAACTAAATAAGTTTGGATAAAACACTACTAGTTTCAACCTTATCATTCTTAGCAAAGAATTTCTCTATGGAACTCTCACTTTCAGCAATCGAGCCCTGAATCATCTCTGGTATAAATCTTCTAATGATCATAAGACACATACAGTTTGATCGGTCTCATTTTTTTTATTTTTCCTTCATTCGGATTCTCGGAAGGAGCAACGGGGCGTTCCTCCTTCAAGAAAAAATCCAAGTACATGCATCCAAAAACAATCTCGACAGATTCCTTCCATGACTTGAAGTTCATCCACTCAACACAAGATATCAATGATTTGAGAAGCAAAATTGGGAGCAGTGACAGCAACAACTAAAAGAAGAGAATAACAAAGATACAATAACATTAGTGAGCATGTCAGCATACAATAGTAGAGACATGCATAGTAATCTTTACACATAAATTAAATAAGACCTAAATAAGATATCTAAAGCACCATTAATTTCCCATCTTCGGATTGTAAAAAATTAACTATAAGTGATACTCTTAGCGCAATGATTTAATATTGACGATAAGTATGATCAAATAATGGTACCTTGGGGCATCCCATTATTCACATAGATATAACCTTTTATAATCGACACATATTTTCCATCATCACAAATGCATAATTATCCCGCCAAGTTGTGCATTTGGGGTCGACAACAACTCGCATGAATAATTTTACACCACATCTTTTTTGTAAGCTTAATTGAAATCAATTTACGCAACAGTGGTTACTTGGGCAACATATTGTCTCAACCAACTCAACTAATTTTACTACACAATTTAATAAAATTCAATGGAAAAATCTTAAAATATTCACAAAAGAAACATTAAACGCAAATGTAATGTTGATTGTATGTTTATATTTATTTTTGTAATGTCAATTAAAATATTTATTTGCTTAATCGACCATAATTAACATTTTCTCTCAAAAAAAATAAAAAAAATATCGTGGAACATATGCATATGACAATTTTGTACCGCTTAGGTATATATATAAAAGACTTACCAATAACTGATCTGGGAGATAAACATAATCTAACACTGAATTGAAATTTAGGTGAGCAAATCGACGAATCTAATATACCATCTTCAAAGTTTAGCAATCAATAACCTTTGCCATAAAAGGGATTTAGGGTGCGTTACGTCTACTCGTAAACTTCTCTTCATGAAAAAGGTTATTTTTTTCACCACATCTCCTTGTAACGTGCTAAGTAGTGTATTGTGATTGACTGTTACTTGATTTGTGAAGATATCGTGAAGCTATTTTTCCAGAAATATAGCACCACTCTTTTGGTTTTATCGAGAAAAAAACAAACTTAACACGATTTTGGGGGAGAAAGTAAATTCATAAGCACAAGATTAAGCTTCTTTAAAAAAAACAAAAAAAACCAAAAACAAGCACGAGATTAAGCATTAAAGGACTAGGAGTACTATTCAACCAAAGTCAAATTTACCCCAAACTTGGCAATACTAAGAAATAGGCAGAGGCACACATGCACTTGACACAAAATTTGATTGCAAGTAGCAACCATACCATCATCTACTAAAATCGAAATATCATACTACAAAATTGTGACACATTTGAGCTGAAGCATTGAATAGCTTTTCTTTTTCTTAAAAGAAATTCATTTTCTATTCATACCTAATTTTATAAATGGTTTTTTAAATACTTTCTCGCTCGTTATTATTATTATCAGTGATTAATCGACTCACCATAAAACTTAACCATATAGCAACAAATTTTCCAGTGTATCACCAAATTTTCCAGTAGAGCAAACAAAAAGAATGAACTAACCATATATCATCTATTAAAAAAAACTAACCATATAGCACCATCTCAAAGATTCATAAGCCAAAAAACCATATGTCACTGTGAAGAAATAGTTTCAATGAGATTCCTAATCATCATAAAAAGTCCTTCCCTCTCCTTTTCCTCTTCCCAGATCTCCCATTCTGATTTGTATCATGAACCTCGTACATTTCAGCAGTAACCTGTCTTAACCACAATCCAGGAAAAACCTTCTGCAAATAAATAAATAAATTAGGGATATATTCATAATCTTGTAATTGAAATCAATGAAAATTATCAAACAAAATTAAATCAAGGATTAGGGAATAATTAAAAAGCAAAAATATGCAACATACATTTATCTGCTTCTGAACATTTTTTGGCCTCTTAGCGGGCCTTTGCCGCGGCGCACGACCCAAAAACGACATGAAATCTTCTTCCTTTTCCTTCCTTGAAATTGGAATGCAAAATTTTGGCCTTTCAATCTTATTACTATTACCGGTACTTCTCAACCTTGACGACACCACATCATCGCCTATGTCCACGGCACCTTCATTTCTCACAGGAGAAGTGGTAATTGGAGCCATAGTCTCTCTCTTTTGCCTCCTTCTTCTCACAAACCATGACTTGAGAGTGTCTGCATCATCGTCACCTTCTTTTCTCAAATTCGGGCCTTTCATTCTAGTAGCCTCATGCATCAGTTTCTCCCTCACATCCGCAACCCCTTCATCATCATCGTCCCTTGAAGAATGACGATCCGCGCTGGTTGAAGCACCGGCTGTATCGATAACGGAGATGTTGGTACATATGAGGTTGGGTAATGTGATATTGTGATGGTGTCTATTGGGAGTCGGAGACATAGGTTCGTTGGTGTGAGAAACCAAACCATTTGGAGAAGAAGAATAGGGTTTTTGGTATATATAATACTGAGGACGTGGTTTGGATTTGGATCCACCATTGGTTGATTTATTGATTTTTACATTTTAGGCAACTTTTCCGTTTGTTTCATAAACTATTTTCTTTCTTAATCAAAATTGTGCACATTTCAGGAAACTTTTAATTTTTCCTAGTATTAATTTTACAGCCTTTAAAAACTTGCCTTGTTTGAAAAGATTGAATAACTGCTGCATCTTTTTATGAGGAAAAATAATTACTGCATTTAAAAACTTACCGAATAAGCATGCCGTATATCACACATTTGTTTTTAATATACCAATAAAATGTTAAAAATGTGTTCGGATTATTCATATTTACCATACGTCTATGCCATATAAAACTATTTTTCAAATCAAACAATGGTCAGTCCTTCAAAAAAATAACTCAAACAATGGTTATAAAATTTATTTATTTTTCTTATAATTATTCCGATTTTTTTTTTAATATTGCTTATGGTTTTTGAATTAAATTTTGACCATTTTTCATATACTTAATTTTCTTGTTATTTTTATATCAATTAATTTTTTTTATTTCGGTTTAGTTAAGGCATACATATTTTAATTTTATTTAGTATAAAGTTTTATTTTAGAAAAGATTTTTTTATCTTATATATTCAATATCTAAAAACAATTATATCAATGAATACTAATGAAATTTTTCCTTCAATTTTTTCCATTTATTTTATAGTTTTTTCAAATTTCATTCATGTCTTTAATATTTTTGTTTCCAGTGTGAAGCGAGTATCTCTGTGCGCCAATGCAAACACTTATCCCTTAAGTCAGATAAATATTGCATGTAATAGCTCATTAGACAGGTTAAATGGATTCCTATTTTGGATAATATCATCAAAGTTAATGTTGATGGTAGTTCTCTTTCTAATCCTAGAAGATTAGGTTTTGGAGGTCTTATTAGAAACAATAATGGTGATTGGTTCCCTAAAAAAATAATGGTGGTTGGTTGCTAGGTTTTTCTGGATTTTGTGATGTTACTTTTTGCTTGACGGCTGAATTGTATGTCATTTTTCATGGTCTTCGTATTACGTATGATGTGGGCCACATGAACATTATTCTTGAATTAAATTCTAGGATGGCTCTTGATTTAATCATGTAGGATCAATGTTCAGTCTCATCATCCTCATTATCCTCTGATTAGCCAGATTGCCCAACTGAAACATCGAGATTGGATTGTTAATTTTCATCATACTCTCCGTCAAGGCAACGAGTGTGCAGATTGGCTTGCTAAGCATGGTGCTTCTTCTTCGGATGCTCTAAAGTCTTGAATTTTTGCTCTTCTCAACTGCACCATTCCCTTCTGGATGACGCTCTTGGAGTTGCTCGTTTGAGATTGTAGTTTGGTTTTGTTTTTATCATTTCTTCTTGATAAAAAAAAACAAGATAAAGATTGTAATGAGTGGTGAAACTCTCTTTCAAGATATTTAACACGATGCATTCTAGCTTGGATAGATTGCTTATTGAATTTAATATTCTTGTTATTTGTATATTAGTTTTTTTAAAATTTTTATTTAATTAATATACAAACTTCTCAAGTAAGTCAAGAATTTCATTAAATATGTATTAGTTTCAATGACAATAATAGATTAGAATGATTTAAATTCTAATTATTATTGATTAACCGAAAATCTGATTTTGATTCATTTTTTCATCTATTTAATTTAATACATGATTCTTTTTATCTGTTTGTTTTGATTCAAATCTCAAAGCATGTATATCAATGAATTATATTCTTAATATACTTTCTACATATTATAGATATTTTTGTGTTCCCTCAAAAAAAAAGATATTTTTTTGTATTAACCCTTCGATTTCCATGGGAAAAGGGACCTAATAATCAGGATCTGATCAACAATTGTTCCATCAATAATCGAACGTAGATTCTCTTCAACAATTCATCATTGGTGAAGCTTATTAAGCATAATTGCTTGGTATATATTATTGATATATTCGTGCAATAATTATTTTTTAATCCAAAAAAATCTTTTAAATCTTAAGTTATGATTTTTCTAGTTACACCCGAAAAAATATTTGGTTTCACACAAATTTATAAAACATAGTTAAAATATGTGAAGATTTGACTGAGTTTTTGTTTTTTTTTTGTCAAGTAGGCTAGTGGCCAGAGCTCACACATTTTAATGTGGAGAAGTGGGGGTGTCAGGGGTTCGAACCCCTTCCCCTGCATAAATTATGCAATGTCCCTACCAACTAGGCATGACAATGGGGCAGAGCGGGGACGGTTTTTACCTACCCCATCCCCAAACCCAATTCCCTGATAAAGACCCGTTCCCCGCCCCGTACCCCGACGGGGATGAATAATTGAATCCAAATCCCATCCCAAATGGGTTCGGGTATCCCCGCCCCGCCCCCATACCCGCAGTGGAATCAGATTTTTAATAAACATAATCCCTTGACCCAAACTAGAACATATATCATGAACCCAAAATTCATCCGAACATACAATAAAATTATTTCAAATAAAGTAATGCAGCAACCATACAACTCGTAATCCAAATTATCAAAACCAATATCAAATTTATCAAAACCAAATAATATAGTACTAGTAGATAAGAGTATTCCAAACTACCATCAAAACAACCACATAACCAAACCAATATTCCAAAACTACATCATTGTTCATTGAAACTGCTAACACAAGTAGATAAAAGTCATTGTTCATTGAAATTGCTAACAAAAGTAGCTAGATAAGCTGCCACCACCAATGTAGTCTTCTTTCTTTCTCTTTTCTCAAAATACTATTGACCATCTTCAAAGAGGGAAGTAACTCCACTAGCTAATATTTCACCTATATAAAATATACAAGTTATAATATAAACATTAAAATTGATAAAATTGAGAATAACAAGTACAAAGAACTGTAACAAATTGATAAAAGTGCTGAGGTTTGATTATATAATATGCTGATTCAAAAAAAAAACACTCCACACTAGAAACTAGTAATGATAAATAAATGGAAGGAAAATCTCACCTTCATCCTCAGGCTCTATTTCATCAAGTAAACTAGCATAGTCATTGCTTAATTTAGAACTCCTACCACCTATAAAAATGAAAGGCAGTACAATTTAAATAATAAGTAGTGAACAAATACAAAATCATTTGTCATTTCATAAGATATATAAATTGAAAGAACTGTAAGCATACCACTGTTTTCGGTACTCCATAACCAGCTTCTAGCACACATCAAAGCCTCTAAAGTTGTCCAATGAAGTCGACTGCGATGCGGGCTTAAGATATGACCGCTAGTACTGAATGCGGATTCAGAAGCTACTGTAGAAATAGGAATTGCTAAAATATCTTTTGCAATTGCTTGGAGTGTTGGATATTTGATGCCATTCAACTTCCACCACAATAGAATATCAAAATCAGGACTTCGCGGTAAAACTTCCTCTTCCAAATAATGATCCAGCTCAGTCCTAACTAATGAAGTTTTAGCTCTTTTTTTCTTCTGAACATATGCATCATAATCATCTAAACCATCATTAGCCACACGACTAGCTTCAAACATTGACGAGTCACCACAAGTGTCTTGATTGAACTTCAATTGATAATCAGCTATTAATTCATAACACAATTGTTGGATCCTCCCAACTTGCTCAACATAGTCTTGTTCATACAATTTTTCATAATAATACTCAAGTAAATCCATTTTGTATCTAGGATCCAAGACAGTAGCAACTCCCATTATATCATGGGTGACACTCCAATATTTATCAAATTTTTGCAACATCTTTTTAGCCATTTCTTCAATCAATTTATTGGAGGAGTCAATCCAATCAAATATTGCCAATTTGATCTTACAAATCTCAGGAAAAAACATGTTGGCAGTGGGATACTTAGTTCCAGAAATGAGTTCAGTGATACCATTGAATAATTTCAATCTTTCACAAACATCCTTTGCAAATTTCCATTGTGAACTAGTTGGAACACAAGTGTATTGAGGGTCACACAACTTTAGTCGGTTAAATACATCCTCATACAAAATAGCAATGTCAAGCATCTTGTAAGTGGAGTTCCATCTAGTTGGACAATCTAGACTTAAATTTTTAGTGCACGAAATTCGCAATTGTCTAGCTGTCTTCTCAAATCTTTCCTTCCTTTTAGGAGTTGCAGTCCAATAAGCCACACTATCCCGAATCCTTTCTATCCCATCTTTCACTACTTCTAACCCATCCTTTACTATCAAATTTAATATATGTGCAACACAACGCATATGAAGTAAGGACCCATCCCTCAACAAAGTATTTAAGTTCAACTTCTCTTTAATTTTAACCACCATAGCATCATTTGTGCTACAATTATCTAGAGTGATAGTTGATACTTTTGTATCGATGTTCCATTCCATTAAACATTGAAGTAAAGCAGCACAAAGTCTATCACTTGAATGAGGAGCAGAGACATAAATGAACCTAACATGGATTTCGATAACAAAAGTATAATTATATCATATACACAATCTAAAATAATATATATAGATAATATGTGCAATAACAACCATATAAAAATAATATAAGAATATAAGAATTTGTAATCACCTCAAAATGCGACTCTGCAACTTCCAAGATCCATCGATATAATGCACAGTAACAGCCATGTACCCCTTTTTTTGATTACTTGAAGTCCACATGTCTGAAGTAATGGCCACTCTTGACTGAAGATTATCTAACAATTTTGAAGTTTTTGACATCTCAAACTCGTACACTTTAAATATCTCCTTCTTGATGGTGTTTCTGCAAGGAACTTGAAACATTGGTTGTAGAGAAGCAGCACACCGTCGAAAACCAATATGATCTACAATTGAAAGTGGATATTCATGCATAATTATTGCACATGCAAGCTCTTTCTTCGAATTTTCAGCATTATAAGAACCAACTCCAATTTCTTGCTTTCCTTTTGGTATGAGAAATTTTTGCCCTTTGTTTGTCTTGTTATCATGAATCTTGCGATGCAGGCATCTATCCTTGTGTTGAAGCAAATGTTTTGTTCCATTTCTCGATTTTCCACCAAGAAGTTTCTTGCAATATTTACATTGAGCTTTATCTTCACCATTAACTTTCATCCTTGCAAAATGTTTCCATGCCTCACTCCTTAATCTACTATTCTCAGATTCAGCCAATGCCGCAATATTATCACCTGTGTCCATGTTAGCAGCACTCTCACCATTAGGTGTTTCAACTATTTCATTCGGTGGTGTGAGAGCATTAGGCGAAGGATTGGAACTTCCTTCCATACCATGAGCTTGCTGGTGTGCACTTTCTTGTGAAATGAGTGGGTTAGAATTACCAAAACTTTCCATGTTAATTTTCTGTTGAGTTGTTCAGGTTACAAAAACAACAATTAAACACAACGTATAGCAACACTAACCCTTTAAGAAAAATACTACAATTTTTAATTACAAATTAAGCAAACATTTCAGAGCATATAATTATAATTATCGAACACTACAATTTTGGAACTTTTCTCAAATTTGTTCTTCTTGGGGGACAAATAAAAGTAGGAGGGTCAATTAAACAAACTCAGTTCAAGGAATCCATATGAATCTAGCATTCCAAAATCGAAACTATAATAATAAATAAATGGGGTTTGATTAATCAAAAAATCACAAAATGAAGAAAACACTTTCTCAAACAAAATAAAAACCAAGTTTATGAGTTATATTACTATATTATCTAGATAAAAAAACACATGAAGAAGTGGAATGAAAACAAACAAAAATAAAAATTGGGGCTTTTTTGTTTCACGTACAAAAAATGTCAAATAATGATATTAAACAACATTAAGTTAAAGGCATCAATCCACCTTAACAATAGTTAATTTTAGATTTGAGATGAAGAGAAAAATTAGAGTTTAAATTGTGAAGCAAAAACAAGAAAAATGGAAGAGTGGAACTTACAAGAAGAAGACTGATGAGGAGTTGAATGTTGTTATGGGTTCCGATTTTCAGTGAGGATGGAATATAAGAAATGAGAGAATGAAAATTTGAGACGGTTGGAATGGAACTCATAGAAAGAAGAAACCATTATTAGTATTTTTTTGGGAAGGAAAAATTTTGGAAGTGAAAAAGAGTCTTACTTGAAACTCGAAGTGGGGAAGTGAGAAAGTTCAGAGAAGTTAATTGAGACTTGTGGGAAGTGACTGCAGTATGATTAATTGAGACTTTCTATTAAAATAGGGGTAATTATGTAATTTAATATAATCGGGGCGGGTTCGGGGTGGGTACATGTTTCCCCATTACCCGCCCCACCCCCATCCTTTAAAATCGGGGAAAACCCAAACCCAAACCCAAACTCAGTCAAAGCGAATTTTCCCCGTCAAAATCGGGGCGGGTTCGGGTGGGTACCCGCGGGTACGGGTTCTGTTGCCATGCCTACTACCAACTGAGCTAAGCTTCCAGGGACAGTGAGATTTTAATTTATATGAAATTGCTTTTATTCATATAAATTTTTAAAAAGATATTTTTCACCTCTCACTCAAAATCTTCACATCTCTCTCTTCAAATCATCCATGAATATGTGACCAAATTTGATAAAAGATTGAAGATTTTTTTTCTGAGATTTTATTACCAATCTACTCTACTTGAAATTTTAAATACCAAAAATACCCTACTCTTAGTTTTGGAGTACGATGCCAATTGAAATGGTGCACTCGTGAAGCCCTTTTCTTCTTTTTTTCGGTTGCTTTATATTGTTTTCAATTTCTTGGAAACACAAATTTCTTGATGAAATCCAAATGTGGGAAAATCATCATTGACTATGTGTTGCATGGCGAGCGTTATGCAATGAAGTTAAACTAATTAGGGAGTATAAGATATGGTTTAAAGCTTATACAAAATATCCTTCCAGGGACGACAAACATTTAAGGGACCCATGTTCGCAACAACCCGAATTACCAGAAGATTCCGTGAATTTTTTTTGAAGTCCCTAATATGTCCACCACAACACAACAACTTACAAATATGGATATGCTGAAAAAGTCACATTACAAACGAGACATTTAATGTCGTTGAAACTTTAGCGAGCGGCAATTGGGGGCATTTTTTATATGTTCAAGGTGTTAAAGAGCAAGTGAATAAAAGAAGCAATTTTCCTTATTTTTACTAGCGTTTAGATGGGCATTCCGTGCTTGTCTGTTCTGTCTTCTTATTGCGCTAATGCGTCAAATTTTGATTAAAATTATATCTATAGATAATAGATATTTTGCGCTCTCAAAAAAAAAAAATTGCACTTTCATATTAGAACAAACTATACTTATTTTTTTCAATGATACCAACAATAATACAAATATATTTTCATTTTAAAAAATATATGATATAAGTTCTTATTTTTTTAATGAAACAAATAAAATAACATTCTTCTAATCAAACTTACTTATGAGTATAATTGGATGAAGAAAAAGTCGGTCCAAAACGACATTTGTTTTTGAAGAAACAACATATTTTATTAAAAGGGCCTAAGTAACATATTCTATTGTTTTTTACTAAAACAATAAACTTATTCTATTTTTCTAAAAAAAAAAAAACTTATTCTATTGTTTTGTCAAAAGAAAAAAAAACCCTCGTATAAAATCAGAATAACGACCGCCAAAAAGAAAAATAGAAGTCGAAGTAAAAACAAAACTTATTATTCTATTGTAATTTAGGTTTAATAACATCATCGTTCACGAGAAACTCAAAGTAAGAATACAAGTCGGTGCAATTGGTTTACGATGAATAACGACCGTACTAAAAAGCGATCACAATCCAACACACCTATCATTCCCGATGAACTCATCGCCGAAATCCTTATTCTTCTTAACCTGAAAACCATCATGCTATTCAAATGCGTAAGCAAGTCATGGAACACTCTCATCTCCGATCCAATCTTCATAAAAAATCATCTCAAGAAGTCATCACAAAATCCACGTCTCATACTCACACCATTAACTTCGAAATACCCTATCAGTAGTGTCGAATCCTTCCCCGTGAGTCGTTTACTCGAGAATTCTTCGACCATTGTTTCCAGCGACAATTGCCACGGATCAGAGGACACATGTCAGGTTGTTGGTTCCTGCAATGGACTGGTCTGCTTGCTTTTCCATTCTCGCTATAAGAAAAGTTTCTATGTGTATCAGAAATACTGGTTTTGTTTATGGAACCCCGCCACGAGGACAAAATCTGAAAAATTAGGAATTTTTAAAGACTATATCAATATATATTTATCAAAGCCTTACAAGTTCACTTTTGGTTGTGATATTTCAACTGGAACTTACAAGGTTGTGTCCATTAGTGAGAAGCCGATCCTTTCAAAACAAGGTGAAGAGGAAGACGTAGTTTCATGGAAATGTGAGGTCAGAATTTTCAGTTTTGGTGATAATTGTTGGAGAAAAATTCAAGATTGCCCTTTGTTTCCGGTTTGTGTAATGAATATTCTCATTAATCGGATTAATAATGGCGTGCATTTGAATGGTACTCTTAACTGGTTGTGTCTCCCCGATTTTCTTATGCCGTCTTATGAATATGGTTGGAAGTCTATTACTAATGCTCAGCAGTTTGCCATTGTTTCGCTTGATCTTTCGACGGAGACATACAAGCAGTTGTTGCTGCCTCAAGGTTTTGATGAGGTGCCGGAACATCAGCCAACTCTTCATGTTCTGAAGGACTGCCTTTGCTTTTCGCATGATTTTAAGACGACTGAATTTGTTATATGGCAGATGAAGGAGTTTGGAATTCAAGAATCTTGGACTCAGTTGTTTAGAATTGACTACTTCAAAATCTACCATAACTTGAATTTCTATGGACTCACCGAATGTGGTATTCCGTTGCTACCATTGTACCTTTCTACGGATGGAGATACACTTATATTGGCAAACTCTGAAGATGACCGGGCAATTATCTACAATCGGAGAGAGAAGAGAGTAGAGAGAATTAGAATTTCCAACAAATTGTGTTGGTTTTCTGCCATGGATTATGTTGAAAGCTTGGTTTGGACTTGTTGGAAGTAAGTTTTCTTATACCATTTACAAGAATAAGCTAGTTTTTTTTTTCTTTGTTTATTTGATGATCATTGCGGCACATTGGACCATTATCATTATGTTTTGTTGTTTAATTGTAAGTTTTGTTTTTTTGTATTACTTCTAGACTAATGTATATTTCTTGAATTACAGATCTGCAAATCTGACTCCAAGCACATCCTCTCTACATGAAAGTTGGGTAGGAAATTCTGTCTTATTCCCAATAGAAAGAACCTTTGTTATAGTTGGAGATAGCGGTGCTGAAGAGGAAGGACCTTTGTTATCAGAGAATTTGGACGACGATGAACTAAGCGAAGGTGGCTTTGAGGATGAACTAGGTAACGGTGACTCTGAGGATGGAGAGATAGTCGGAGGTATCAGTGAGGAAGAAGAAGGGCCTTTGTTATCAGAGGATTTGGATGAAGATGAACTAGGTAATAGTGACTCAGAGGATGATGGATGAGTTAATTTGTTAGATTAAGATTATGTAGAATGATCAAAGTATAGGAAGAATAGTAGAAATAGAAATCTTCAATCAGCTACAATTTTTCTCATTCTGATCTATTGCTGTGATTTTTAGTTATGCTGATGTTCATACATGCTGATCTTCAATCAGCAACTATGTTGGAGTGGGATTCTAATTTTTTAGTTGGTCTTTCTTAACATGTTGGTTAATTTTGGAACATGCTTAATCTGCCACATTGTTTAATCTGCTACATTCTTTGGACCTCTAGAATTTGCTATGATCTGCTATATTTATAAAAATTTATTGTATGTGTTATTTTTTTTGAACAAACTAAAATAAGATATGATATTAACCACAATGAATTACCCCGCACAAGGTGTGCAAGAGGCAAAACACCAAAAAGTATTACAAGATCAAAGTGGCCTCAACATAGAAATACCACCGAAAAATAAAATGAAACTACAAGTGGACACCCATGCACAAGAGCAGATGTTTCCACCAATCATGATAGTTAAAGCTGAAGTTTGCCTGTTAGATTTCAACCATAAGAAAGAGCGCATTTTAACATTTTAGACAATAGTCGAAGGATCAGACACCAAATTTTGGAACACTCGGTTATTCCTTTTCTTCCAAAGCACCCAAACAGAGGCGAACCAGATAATTTTCAAGAATGAATGAGTAAATCTTGGCAAACCTAGCATATAAGTGAATTGAATGAAAAATTGTCTGATGTCAGCAGGTATAACCATCAAAATTTGTAGCCAATGCCAAACATGAGACAAAAGAGAACCAAAAATGTCACAATGTAAGAACAGATGTGTTGCTGTTTCCGAAGCGCCACACCACGAAATGCAAGCCATGTGAGTTTGATGAAGGACATGTCGCTGCACCAAATTGTCCTTTGTGGGAAGTCTGTTGCGTAGGAGACGTCACGCAAAGAGAGACACCATTGAAGGAATAGTCTTTTGCCAGACATCGTCAACCTGAGTCCTATCCAAAGGTTGTCCGAAGGTAGTAAGAAAGCGATATGCTCCCCTCACCGAGTAACCCTGAATAGGATCTAACAGCCAACACCAAGCATCCTGGACATTTTCCTGGAAAACAATGTTATGAAGTAAAACAGAGCAGTCCCTCACTCCATCCTCCTCCCAAGCAAACAACCGACGGCGCCACACCCCAACCCAATCCCCATTCTCCCCTAACACCCTACTCGCCTCAGCCACCGAACAGTCCTTATCAACAGCCAACTCATAAAGGCGGGGAAACATAAGTTTGAGAGGAATTTCCCTCACCCAAATATCATGCCAGAAAAAAGCGTCTCTCCCATCACCTACAACCCTTCAAATGTTCTCTTCAAACCAATTCCCTACACCCTCACCTATCCCCTCACGAATCCTACACATCGACCTCCACCAAGCAGAACAATGGCTGCCTCCCTCCTTCAACTGCCCCCCTCCTCACCGTAACGGCCTTTCAAAACACGGTACCACAAACCCTCCCACTCCACCAACACCACTTTCCCATCAGAGATAAATTAAAAGCTCCCACCCTCCTCACCCCCAATCCTCCATCCTCCTTTGGAGTACAAATAGACTCCCAGTTTATCCAGGCTATTTTCCTCACCCCCCCCCCCCCCCCAAAAAAAAAAAAAGAATTTAAAAATAGATTCAATAGAAGAAATTATACCTACGGGGGCTTTTGAAAAAGGAAATAAAGTAAACCGGAAGAGAGGACATGACAGATTTCAGAAGAACCAGATGACCTCCAAAAGAAAAGAATTTATGATTCCACGACGACAGGCGAGAGACTATTCATCAACAACAGGTTTCCAGAAAGAAAGTTTCCTAGAATCACCACCGATTGGCAAACCCAGATAAACAAAAGGAATTGTCCCACGGCGACAGTTCATAACCAAAGCCGCCTCTAACAACCAAGATTCTGAAATGTTTACACCTGTCAGCATGCTTTTATTAAAGTTAACCTTCAACCCCGAAATCTTCTCAAACAAAAGCAACAGTGCCCTCATAGTGCGCACATTCCTCCAACTTTTTTCACCAATAATGATCGTATCGTCCGCGAACTGAAGGTGTGTCAACCGCACCTCACCGAACTGCCCAACTCCATACCCTTTGAACATCTCCGCCCCCACCGTAAATTTCCTTATCTAAACATATGTCTTAAGCTTAATCTGCTACATTCTCAGTTAGTTAATCCTGTAATCATTCTATTAATCTGCCACATTTTTTAATCTACTACTAATAAAATAACATGTATATGTAAATTAAAAACTTGTTGTGGCCATATCAAAGAATTTCTTCCCAGTTGTAAAATAAACACTATATAACAAAATCAGAAAAGTCCCTTTCTTTTGGACTTTTCATTTCATTAAGATGTACATCTCTACTGATTACTTGAGGCCTCCCTAGACAAACTGAATAATATATTTTAATCCATTCGAAATTTTAATAAACTTTTTATTTTTACAAATATAACACCTTCTTCAATTCAATTATTTCTTATACTTATTTTTCATATATCTCTCAATTCCTATTCACCTTGCTTAATTATCATATTTTTTTATAAATGGGAATACTCAATAAATCAATCATTAAAACATTATCCTTACAAGGAAACAAGCCGGCCCTAGTTTTCTCTTTCTAAGTTTTTTCTTTTAGATTTTTTATTGAGGGGATGGTTTTGGGTCAATTCTTGACCTAAAATCACCCCTCTTCATCTTTTCCTCTCCATTTCAATCTAAATAAGTGATTTTTCACATAGATCTAGTTTTTTTTTTGTGATTTCAACACCTAAGTGTGGTGGTTTGTTGTCCGTCATCTTGTGCAGCGTTGTTTGATTTCCCGTCTTCCCGCGGTGTTCATTTGATTCATATTGAAAGATCGATTATTCAATCAAAGACTTGAGCGTCAACGTTGTAGATCTGGAGACCATGGATATTCCGGTGACTTTAAGTTTATCATATATTTTTGTAGGCATTATGCTGTTATATGCTATTAACTTGGATGTTGTGAGTTTGTTCGCATATTCATTCTTTACGTTCTTAACGGTGTTGGATGATGTAATCTCTCAATTTGAATGAATGAATATCATTTTGTTTTTTTTAAAAAAAAAACATTATGCTTACGTCACTAAAAAAAACAAACTTTATGATTACGCACAAACCCACCGATTGAAAGATTATTTTTCTAACATTAAAAATCAAACTCGACAGCCCATGATATGATATACCACATCTCCGAGTCGATTCAACACATATTAAAGTCTAGACAGATGTTAAGAATTAAGATAAGGTAATTTTGAAGCTTTTTTTTTTTTATAAAGCAAACAAAACGCTAAAATCACAGGAGAAGCATGAATCAAATACAGTGTTATGTTTAAGCTAATCTAATGACAGATATCCTAAACTATATCTCTGAAGCAAGGGCAAAACAAAGAGAGGAGGCGTATCCCAATTCCCACCATTGAGAAGCATAATTAGCTAGACCTTGACCATTTTTAGCCAATGCATCACTGCATCAGCTACAAGTTTTGGCTTAAATATGTTATTCGTCCTTGCAATTAGGGGTCGTTTAAAAATTGGTCCTTGTATTCGTTAATCCTTGCTTTTTAGTCTTGCATTGTTTAATCATTTAAAATTTCATCCTTTGACCAACTTAATCACTGCAACGTCACTGATTAGCTGACGTGGCAGTCTGGTTTAACAAATTTTGGCTTGAACAGGCAAAAACACCCCTGAGACTATCAGACAAGTAAGAAATTACGAAATTGACCCTAGGATCATGTACCCAGATCATGAAGCCATAATCCAGATCATGAAAACCCATAATCAAACAACACACAAACAAACACCAGATCTTGAACTCAGAATCCATAATAAACAAAACACCAAACAATCATAAACCAATCATGAACCCAGAATCAACAACAAACAAACAAACAAAGAACAACTCATAGCAAAATCAGATCCTCCATGAACAAGGCATGAACCCAGATCCTCCATCGTCGGCGATGGCTACAACGCCGCCGTTTATCCGAAGCTTCAATATGAAACCCAAAGCTTCTTCCTGGAACAAACTCAAGAAGCTATTAATTTTCCCAAAATTCATAATCAAAACCCTCCGAATCCTTTTTACAATTCTAAAAGATGAAACATTGACACCTTGAGATTTTAGTACAAGCAAAATTCGTAATCAAAACCTCAACTCTTCCAAAACATAATGAAACCCATAAATGGCACTAGCAAGAAAACCCATTAACTCAACTCTTCCAAAATCATTAAATCTGAAAAGAGAAAGTGTTGAAACAGAACCAGAGAACGCGACGGCAATAACAAAGAGGAGGAAAGTGATCGAGCATGTGGAAGGAAAGAAAACAATGAGAATTTCATGTATCACATAGTGACATGAGAAATGTAGCAATGGTATTTATATATATAAGAAAGAGAGGAAAAAGGAAAAGTGTGATAATATAAATAAAAACGTACGAAATGAAGAGAAATGAATTTGAGTGTGTGTGGTTATAAGGTGGCGGTGCTGTTACAGTGTTAGATGATTGGGAGACGAATTGAATTTCAGTTTGGAGATGAATGAAGATGAATTGTTGGATTGTGTGGATTGGAGAAAGAGTTCGGGGGCATTTTGGCCATTCCACGTTTGTTTGATAGCCTCGAGGGTATTTTGGCCCATTCAAGTGAAATAAACCAATCAGAACTGCCACGTCAGCTAATCAGTGACGTGGCAGTGATTAAGTTGGTCAAAGGACGAAATTTTAAATGATTAAACAATGCAAGGCTAAAAAGCAAGGATTAACGAATACAAGGACCAATTTTTAAACGACCCCTAATTACAAGGACGAATAACATATTTAAGCCACAATTTTTTTACTATAGTTTGGAAGCTTATAACAGTACTTTAGTAAAATTACTTATAATTTTAATTAAATTTTCATACATTTTAGTTACAAAAATATACGTTGAGCTAAAGTGCTCAATTTCATTTGATATTTCTTTATCTATTGATAACAAAATGAACTAATTTAGTTTTTGTTGAGACAATATTAATTTAGTAGAATATTAGGTCTTTTTACAAAGTAAATTTTTATCAATATTAGAAATTGAGGCTTTTTATCAAGTAATTTTTGAAATATTTTAGGCCCAAGATGATTGTCTCGTAGTCTTACCTTTGGATCAAGAAAATTGCTTTTTTGACAATGAATACTTCCTTTTGACATAAGTAAATGACGTTTTTATCTCCAACGGTAGTTAACTACCGTTTGGAAAACCGCCGACAGTTAACTGCCGCTGGTGACAGCGGTAGTTAACTACCACTGAATTCATCCTCCTCACAACTTTCTCATTTTTTTCATTCCATTTTTTTTTCTTCATTTTTCTCCAAACCGAAATTCATTCAATTCAATATCCACAACAAAAACTTTATGCATACAAAATCAAAATACAAAGAAACCACAATTGGATGTGTTTCCAATTGAATCACAAATAACATAGCCCATATTCTTTTCCACAAATTCTTTTCCAATCGGATGTATATTGATTTTTTTGGGTCAAATTTTGTACTGTTGGAGGAGAGAAGAGAAGGAATTGAATCATATGGGATTTCAATGGGTCCATCTCCTCCTTCTGTTGTGATTGTTGTGGTGATATTAGCAAGCCATGCGAGTGATGATGAAGTTGAAGGAGGAATGGCTGAAATTGAAGAAGAAGAAATGGGTTTTAATAATTGTTGTTAAAATAATTGAACAATAACCATAAAGGATTGCAGATGTAATAGAGAGATCGAGATGGAGTGCGACAATTAGAAGCACGTAAACACAATAGATCGTTACTAGAATTGATCAAATCAACATGCCTATGGATATGAACAATGGTAATCATAGTTCTTGTATTATGTTATCCAAATATTAGAAAAATTTGCTATATACATGCTCCACGGTAGTTAACTACCGCTGGAGCAATTTTTTTTTTTTTTGTGATGTATACTTGGAACGGCAGTTAACTATCGCCGGATCAATCCAGCGGTAGTTAACAACCGATGGGGGTAAAAACGTCATTTATATGTGTTATTATGAAGTTTTAAATGTCAGAAAAACAATTTTCTTGGACCAATTAGACATTTGATGGAGGACCAATTAGATATTCATTTACCTTTTTTTTTTTTGGTACAAAAGAGGGCCAAAGCCCAAAGAGAAAGAAAACGAAGAAATTAAACGGACGTTCCTAGGCATGCAAGCCCCGAATATATCATCAAACAAAAGACTCTAAAGCTCACTAGGGGGATTCTCCAGAATATGAAAATCTAGAGAATCCATCGAAATACTGAAATTAGCAAGCCAATCTGCACTTCTGTTACCTTCACGCCAAGTATGGATAATTTTAACAGTCCAACTCAAACTCAAAAGTTGTCAAATACGCTTGACCAAGGTAGGAGTAGTTCCACCAAAATTGCAATTTTTAGTAATCATGTCGACCAAGATCTTTGAGTCACTCTCCACTATAAGATGAGTAGTATTCTCCCTCCACGCAAAGTCCAAGCCTAGATACGTGCCCCACATTTCAGCATGTAAAGCATCACACATTCGAATCTTCTTGAAGTAGCCTTTGATCCATCTGCCATCAGAGTCTCGAAGAAGCCCTCCACACTTTACAAGAGTACCAGATCCCTTCCAAGCACCATCACAATTAAGCTTAACCCAACCAATCTAAGGTCGCACCCAACCGATGTATATAGTTTCCTTTTGATGCGGACTTTTATGCACCAACTTCGTATTGTCTTATGTCTCTCTAGTAAACTTTTGAATTACCAGTTTTGGATTGCCTGGTCTTTGAAATCCTATTTCAAAAATAGATTTGTTTCGCCAATTCCACAAATACCAACATGTTGTCATGAAAGTAGTCTGCCAAGTAACATGATTATCTCCAACCCCTTTTTTATTAAGGTTGTTAAAAATCCACTCCCTGCAATCAAAAGAGAAGAAATTAGTTATGTAATTAGACGGGACAAGTCTGAGCCATACCTGAGTGGCGTGCACCCAATCACGAAGGACATGAGTGATTGCTTCATCCTCTCTCGCACAACAATGACAAGTAGGGGAGATACCAAACCCCCACTTGCTACGACGATAATTGGTAAGGATCCTTCCATGAGCAGCCAACCAAATAAAAGTTTGGATACGATGGGGACCCCTCCAGTTCCATAAGGTCTTCCAATCGCCTCCCACAGCCAAAGAGGTATCTTGCTGCAAATTGTAAGCACTTTAGACAGTAAACTGGAGAGTGTTTGTGTCTGGACCATCAAAATCAGAAGGGGTTGGAAGGGCTAAAATTTGGTTAACAATGTCCGCATGCAAGTTATCCATCAAAAAATTTAGATCCCAGTCACCAGCAGTATTAAGAGCATCCCTGACTGAAGCACTAGTATCCACTTAACTTTTTTTGAATTTTGTTGATAATATGATTGAAATGACCTCTTGCAGTTCTACCTGGTGTTATATTCGCCCCAAGATATTTACCCAAACTGTTAACCAGATTAAACCCCGTATGTTGAATAATATCTTCCTGAAGTTGGTTGTCAACATTCTTGAAAAAATACACCTGAGTTTTTTGTTTATTAATTTTTTGCCCCGAAGATTGGCAAAATATAGCAATGCAATGTAAAACATAATGAGCATGTTCAATGGAGGCTTCTGCAAAAAGAAGAAGATCATCAGCAAAAAGTAAATGAGAAATCGGGGGACCATGCCTGCCAGCACGCATAGGTTTCCAGTAATCAGCTTTCACCTGATCAGCTATAATATGGGAGAGTCTTTCCATGCAAATGACAAATAAATAAGGGGAAAGAGGATCCCCTTGTCTAATACCTCTAGATGGATAAAATGACTCAGTTTTGTCACCATTCCACATTATTTTATAAGACGGAGTAGATATACAGTGATGTATGATCTTAATAAGCTTAGAGGGAAACTTACACTCATTTAGACATTCCTCCACAAAATTCCAATTAAGACGATCATAAGCTTTTTCTAAGTCAATTTTGATAGCCATGAATGCCTTATTACCTTTCATTTTGGACATAGAATGCACCATCTCTTGAGCTACAATAATATTATGATGGATGCTACGACCCGGAATAAAACTAGATTGAAAAGGTGAAATAATATTATCAAGCAAAGGCTTAATCCTGTTAACAATAACTTTAGAAATAATTTTATAAATAACATTGCACAAAGAAATAGGTCTAAATTAAGAAACAAAATCAGGCTTATCAACTTTAGGTATCATAACAATCAGTGTATTATTAATAGAAGAGATGAGAGAAGGATTTATCCAAACCTGACTAACAAAATTAAATAATGAGCCTGCAATGGTATCCCAACATTTTTGAAAAAACAGAGCAGGGTATCCATCTTCTCCAGGTGCTTTGAGCGGACTCATATCAAATAAAGCTCTTTTGCACTCCATAAAATTAATATTAGCGCTCAAATGGTCATGATGAGTCTCAACGGTGTTAGGATATGTAACACCCCGTTTTCCCAACATAAAAATTTCGTAAATAATAATCAGAGTTTTCACATAAACGGAATGCCACATTTCCTAAAAATCATAAATGAGATAAATAACAATTTATGCTTCATAAAATATTCATCATAATTATCAAAAACTTTGCAGCGGAATAAGTTTAACAATATAAATAATCTTGGCACGCAGGCCTCATCAAATCATCTCAAGTAATTCAGACTAAGACATAGTCAGGTAAAATCATTAATATATGTAAGGAATAGAAAAACAATATCAAAGTTCCCATCCCGTTACGTATTAGAGCACCTAAGGACACAGTGAGGGAATAGCCTCTCACAACAGCAAGACAACAGCTACTTAGTCTTTATCACCTGCAAGTTACTCATACGAAGAGCAACATTTTCAAGCAAAAGGGGTGAGATTCACAAAACAATAATATTAAGCATATAATTCAACAATTATATTTAACCACATAAACATCATCAACATAACATAACAGTAGTCAATTAGCATCAATACAATAAACTTTAATGTCAACTTCATGCATCAACGTAACAACATGACTCGACAATGCAACTTTAACTCGACTATGCAACTATATCATCTTAATCATGCATGTGGTACCATTCCAGGGCATAAGCCTTCGTCTCTTTGAGCATAAATATACTCCTAGGGCATAAGACCTCGTCGCTATTGAGCAAAAGCTCCAGGGCATAAGCCCTCGTCTCTGTTGAGCAAAAGCTCCAGGGCATGAGCCCTCATCTTTAAATGAGTATGCATGGACTCAACATCTTACAACTTAGACATCATGAACATCTTGTATGACTCCAATAATTTGGAACAACATCTCACAACATAGACCGACACATGCAGCTTTAATCAATTAAAAATAGCAACATGGCAGCAAATCGACAATCATAAGATATAACAATATCAATGAAATCATCATTCAAAACGTCAAGTATATTTCATATATATTTCATATGATTCATAAATCATTCACAAGAACATTAAATCATCATATAGCAGCTCTATAGAACGTCATTCATAATATAATTAGCTTCCATTCCTACCCAAGGGTCAACTCACAACAACTCGTGCTAAACAGAACACAAAACAACAAACATGGCAGTCTACAACTGCACTGCTCGCCATGGCGAGTTAGGCTACTCGCCTCGCGAGCTAAACAAAAGGTTACTCGCCTTTGGCGAGTTAGGGGCGAGCTGAAGGCGAGAAAAACTGGGTGCTCTCGGCCTTTTTGACATTTTTCATCCAAAAACTCCATTTATAAGTTCCCTAGGTCCAATTTGATCCTACAAACTTACCTAATCATTCTTAGACATATTAAGGCACTCAAAACCATCTAAAACACGACTTAAACAACATTCTCAAAAATCAAGATTTCACACGGGTCACTCGCTATGGCGAGTAGGTTTACTCGCCTCGCGAGCGGTCAAGATTACTCGCTATGGCGAGCGGGGTTGCTCGCCTCGCGAGCGATGAAGGGGTACTCGCTGCGGCGAGTTATGATGCTTGTCTCGCGAGTGATGACTGAACAGAGTACGGGGTAACGAACATTTTCACTAAAACCCCCCAATTTTCACCATGTTTAACCCCAAATTCGACTGAAACATTTGCACTAAGGTTAATCTATGATCTGTAAATAGTTTCTACACTAATTCCACGGTTTCTCATAATCTAATCATCAATTCATCACTTTTAACCTAATTCCCAAATTTTTAAAAACTATTTCTACTCTTGTTAAATATGATCATATGAATTATAGACTTAATAGAATTGTATGCTAGGCTCACCCTTACCTTAAGAAATCGATTAGGCAGCCTCTCTTGGTCCTCTTCTCTTCTCTTGGCTTTTCTCCTCTTTTTCTCCCAAAATTGATCGTACATACTGAATATCTCTTAACCTAATATTCCCTATTTATATCTCCTCTAATTATTCTATCTTATTACCCAAAACTCTTTAAAATCTCAAAACAACCCCACATCTTAATATTTATTTTATTTTCACATCTTATTTTATTAAACAATAAAATAAGTCACAACACCTCATAATATCTCTAAAATCACATAAATCACGTAAGTCATATAAATATATTCTATACTCTATAAAATAATTAAATAATCAAAGTGGGCGTTACAAGATACGTATTCCAAGACACTATTGAATCCCTAATAATGATATCTTCTTTGAATAAATTCTCATAAAAATTCTTCACTAAAGCTTTAAGATTAGCAGGATCATCAATCCAAATTCCATCGTTATTACGAAGAGTTAATATTTTATTCCTCCTCCTTCTAACAATAGTTTTGGAATGATAATATTTAGTGTTACGGTCCCAATCAGATATCCATTGGCTGCGAGGCTTCTGGAACCAGAGACACTCCTCTTGATACAATGTCATGGCAGGTTGTTCTTGGAGTTCTTTCTCTAAATTCTCTAGGAAATTACTATAACCATAGTTAGGGCTGTTCTGGATCCCATTAAGCCTGGCAAGTAGCTCCCTTTTTCTCTTGAAAATATTCCCAAAAGTATCATGACTCCATTCCTTTAAAGAATTGAGAGTGTGAATCAAGTCAGAGCCTTTACCCCACTTGTCATTTAGTAACCTATGAAAATCATCATGAGTAATCCAAGCAGCTTCAAACCTGAAAGGACGATTACCTCCATTATAAGGCTCACCATTAAGCATAACCATAATAGGATGATGATTTGACTGCATCCTAGGAAGGACTTTGACAAACCCCTCATGGTATTGTAGCCTCCAATCTACGTTACAGAGAACACGATCAAGCTTTTTAAAGACTATACCATAACCATTCCACTTAGGACCCCTCCAAGTAAACTTAGTTCCAATTGTGTTAACATCCATAAGATTACACTCATTAATCCAATCTGAAAAGTGAAGACATCTTCTGAGATCAACTTGCGTTCCCCCTTTCTTTTCATCTAGACTAGCAATTTCATTAAAATCAGCCACCATTAACCAAGGCTCGTGAATACTCCCAGCTAAGTCCCGTAACTTATTCAAAGTATCACCACGTTCATGATCCCTCGGGCTTGCATAAACTATAGTAAGCAACCAAGGATCATTTTCTTTATCTTTAACTTGAACATGGAGAAAATGAGAATCATTACCTTTTTTATAAATTCAATGGTGATAAAGAGATAGTGTGTGTGTGTATATATAAACACACACAAAGTGTGTTATAACATCTTGACCTCCATAAAAATAAAGTGTGTATTAATAGTCATACGAAGCGGTCAAAATAGTCAAAATTTACATTGGACAATTTTTTTTAAACCTTTTAATTTATAGGGTAAGAGGGTCTGATAATCCTAAGTTTGACTGATAACTAAAATATAGCCTAATCAAAAATTAAACTCAACTCATTTCATTAATAATAAATGATTTAATACATAATGAAATATAATCATAAACTAGTTTTTTTTTTACAATAATGTAATCATAAATTTAGTGATTAACACGCAACAGTAACCACCTTACTAACAAATGAGCGATATTGTTTACTAGTCTCCTACTGAAATTTATCCTAAAGTTTAGAAAAGATTGAAATGTTTTACCGTGCAAAACAGTAACAGTGATTGTACATGATCAAAAGGTGGATGTCAGTGCTTTGTTTAATGCGGTGATTTACGGTGGTGAGAGTACTTCAGTGAGCGTTGGACCGAATGGGGGCGGTTTACCTGCAGACACTTCGACGCTCAAGTCAGTAGAGGTTCAGAATGGGGGTTTGAGAGTGAAAGAGATTCTACCTTGGAGGATGCGAGGAGCTTCCTATTTATAGAGGTGGGTGAATGCAGAGCCGTTGTAATGGTATACGTGTGTTCGGTGGTTACGAAATCAGGAGAAGTGTAACCGCCAGTGAGATATTTGCGAGAACATGGAAAAGAGACGTTACTGTTCGTTTGAACATGTCTCAGTTGCTCCGTGCACTCCCTCGCGGAGAGGGGGTGTGTTGCGAGTAAATTGCCAAATGCAACATTTGGACTTGATTTCTTATTAGGCTTAAGTAATTGGGCCTAGGTCTTTGACCGGTCTAGAACAAGAACGTTACTTTTTAAGCCCCTCCGTATCTCTTAGGCCGCCCAAAATTCCCATTTTACCAGATACGTTATCTAAAACTGGTATATAATCTAGTTTGATATAGTCATTAGTATTCTCAACTCACCATATCAACATCGTTATATTTAATTTTTTATTTTTTAAAATTACAGTGTGGCTAAAGCCACACCAACCTTTGAAGAGATCCTCTCATGGTAACGCAGGGATTTCTCATTTCTACAACGCCAAATACACCACATCATCGTTACACAGTTGAACAAAGCAGATTCACAAAGTCGTTTGCTGGCTATATAATACAGTGAAAAATACCTTTTTGCAATGGTTTAAATGTAAATATAAAAATAAGTTATGTGAAAGTTTGTATGGAATTATACATTGTTTTTCTACCAGTATATTGAATTATAGTTTTTTTTTTAAGGATGAATTATAGTTTTTTTTTTTTTTTAAAATGGATGAATTATAGTTAATAATAGGTAAAAACTTTGAACGAAAATAAGTGAATAAATAGTATAATATAATATCCCGATATTAATAATAAAATAGCATTTGGCATGTTAATACATATAACAGCATTTGGCATAATCGTTTTAATTTTGTAACATTTGTGCTGGTACTAGGATTAAGGAAATAATTCAAATTTCTTAGTACTTACTACTTACTCAATAATCGACCATAGTAAACATTTCTCTCAACAAAAATAAAAAGGAATATACCCTTGAAATTCAGAAAGGCACGGTGGCACTCTCGATTTAAAAAATAACGAATACCGTAGAACATACTCCTTCCGTTTCAAAATGAGTTTCGCTTTAGCCAATTGCACACAGATTAAGAAATTGAATGAAATAATCTTTATACTAACAATTTAGAGTTTTTAGAAATAGCTTATTCCAAAATCCCCTCTTCTAAAGATGTCCACCTCATCATAATCTTACTTGGCATCTCTTCCAAAAGTTTCTCCTAAATTTTAATACAAGCTTAATAATTATGATTATTATTAAAAAAACAGTTTTTTATTTAAAATTAAATTGTGCATAAGATACATAGTCGTTTACAATCAAATAATTATTAATATAATTATTATTTTGATTATAATTTATATGTTACATTAAAAAATTGGTACGTTACAATCAAATAATTATTAATATAATTATTGTTTCGATTAAAATTTGTATGTTACATTAAAAATTTGTACGTTACAATCAAATAATTATTAATAATTAGTATTCGATTAACATTTATACGGTACATTAAAAATTTGGCAAGTTACAAAATTATAATAAATAACTTGAATAAATTATATTTTGAATTTTGGGCCATTACACTATGACATTAACCTACTAATTAAAAATTTAATTGTAGTAATTAGTTTTTAAGGTTATATAATTAATTTTTATTCGTTACAAAATTATATTACTTAATAATTTGTAAGATATTATTAAATTTCAAATGTTATGAAGTTAATTTTTTGTAGGTTACATGAAATATAATCTGATCGTTTAATGCACATTTTATAATATTAAAAACGATAATATTAATTTTAAAACGTATCAATTAATAATTAATAGATATTAACCGTTATAGTACTATTTTTCTATATAAATAGTAGCACTTTGGTTTACGAGTAAACAACAATCACAAATATAGTTCATCTTTATATGTTATCTGGTTCTCTGATATCTATATTCCGGTTGTTTTTCTATTGCAAAGAAAAATATCAATGAAACACGACTTCATCTGCGATGTTTCGCCAAGAAAACAATCGTGGACATTAGTTGTGAAGGTTGTTCGTGATTGGTTTGTTCAAGACTGCAAAAATAAGAAACTATCATTTTCCATTGAGTTGGTTCTAATGGATCGAAAGGTACTTTTTTTCATATCGTTTTTGTTTTTTTATTTTTTTGTTGTTTAAAGTATAGAGTTTTAATCTTTGTTATCTAGGGTGATCGAATTGGTGCGTCAATACGAAGAACATTGATCTACAAGTTCAAGGAGGAGCTCCAAGAGGAAATGATGTTCATGATTTCCTCATTTGATGTTGCTTGCAACAATGGTTCGATAGACCATCAAGCAACGAATACAAACAGAATTTCACAATCAACTTAAAAAACCATCATGTTATCTTAGCATTTTGTCACCACTAAACGAGAATTGTAAATTTATCTAACAACATAATAAACTGGTTCATGTGACACAAATACAAGAAATTATTTCTTTCCAACTAATCCAAATGCAAGTCAACAAAATCAAGTGAAAACTAAATCGAACTTTTTTTTTGAACAATTGAGAACCACCGAAATGAATAGTATCATCACAAGAATTAATGGGAAGATTACAATAATTATCCAACCACTTTATAATAATAAGTCATATGCTAGCAAGGAATTCACACTAAAAATAAAAAAGATTAACATTTTCCTCTTTTTCACACCTTCTATAACAAAAAAATTAGTCCATATTTAAAATACTTCATCAAGTTAAGTTATCCTTTGTTAGAATTCAGTTATTCAAGAGCCTCCACGAAAAGAGAGAGACATTTAAAGGAACTACTTTGTTTCTAATGAGATTTTTTAGAGTCATAGGTTGATCATGTTTCACCTGCATCATCAGATGATATACTTCTTTGTCAGGGTACCTTTCACCGTGATCAACATTACATGTCTACTTATAAAAGACACTAGCCTTAAAACAATGTTGTCCAACAGAGAACAACAATATATCCCCTGCACCTCCTTCCAAGAAAAATTCTATGACATCGTCTTCACCCCATCCAACCATAACATACATATCTCCTTAAATGGTATAGAGTTATTTTGAGATAACTCAAAAAGTCTTCTAAATATATTACACAAAGGACCACTCTACAACCACGAATCATGTCAAAAAAAGAGTGTATTTATTTCATTACTCTCATTATCATCAAGTTGTCATCAAACCAATTTCTGACCCCATCTTCGCCACTATTTTAACACCATAAAAGTATTTTTACCACACATATGCCTAACTGTCCCCACTCTTCGCATGAACTCCCTCCAACATATTCTAAGAAACTAAAACTTAAAAATGCAAAGTCATTAATCCATATTAGCATCCAAAATTATTCACTTAACAAAGATAAGTCATAATTTTGCACTGTACAAACCCCCTAGCGAAAACTATATTGACCAAGACACACTATATCCCATTTAACCTAATTGACCTTCCTAGCTTCCACACTCCCTCCACACTAAAAATAATAAGAATTAATAAAATAAATTTTACTTATGTGAGACTTGCAGAATGAAAGAAATTAAACCAATTATTGTGGACATTGAAAGAGAATACAAAGATACATTACAAGAACACTGAATTGAGTTCGAATGGGTGAACTTGATTTGTTTTTATTTTTTTATTTTTAATATATGATACATTATGGTATTTAATTATTATTTTAATTATTTGTCAATTAATTTTGAAGAGATATTTGAATGTACTCTTTTTATATCTTTCAGTGAATTTAAAAAGGCGACTCTCGAAATTTTGTTGGCAAAAGTTAAGTTGTTCATAGGTAAGTATTTATAACTATCAACTTGATTATTTAATATCATTGAAAAGTACATATCTATTCATTTACTTAAACCAACCATGTTATTTGTTTATTTAGTTATTGGAAAACGATGTTACAAAATTCTTTTTAATCAACTAAGATCAAATTCAACCGTTAAACTATGGAGATAAAAAGAACTATAAAAATGTATGCTTATTTTGATAGAGGGATTTTTTTTTCACAATCCTTTTAGTAAATAAATTTTCAAATGAATGGTAATATTTCTGACCTTTTTTGTTTACCTTTATTTTTAGTTGCCTAATTTATCCCGCATTAGTATACTAGAAGAATTTATTTACCTTACTCCTAGGGTCACCCTTTAGGAGTTAAAGAACTTGCATGTAATTGAGTGGTTTGACATAGATCTTCTGCCTTTTTCTTCTCCATGTTTGGTGGAGGTTTAGTTTGTGAGTTTGGTTAGAAACTTTAAGAAGGAGGAAATGTTTGCTTGGAAAAAGGGGAAAGGATGAATTCAAAATCAGAATTACAGTACAATATAACGAAATTAGGTTAGAATGTTTTAATTTGTGACCCGTGAATCCTTGATCTTTAATTAAAAAAAATGAAGGAAGGAGATTAAAGAAAATTGTTTTCTCAATTTTTTCTCACCGAATATAATATGCTTATGAGAGAAACCCTCTCCTCCAATCTTAAATATAAAAAATAAATATTATATTTTTATATCTTAAATTAAAACAAATATAACTTACTTTGACTCTATTTAATGTTATTTATCCTAATATACATTTTAATTCATGCAAATATTATTTTTAATATTCTTTTATTCTCATGAAACAAGTTTCAATAGATGGTACTTTTCATAATTTTTTTTTTACCAAATCAAGAAAACTAATTGCATATGAGAAAATTTGAAGTTAGATATTTTTTTTTTTATAATTGAAATCCGAGAGAGTATTGTGATTAAATAAAAAAAAGTGATAATTTATTTGTAGTGGTAGATTAAAATAGAGGTAATCATACATGTTTAATATATTGAATGACTGAAAAATCAAAGTTAATTTGAACTCTTATTAATATGCACCACAACAAAACGCATATCTGTGGATACCCGTCCGAACCAAACCCAATTTGACAGGTTTTTTCCACTTTGATCAGGTTTGGGTTTTCCTCGATTTTAAAACACGGGTACGGGATGGGAAACGGAGATATAGGTACCCACCCCGAATCTATACCCAAACCCATCATGAATATATAAAATCAATTTATTACCTTTTTTATATAAATAGAAACCCAAAATCTATATCATTTTACTCACACAGTCAAAGTTTCAGTCTTTACGATCACTTATCATAGTTCTTTCTTTTCTCCTTCCATACCTCACACTCTCGGCCTCTTTCTTCTCCTTCATCATAGTCATCGGTCAACATCTCTTTGCTAAATAATGCATTACAACATTGCGCTCGGGTCTAAGAAAGACTTTTATTTTTATTAAAAATAAATGATCTACTGCGGGGATGGGGAAGGGATACCTGAACCAGTCGGGGACGAGGATGAGATTCAATTTCTCATCCTCGCTAGGTATGGGTAGGGTAACAAGTAAGTATATGAGAGTAAGGTATGAAGATGGGGAAGGTAAAACCTGTTCCAACCCCGCCCCATTGTCATGCCTACTTATTTTATTTATTTTTTGGTCAAGTAGTCTAGTGGCTAGAATTCACCTTTAGGTGAATAAGTGGGGTGTCTGGGGTTCGAACCCCGGCCCCTGCATATAATAATGCATGTCCCTGCCAACTGAGCTATGCTCACGGGGACCATGCCTACTTATTAATTAGATATATTTTTAAGAATATATTAATTATTCACAGTGTTTTTATATTCTAAGCATAGTTGTACTTTTGTCCAGTATTTTATTACTCTTACAAAAATAGTTATATCTTTATAAAATTTAACTTTTTTGGTCCTAATAAACGGTGATTTATTGTTTCAATTTTAAATATGATGATAAAGTACCAAATAATATCATAATTCTGAAATGAGATCAAACTAAAATAAAATCAAATTATATCTGAAAAACTTATTTATTCGTAAAACCCCTTAAAAAAATTTAAATAAAATGTATCCCGTGCTTGGCACGGGTCGTTACACTAGTCATTAGACAAACACTTTTACTAAAATGCCCAAGAAAAAGACAAAAATAAAGTTACGTTGAGAATTGTGCGAGAGAAAAGTTAAAATCATTTATTGTGGGTAAAGTTATGGAAAAAAAATTAAAGTTGTATTGAAAATGTAAAACGACATTCATTTTGAAACAATTTTTTTTTTACTAAAGTGAGACTCATTTTAAAACGGAGGGAGTATCATTTTGTAACATATTTCAAAGACACGTCTAGTAGGTTTAGAAGACTTTAATGGACCGAGTGAGCATAATCTTACACTGAATTTAAATTTAAGTGACCTAATCAAGTATCCAATACATCATCTTCAAAATTCAGCAATCATTAACCTTTGCTGATAAATAAAAGAATGTTACAGATACATTGGGATTGTATGACATGAAGAGAAAAATTGTACTTGTAACTCTCTTTTCAAAACATTCCCAAAAATGTACTTGGTCTTGTAACTATAAAAGAGATCTAAAAACAATATTCATATAAAGTTTTAACCTGACACACATTTCTCATCGTGCAACGTGAGCCAAACCAGTACAAATTAAGAGAAAACAGTACCATCTATTATCACAATGCAAGGGCCCAATGCAATTCACAGGCACCAGATCAAGCATTAAAGGACTAAGTAAGGAGTACTATTGTAACCAAAGTCAAATTTACACCAAACTTAGCAATACTAAGAAAAACTCATCAGTGAACAGAGTCATTGAGTCACAGACCAAACTTACACCAAATAGCAACATTAAGCATTAAAGGACCAAGGACCAAGGCACATGCACTGCACTTGACTACAAAAAATTGTGCATCATTGAAACATCAAACTTCAAAATTGTGACACATTTGAACTGCATCATTGAACAGAGTCACACACCAAAAAACTTGATATACAACAAAGTACTAAAAAGTTAGCTTAACTAAATTCTAAAGCTATCTCATTTGTTACCAAATTTTCCAGTAGAGCACTATTCTTATAAACAAAAAGAATGAACTAACCATATAATATCTATAAAAAAAAACCCTAATATTAGCACCATCTCAGAGATTTAGAACCCAAAAAACCATATATCACTGTGAAGAAACAGTCTCAATCTGATTCATCATCATCATCATCCAACCAATTCCTTAACCCTTTCCTCTTCACAGATTTCCCATTCTGATTTGTATCATGAACCTCATACATTTCAGCATTAACCTCTCTTAACCATAATCCAGGAAAAACATTCTGCAAAAAAAAAAAAAAAAAATTCAAATCAGGGATTTATAATCTTGCAGTTTTAAATCAATAAAATTTCTTTAAACAAAATCAAATCAAGGATTAAGAAATAATTAAAATGGAAGAACATGCAACTTACATTTATCTGTCTCTGAACATTTCTGGGTCTCTTAGTGGGCCTTTTCCGTGGCCCACGGCCCATCAACTTCACGAAATCTTCATCGATTTCCTTCGTTAAAAGCTGAACAGAAAATTTCCGTCTTTCAATCTTATTATTACTATTGATATTGATGTTACTTCTCAACCTCGACGACACGTACTCACCACCGGCGACAGCGACGGTTACGGTGCTTTCAACCTTCGCCGGAGAAGGTGAATCACGTTGTTTCACATTACGGGAGAAGGTAATCGGAGGTTTGATCTCTGTTTTTTGCCTCGTTCTCACACTCCACGACTTCAAAGTCTCTCTTTCTTCATCGCTTTCTTCTTCGATTATTCCTTTTCTCAAAATCGTGTCTTTCAATCTATCCGTATCGATTTTCAGATCATGCAACAGTTTCTTCCTCACAACCGCGATCCCTTCATCATCATCACCGCCGCCAAAGCCGATGATGATTCTTCGTCGTTGTACTGAACCGGTTGTTACGGTTGAAGAACGAAGATCGCCGCCGCCGCTGGTTGAAGAACAGGTACCGTCATGAATGGCGGCGTTAGAGCATCGAAGACTACGTTGAGTACCCCACTTCAAGATTGGTAAGGTGAAATTGTGAATGGGTTTACGTGGTTTGGGAATGGGTGAGATAGGTTCGGTTTCTTCTTCTTCAATACCTCGTAGAACCATTTCGAAGAAGAAGAATGAGAGAAGAAAGAAAACGGTTGTTTTTGAGAAATCGGGTTTTTGTGTTGATGATGGTGAATTGTGAAGTGGCCGGAAAATGTAAGTATATATAGTAGTGAAGATATAAAGAGTGGAAGCGGTTTTAAACTTCGGGTTTGGGTTTGGGTTTGGGTTTGGATCCTTTTGTTGGGTTTGGATTCAAAAGTAGTAAATTGAAGGAAGTTCTATAATCGATCCTCAATTTTGCCCGGTTACGTATGTCCTTTTTCTTTTCTTTCTTCGTTCATAAATGGACAAGCTGAGTTGAATTTAAAATATAATAAAATCCAACCTGTTGAATCTAAACTTTTTGTTAGTTTATTAGCCGTTTTTGCATCCAAACTTTCACGAAGTTGTGATTTTAGCCATTTATGAAAAAAAACTACAAAACCGTCCAGTTTTGCAACTGTAGCAATTTCAACCCCCAAGGCAGAAAAAAAATAAAAAAATAACACGTGACACCTCATTTATGGTATCACGTCAGCGTAGACCGAGTCAAAATTGGGTTTGGGCGCTAAAACTGCCACATGTGTAAAACTTAGGTACGGTTTTGTAGTTTTTTTTTTAGAGGTCAAAATCACAACTTTGAAAAAAGTTAAGGGGTTAAAACTGCTATTAAGTTTTTTTTTTTTTTCATTCTTTCTTTCAAAGGTTAGATTCAATTGCAATAATAGAGATTAAAAAGAAAGGGTTTTGGTTACAAGTTTTTTTTTTATGTTTTAAACTTTTAATGTGTTGAATACATAATTTTATAGTGTCATCAGGGAGTTTGTTAACATTTCTCAAAAAGAAAATAATGTTTGTTGACAAAATTTGCTATGGATACTAGGCAAGTAGCTTAATGGATATTCACGGATAAAATAGACTGATATTTCAATACTTGTTTTTTTGTGTAAACTGGGTATCTATGCACGTGCAACTGTGAAGACTAATCCCTCGAGTCTTGTGGGACCTAAATGAGCGGCAAACTCTCCTTAATTTTTTTTTTAACTTTGTTGCATGTCCAATGCTGGATTCGAATCCAGGACCTTGATTAAGATATAAGTGACCATGTCATCTCATCTAATCGCTCTTAGGTCAGATATTCATAATTTTTTTTAAAGGAAGGTCAGATATTCATAATTGTTAGTAAACTAGTAAAATTATCAAAATATCATTTTAATTAAATACATATGTTACCTACATTAAAAAAAACTAACCTAGTTTTATATAAGAATTTTTTTTCATAGATTGAAAGTAATTTTATTTGATGTGCGTCAAATACTAATATGGACATTTAGTCGATTGGAATTCAAATTTTGGTTCATCACATTATGAGAGTCTAATCCCTTTCAGTAGAGTCAACTCCATTAGTGCTACATTTTTTTAAAAAAAACTAATAATTTATTCACTAATAAATGTTGAAAATAATATTTAATATAACCATTATTTAGTGATTGCTAGACCTTATAATATCAAAATAATATTGATATTTGACACAAATATAAATTACTTTTCGCTTTTGATAACTTTGATCCCACCCTATCAATCTTAATATATTTTCAACAACTAATATCAAATTAAATTTATAGAAAATCAAATATGAAAGAAACAAAATTTAAGGTACAAATAATCAATTAAATATCTAGTATTGGGATCAAATTTGCAACATGAACTAAGCTCTTCAGTTAACTTTCAATTAAGCTTGGTGTACAAAACTTGACTTATCAAAATGTATTCAAAGGTAAAAAGATTTGAAGCCTAATAAGAGACCTACAAATTTTGAGAGCTTAAAACCCTTGCTTTAGTTACAGCTCCTTGGGTCGGCCCTCTGAATGAGTAACGTATGAATACTATTTAGAATTCTGCTCTCCACCCTGCAAAATTTACTCACGTCCTGCAGCCATGCCAATTTTACCCCTGCGCTAGTTAACTAGCGCAGCGCACCTTAAGTGACGCAGCGCAACTTAAGTGACACTGCGCACCTTAACTAACGCGGTGCAAGTTAAGTAATGCAGGGTTACTGTTTTCGTACAAAACCCATCAGTCCGAACTCCAAGCACCATTTTCTTTCCCTCCACCCTCAAAAACCCAAAAAGTGTGATTTTTTGGGTCAAAATCCTCATCCCAAATCATTGCTAATCGTCAGGAAGCAAGTTTCTACGCTCATCAAGCACCAAATATCAGGTATTGTATCATCAAAACTCATCTCATTTTGTTGGTTTTTGTGGTAGGTTCATCTGGTTTTCGTAGGCACTAGGCTAGGCGCGCAAGTTAAGTGGCGCAGGTAGTAAGTGTGCGTAGGTTAAGTGCCGCATGGGTTAATGGGCTGCGCCACTTAAGTGGCGCCCCGATGCACAGTCCCATTTTTCGAATTTTTTGCCACTTTTGTTCTTGGTTAGCTTGTTCCACAAGTAATTTATTTTTTCTTCCTTGGTTTTTTTTTATTCAATAGATATATAGGGAGATGGTTGACAATGTCGCGGATGATGACGTTGAACCAAAACCGGCCAAAAATGAAGGTTTCAGTGAAGGTTCCGGCGATGTCAAACCAACTGTTAATTTGAAACCGTTTAAAGTCCAAATTCCAATGCAAGCTCAAATTGGTAAAATTGTAGATCCTAAACCGGTACCTATCGGTGTTATTTGTATAGCTTGCGACACCGCCTCATTTTTTACAAGAAATGCAAGATGGAGAGAGCAAGAAGAGTTACTTACTTGGGTTCGTGGAGAAGGGGTAAAGGCCGGATTTGGTGTTTGTATAGATAAATTCGTTTTAAAAAGGCCGTACTTGACGATGCAATGTGAAAGGAGTGGGATATACAAGCCACCTAAGACAAGGAAGAAACCGAACCTTGAAAGCATCGGCTCAAGGAAATGTAATTGTCCGTTTAGGTTGAAAGGTTTCTTTGATAAAGATACAAATGATTGGTGGCTTGGAATGCTTTGTGGAATGCACAACCATGACTTGGAGGAGGAGGAGGGAAAGTTACAAGGACACCTAATTGCAGGTAGACTTAGTGCGGAGGAGAAGAAAAAAGTTATTGAAATGACAAAGAGCTTGGCGGTGCCTCGGAATATTCTCACCAATTTGAAGAAAAATAACAACGAAAGTGTGACAACAATCAAGCAAGTGTACAATGTGCGAACAAGATGGCGCAAGGGGGAAAGAGGTGACATGACGGAGTTGCAATTCTTGATTTCGAAGTTGGTGGAGCATAAATACGTCTATTACACAAGATGCAATAGTGAGGAAACCACTCTTGAAGACATCTTTTTTGCTCATCCGGATTCAATTAAATTGCTCAACACCTTTCCGACCGTTTTGATCATGGACTCCACATACAAAACCAACAACCACCGAATGCCGTTGTTTGAGATAGTTGGTTGCACCTCTACAAAAATGACGTATTCCGTTGGTTTCACGTTTCTTCACTTTGAACTAGAGGATAACTTTGCTTGGGCACTCACTATGGTGAAAGGTCTCTTGTCCTCAAAAGACAACATGCCTAAGGTGATTGTCACCGATAGGGATGGTGCTTTGATGAATGTCGTTGGCACAGTTTTCCTTGAAACATACACTATGCTTTGTTATTTTCATATTGGGAAGAATGTAAGAGCTAAGTGCATCACGGATTGTAGAGTTCACGCAAAGCCTCCTAAGGGTGCAAAAGTTGACAAGGAAGAATTGAAGAAGAACAAGGTGAATAATAGAGAAGTTGTTGAGAAAGTCGTGATCGCTTGGAGAGAGTTGGTCGAATCCCCTACGGAGGAATCATATGCAAGTAATTTATTGAAATTCAAAGAGGTATGCATGCCATTTTCGGAATTCATTAAATATGTCGAAGAAACGGTTTTGAACCTTAAGGAAAAATTTGTGAGGGCATGGACGAATAAAGTCTTGCATCTAGGGTGTAGAACCACCAACATTGTTGAATCGGCTCATGGAGTTTTGAAAAACTATTTGAGGAGTAGCGTGGGTGATTTGGCATCATGTTGGACCCCAACATTGTTAAACGGTGTTCGTCCTATTTTTTGGTGGTATTACACCCCGACGTATTTTTTGGTGACCGGTTATGTAATTTGGATATTTGTGGCCAATATGTAACTAATATTATATATATATTAAATGAAATCAAATGAAATATTTTTTTGGTGGCCGGTTATGTCACACCAATTATTGCTCGCATTACTTACTTTGTCAATAATTATTCAACTACTTATTTTATATCATTTCTCTTATATTTGTTTTTCATTATATTTTTGTGAAGTTTGTGAGGTGAAACATGTCTAAAGATGCACAAACTCCGGTTAAACTTGAAATCCGTTATGTAGATGTGAAAAAGAGGGCTTGGTTCACTGTAAACCCCACCGACAAGTTGGATGAGTTGAAGACAAAGCTTAATGACTTCTTTATCTATATTGGTTCAAATCATAGAACACGTGATGTGATAGTAAATGTGTCAGGCCTGGACTTGGGGGAGGATAAGGAAGAGGACTTATGGAAGACCGTGTATCATCCACAACTCCTCAAAGACGATAGCGACGTTGATTTCATGTTTAGCGTAATGGTTGAGAATAATACTTTGTATCTTTTTGTCCGATCCGTTGAAATGTAATCCTTATTTAAGTGTAATAGTGTAATGTTTGACCGTTTATGTGAGATTATGTAAGTTGTATTTTGTGCTCGACTTAAGTCACGCCCCATGGCCTATGCGCATGTTAATTCTATACTAATTCATTTTTATTCGAAATTATAAAATAAATACAAAAATAAATTCAAAATTATAAAATAAATGCAAAAATAGATACAAATAGTAAATAGAACTCTCATTTTATTAATATTATTCAAAGATTACAATAAGCAATACATATATTTTATTCCAATTAACTAATCTAAATATTTATTTTTACCCTCTTCGGTATATGCCAATAGCTCTTGGGGAAAATAGTGATCCATCCTGTTGGGGAAAACGACAACAAGACCCCTTGAGGTAAATTTATATTTGGTTCCTTTTATACCCCATGATGATTCTTTTTACCCACGGTAAAATGATTTTGGGAGTAAAAGGAAGCAAATCGAAATTTACCTCAAGGGATGACGCCCTTTTCCCCAACCTAATGGACCACTATTTCCCCCCAAAAGCCACCAGCATTGACCTAAAGGGGTATCAACACCCTAGAAATTATAGAAACAAAGAATAAGAAAAAGAAGAAGAAGAAGAAGAAGAAGAGAAAGGGGGAAGGGGGGGGGGGGGGGGAGAGAGTGGGAGGAGAAAACGTGAAGAAAAGAGGAAGTATGTGAGGGTTTTTATAGGTGGTATAAGATATGTAGCACTTAATGAGGTCCAAAAACGTGGTCAAATGTGAAGGAAAACGTGCAAAAACTAGTAAAGACCATTGACTACCGTTCAAGAAACGTTTGTGCTTCAGTTTTTATGGTCGGCCACCTTGCGCAAGTTAACTCCCGCACAGCTTATAAGGCGCGTCAGTTAACTAGCGTTGCGCCAGTTAACGTGCACAGTGCCAGTTAACGCGCGCAGTGTTTTACACATGCGCTAGTTAAGTGGCGTAGCATGTGTTAACTAGCGCAGTATTTTGCACTTGCGCCAGTTAACTAGCGCAAGGGCATTTTCGGCATGGCTGCAGGGCGCGAGAAATTTTTGCAGGGTGGAGAGCAGAATTCTATTATTTATGTTTGTGGATACTCATTTTTGCCCCTTTGCATCGATGTTAAAAATCCTTAAGGAAGTTTTTGTGGGTTATTATCGTTTTACTTGATTTAAGGGGTTAGTGTTTACAATTACATGTCGTAACATACAGTTTATACAAAAATAAATAAATAAACTTTTGGTTTTTGTATTACTACTTTAGTTCTTCTATTATTTTTATTTTTTTTAGGAAATAATTCTTCTATTTTTATTTTTAGATATATTCACGTAATTTTGGTTCATGATGTTGAGTAAAAAATACCGATTTACAATTTTAACGGAAATGGTATTTATTTTTTGTTTTTTTTTTGTTTTTTGTTTTTTTTATAAAAAAATCTCTAGGTAGCCTAAAGTTTTGTTCAATGAACGTACCATAATTTTCGGATGGGTTTTAACATGGGAAAGGATAGTTGATTCGTACCATAAAAAAGTTGATTTTGACCATTGGATTAAATCTGACACACACTATTATCATACATTCTCACCACTATATTTTTTGTCATACAATCTTTCTCCACAACCAGATCTCGCGGTCAATTCGTTTCTTAATCTTCTTCTCTCCGACGAACTTCGCCTTCAACCAGATCTCTCAGCTCCTTCCCTCTCTCCTCCTATAACTCTATGATATCTGATCCTTATTTTCAGCTTCTTCCGGCGTTGTTTTTCAACAAGCAAGTACGCCGGCGCCGACAACAGTATCGACGACGGTGGTAGTTTCGGATTGAAAATGTTGCAGCTGCGCTTTCAATGAAAGCAGATTCTGTTAGAAGCATTAATTTCACACCTACACAAGTCTTAAGGAATTCTATGATTCTTGTGGTGAACCACTTGAATATGTCATGCCTTTAATATGGAACAAGTTACTGTTTCTGCAAACTATGAAGTGTGAACTGAGAGTGGACAAAGTGAAAGAGTTTAATAGACTTAATATTTGGAAGAAATCAACGTTTTTCTTCTTTCTCAAAATTAAAAAACTACCACATTCATCATCAATACTTTTTATTTTATTTTATTCTAAAAAAAGATCAACAAATTTGTCCTTTCATGAAATTTCAGATCTGTGTTTGTTATGTTCTTGGTGTGGTTGAGCTATTGATGTGTTGATTATCATGTCTCTATGTGAAGCTCCTAAGCAATGGGTGCCTATTAGAGTTTATTTGGAGTACGATGAGCCATGGCTTGATTGGGTAGCACTTCGGTGACTTTGACTTCTGTGCCATTGTCTCTATCTCTCTCTTAACCAATAATTATCTCTCATTAAAATATTTTATTTTAATCCTTCAATCATCACTCTCTTTAATCTAAATTACACTAAAGTCACCAAAGTTACCCAACATAAAGTCACTGAAGTCTCTTCCGGCTTGAGTTTGGTGGTGTTGGTGAAAAGGAGGGTGATGGTAGTGAGGTTGAAGATAAAGTGAGAAAATATACAGTGTGGGCAGACTATAATATGATCAGTGTACCTTTTTAATTTAGTGGTAATAAATCAACTTTCCCATGGTGGGAAAAAAACACTGCTAACCCATGCTAAATCCCACCTAATTTTGGAACCACTTGGCCCATAGCTATGACTGATGAATGGTTCCATACCACACTTTAATTGGAGAGTGTTTGTCAAACTCTTCAAAAAGTCGAGTGCTGCAATGAGCACCTCAAAGTTGTATTTGGGGTCAATCCTAGATAGTTGAATTAAGTCAAAATGCCTAGGTTTTTTCAGTCTTGGTTTTCTTACGCTCAATTTTGTTCAACCAATTATGGTAATAATTTTGTGCTGTGTAAGGGGCAGATCTAAACACTCTGATTGGGTCACTCATAAAACCCATCTCTTGAGGTCAATCACTGAAAATCCTAGTTGTACATTTGGGGAATCCAGGGAAAAGTTCTCTAAGCTCCTGGTTGTTCATAGAGCGATCTAGTAGAGGGCCTAAGAATGCATGTATGTTGTTGGAGACAAAGAAAGGGATTAATACCTGGGATTTCCATATTGTAGCTTCTTCAACCTCCATTGAAGGATCTGGAGCGAAGTTTTGATTTCCCCTTTTAAGTGGAACAACTAATCTTGCAACCATCAGAACTGAAGTGACTTTAGACGATGATGAATCCATTTGATTGATAAAGATTTAAGGGAAAATCTAAAATTTTGGAGGATTTTTTTTTTTTTTGTGAATTCTATTTGAAGAAAAAGATTGGGAGTTTGTGAGTTCTTTCTTTTGAAGATAGAGAGGGACAAGTTGCAAAAGAGAAGAATGAAAGGGGAATATAGGTTTTATACTTTTTGAAGAGAGAGAAAGAAAAACCTTTGAGTCCGAATCCTATGAAAATGCGCCACATGGTCGATCCTTGGAGTTAAGCAGTTGCATGTTGAAACACTTAGTGACAGTTGGTAAGTTTAAGGTGGAAGCGTGACCCATTAACTTTATGAGAAAGTGGCGCCATAATGAAACTTTTTGCAAGATGTGAGTTTAAAAGGCAAGTTTGAAAATAGTCATGATGGAGATGACATCGACATATTTTTCTTGGAAACTTGAAAATGTTTTTAAAAATGTCACTTTTCTCTTTCATTCAAAGTTCAATCGAAAATGATATTTTTGGTGGAAATTTGTTAGCCTATATTTTCAATGTTTGTTTTCGACGGGAAAACTTTCTAGTCGAAACTAAGTTTCACTCTTGGTGTTAATCCATAAATAAGTTATTTCGATAGATTGTGATAGTCTTGGCATATTCAAATCATTTAGTTTCAATAGAGAAAATTCAAATTGTGTGTGAAGAGGCAAGGTCAAAGGTCGACGACATATGGATGCATGTAGGATTTGTTGAAGACTTATAGTTTTATGAGTGTTAATTTCAGTTACTTTTTATTATGTATATATGAGTTTTTCATAAGAAATAGATGTCACAAATCAATGATACGACAAAAATGTATGTGTGATTTGATGCACCAGTTTACATTTATGCAAATCATAATCTTTTTCTTTTAAGTTGTTTTACTTTCATTTCTAAAGTTATACTTGTTTTAAGAGTGAACCATCAAATTAGTCCCTGAATTTTCACGCGTCGGCCAAATTCGTCCCTCAATTATGCGAAATATCAATTTAATCCTTGAATTTGTCAGACGTCCATCAAAAAGGTCCCTCCGTCCAATTGCTTCGTTAGCCAAGCTGACATGTCGCCCTGCATGATGTGTTGTCTTGTACACGTGGCAAGAAGGAAGCCATGTGTTCAAGGACTAATTTGATTGAATTGGAAAAAGTTCACTTTTCACTTTTCAGTTTATTTTTTCCTGCTTTTTCCATTTTGCCCCTGCATTACATATTCCTCCTTCTTCACATTTCAGTAACATCAAAAACATCCTTGACCCTTCTCTTTCCCGCTAAAAATTTCTCCATTCTCACCCCTCCAAAATCATCATCATCTCCGGCGATTCTGACGTTTCTAAAGTTCCTCTGTTCGAGTGTGATTAAAGGTAACGCCTTTCCTGTTGTTTATCACGATTCTGTGTTCGTTTTGACCCTATTTTTGTTCGTTTTTTTTGTTTTTTCGTTTTAAGTTTTGATCATCTTGTTTATTTTGTTTCTGTGATCGTTGATGCTTGCATTGTTCTTTGTTTGTGTTTGTTTTGCGTTTTTGAGACAGTTAGTTTGATTATTCGTAATTAGGGTTTTGGGTTAAGTTGTAAAAATTTGAAAATTTGATTTTTTTTCTGGTTGGTTACTAAAATTGATGAACATTGAACTTTGTAATGAAGGAAATTACAGAATGAATAAAACAGTTTATGAATAGGGTTTGTATTTTAGGGTTTGTATTTTGTTGTTGTTTTGTTTGTGATTAAAACTAAGCTTACCGAAATTTGTAGGATGGAAGACCATATCACACTAATACTACATCATGGTGGTGATTTAGTGCGAAATGAGAATCGGAGGCTGCAATACGTTGGTAGTGAATACTGTGTATGGGAAAAGATATATGTCGATGAGTTGTGTTTTTGGGACATTGAGAAGATGGTGAAACGTTGCAGAAGCTACTTCAAGGTATCTAAACTAGGGTACATGAAGCCGTATGAAGGTGTTGCAAATGATATGAACATCTGCTTGACTCCATTGACAACTGATCAACATGTTTTGGATATGGTGCAAGCTGCAAGGTCTAATGGTAATGAAGTTGAAATGCACAACATTTGGTAGATAGTGATGAGGTTGAAATTGTTCCATTAACAACTGAAGAGAGGGAGGAGCTTGAGAGAGCAATGGAAAAATCTCTGAGAAGTGGGAAAACAACTGAGGAGGAACCATTTAAAGTTATGGAGGTTGACATACTAACTGCTGAGGAAAGAAATGTGGTGGAGTGTTTGGTTGCTAGTGTGCAAAATAGGGTTGGTAATGAAGAGGAAAGTGTTGATGATATGCAGGAGGTTGACATACTTATGACCTATGACTTTTGCCTATGTAATATTTCAGTTTTAATTTGTGTGTTTTGTAATTTCAAGGATCTATTTGATATATGATTAAAAAATTCAGGGACTTATTTGATGGTTTTTAATATGACGTAGGGATGTATTTGAAGGTTACATTTCTAAATCATCTTCAACCTCTTTTCATCACCATTAAACTTGGAGCTTGAAGATGAAGCTCGACTTTCATAACAGTTTTTCCCATATTCCCACCCCCTATCATTTGAGATTCAATTTAAATAGTTTTGCTTCAAGAAATTTTGTGGATTTTGGCTTTCAAATTCAATACGAAAAAATTAGGGTTTCAAGTTTTTTAAATTGGGGAAGAACTGGAACTGGACCACTTATTATTGGAGGAAATTTAGGTGATATTATAATGTAGATTGCAGATTGTGTAATTAGGGTTCCAATTTTATACAATTGGGGAAGACAGAGACGTTGGGGAAGAAAAGAGCTGTTTGGGAAGAAACCAAAAAAATTTCTGCAAATCAATCAATTTAGTCATTCAAAATGTTTGTTATTATCGGCCAAATTAGTCCCTGCCTATGTGGCGTATGACATGTGAGAGGTTAACGGCCAAGTCAGCCCTATTAACGCTCCGTTTGAACAGAAGGACTAACTTGATTGACATTTAACAAATTCAGGGATTAAATTGATATTTCGCATAATTGAAAGACGAATTTGGCCGACCCGTGAAAATTCAGGGACGGAGTTGATGATTCACTTCTTGTTTTAATTCTGAAAACATTGTCAATTTCGTCGAATAAGACAATGACATTCATCTTTTTCATATAAAAACTCATGAACATGATGAATTAAAACCTTTTTTAGAAAACATTTGCACAATATGTCATATGATTTCTAGTTTGATCATGCAAGCAAGTAATTTAAAACTAGCGTTTGTTTACCAAAAACACAGGTAAACACTAGGATTAAGGAATAATTCAAACTTCTTAGTTGTTAATTAATAATCGATCATAGTAAATGTTTGCCTCAACAAAAATAAGAATGAATATGTAGAGGTGACCAAATCAACAATGTAATATAGTATTTTTTTTTTAATTTTTTTATCAATATAGTATCTTTATTGTTACTCAATGATCTTACACATAACTGAAATTCACATTTCAGGTGACCAAATCAACACCCTAATATACCATCTTTAAAGTTCAGCAATCAATAACCTTTGTCACAAATGGTAATAGGCTACACATGAGCCTTTGCTGATAGAGGTGGAACTCATGAAAAAAAAAAAAATTGTACTTATAACTCTTCTCAAAACATTCCCAAAAATGCATCACTCATAAATAACTATAAAAGAGATCAAAACACAAATATCCATATACAATTTTAACCAGAAACACATTTTTCATAGCATAGTAAGAGCCAACAAACTAAAAGAAAACAGTACTATTTAAGCACGAGGCAAGGGCCCAATGGAATTCACAAGCACCAGATTAAGCATTAATAAATGACTAACTACTAAGGAGTACACTATTGTAACAAAAGTCAAATTTACACCAAACTTAGCAATACTAAGAAATAGGCAAGGTACACATGACATATGCACTTACTTATAAGTTTAGTATCAAACTTCAAAATTGTGACTCATTTGAACTTCATCATTAAACAGAGTGACACACCAAAAAATTTCATATGCTAAGTTCTAAAAACTCAGCTTAACTAAGCTATCTCATTTGTCGCCAAATTTTCCAGTAGAGCACCACCATTCATAAACAAAAAGAACTAACTAACTATATATTATATCAATCAAAAAACCTACTATTAGCACCATATATTACTGTGAAGAAGAAATAGTCGATTCTTCATCATCCAACCAATTCCTTATCCCTTTCCTCTTCCCAGATCTCCCATTTTGATTTCTATCTTGAACCTCATACATTTCAGCATTAACCTCCCTTAACCACAATCCAGGAAAAAGATTCTGCAAAAAAAAAAAAGGGTTGTGTTTAGAGCAATGTTAGAGAGATTAATTTTTGATTAAAAGCCAAACATGCAACTAACGTCTAACTGCTTCTGAACATTTCTGGGCCTCTTAGTGGGCCTTTGCCTTGGCCCACGGCCCATTAACACCATGCAATCTTCCTCGATTTCCTTCCTCAGAAGCTGAACTGAAAACTTCGGTCTTTCAATCTTGTTACTCTTAATATTACTTCTCAACCTCAACAAAACATGATCAACGAAAGTGTCACCAGCAGCATCGTCGATTCGCGCCGGAGAAGTGAAATCACGTTTCGCATTACCGGAGGAGGTAATCGGAGGTTTAAACACTCTTTTTTGCTTCATTTTCATATTCCATGACTCAAGAGTTTCGCTTTCTTCTCCAAAAATCACCTCTTTCATTCTATCCGAATCGTTTTTCAGCTCATGCAACAGCTTCTCTCCAACGACCGCGATCCCTTCAACAACCTGTCGTCTTTCCGTTGATTGGTGTGAGTTAGACAATGAAAAACAGCGATCGGCGCTGGTTGAAGCATCGTTGGAGCATGTGAGATTGCGTTGAGTACCCCAATTCGGTAATGGTAAGGTGAAATTGTGAAGGGGTTTACGTCTTTTGGGACACGGTGACATAGGTTCGGTATCTTTGTCTTCTTCTTCTATATCTCGTAACACCATTTAGATGAAGAAAAACAGGGAAAATGGTGGTTTAGAGAGTGAAGCGGTGGTGGGAGAGAGAAAATGGGTTGTGTTTTAGCTCAACGCAACATGAGTATAGATCAAATAATTCCCAAGTCTCAGTAAAGATCTCAACAACATATAAAATAGTCAAAAAAATAAAATAAAATAAAGACTGACATCTTAAATCAGGGTTCTATATTAAGACTCCAAAGCAGATAAATAGAGGAAACTCTCGTTATCCTAAAACAACTCACCAAACAAGCAACTCCTGCACACCGATAGATGGTCAACCGAACGACCACGGAGGGTTAGTTCATATTATCATAATTAAGCATAATCAAATTGAAAGTTTAAAGCATCACGTTCAGTTTCAAAAGATCAAGCATTATGATAAATCATCATCAATAATATTCATCAACATATATAAATTCACAATATCACAAGTTCATCAACTTTTAATGCTTATACAACCACAAAATTACGCAAATCATAAGTATACAACTCATCAAATATACACATCACCAATCACAACAATCACCAAACACATAAGCAATTATGACTCATGTTAACTCAACAATTACAATTCATCATTTTAGAAGTATAAGCAAGGAGATCATCATCACTACAGAGATCATCGAATCACAAATATCTAATTCACACCTCATTATTTCCACCAAAAATAAACATCATCGATTAAAATCACCAAGTGTACAAGTATCACCAAAAATAACGAGACATCATCAAGTACACATTTCACCAAGTTCACCAATGCTTATACATCACCAAGGTTCACCAACATCAAGTACATATTCGAATGATTCACGTAATTCACCAATGCATATATTCACATAGACTCGAATGTATGTGATGCGCCTAGTGTAACACCCCGTTTTCCCAACATAAAAATTTCTTTAAAAAGAATAGCATGCATCAGAGTAAACACGTAAACAGGGCATCACATATCTTAAAACATCTCATGTTAATGAATAAATAAACATTAACCCTTCATAAAATATTCATAAAACATTACTCAATATTGCAGCGGAAATGTCATAATGAAAAGCATCACAAAATCTTTGGCACGCAGGCCTCATCAACATCTTATTAGTAAAATCCTCAAAAATAAACATAAGCATGTAAAATAACATAATACGCAAGGAACAGAGAAAATAAAGAAGATCCCCTATCCCGTTACGTATCAGAGCACCTAGACTCGACTGCAGAAATCCTCACACGTCTGCACCTAATCTTGGTTACCTGCACTTGCCCACGAGGCGGCAATTCCAGCAGAAGGGGTGAGATTCACAAATAATTATATTAAACATGTAATTAAATAATCATAATTCAACAACCAAACATAATCTCATCATATCACAGATAATCATCTAGCATTTAGAATATCAACATAAACAACACATCATTTAGCAGCGTCATAATCAACATCATAAACATCTTAGTAAACATCTTGGACGACACGACTCGACATCATCACTTGACTATGCAACTCTACGTCTTATATGCATGTGGTACCAATCCAGGGCATGAGCCCTCGTCGCTATGAGCATAAATATACTCCAAGGCATAAGCCTTCGTCGCTGGTGAGCAAAGCTCCAGGGCATAAGCCCTCGTCGCTGGTGAGTAAAAACTCCAGGGCATAAGCCCTCATCATAGAATGAGTATGCATGAGACTCAACACTTTTAACTTAAACAAGTTAACATCTTAAACGTCGCAAAACATCTTAATCATCAAGGACTGACACATGCAGCAACTATACATACGTAGACAACAACATAGCAGCAAATGCATCACAAGATATATCATCAACATGGCAAAACATCGCATGTAAATCAAACATTCATCACTTATTCGATTCATATATCACATATAAGCATCATAAAATCATCACAACCATCTCAATCATCGTATATCATCATTACAGATCATATTAAACATCAATAAAAGTCCCAGAAACTACCCAAAGGTCATCTCTCGAGGTTATATGCGACAACAGATCGCAAACAGTACAGGTTCTGAGTTCTGACAGAACTCGCTATGGCGAGTGGGAAAGCTCGCCTCGCGAGTAACTTAGGCCTTGCTCGCTATGGCGAGTTGGGATTGCTCGCCTCGCGAGCTCTAGGGGCTGCTCGCTATGGCGAGTTGGGATGCTCGCCTCGCGAGTAAACTAGGTCTACTCGCCGCGGCGAGTTGCATAGCTCGCCTCAGGCGAGCGACGAACAGTCTGCTACGGCTTCTACGAAATTTCACCCAAAAAGTCCCAAATTCATCATCTTAAACGTCTAAACTCTCAGAATCATCATCATTAAGGTTAATCTACGTTCTGTACTCAATCTAAACATCTATTCTACAGCTTTATGGCCTACTTCATGATTTTTCTTCACTTTTAACCTATTTTCAATTCTCTCAAAACAGCCCTATGATTGTTAATCTTGATTAGATGAATTACAGAATAATATAATCAAATGCTAGGCTCACCCTTACCTGATCAAAGCAGAAAATCGCAGCCCTATGCTCTTCTCCCTTCACGTCCGTTTTCTCCCTTTTTCCAAAACTCTGTACGCGTACTGACTCTCTTGACCTAATTTCCCTTTATATACTCCCAACAAATCTTATCTTATTTACTCTTTCTCCCACATAACTCTCTAAAATCCAAAACTAACCCACAACTAAATATTTTATTTTATTTTCAAATCTTATTTTATTAAACAATAAAATAAGTCACCACGTCGCATAAAATCATCTTAAATCTTTCTTAACATCACATAATATATATAAAAATATATAGCAATTTCTCAAATAAATCAAATAATTAAATAATAAAAAATGGGCGTTACAACTCTCCCCAACTTAAAAGATTTTCGTCCTCGAAAATTACCTCAAGCAAACAACTCAGGGTACGACTCTAGCATCTTACTCTCTAACTCCCACGTCAAGCTTTTGCCAGTCGCTCCCGACCAAACGACTCTAACGAGAGGTATCTCCTTGCCCCTCAGCGTCTTCGTCTTTCTGTCATCAATCCTCACAGGTAAGGTCTCAACCGTAAGGTTGTCCCTAACTTGCACATCATCACTCTGGATCACATGAGACGGATCCGGAACATACTTCCTCAGTTGTGATACATGGAACACGTCGTGCAAATTCGACAAATGTGGTGGCAATCCAATACTCGAATGATAACTGTTGTTGTACGTGAACTCTATCAATGGAAGATGACTATCCCAAGTTCCTCCTTGCTCAAGTACACACACTCTCAACAAATCTTCCAACGACTGAATCGTCCTTTCCGACTGACCATCTGTCTGCGGATGATAAGCCGAACTCAACCTCAACTGAGAACCTAAAGCCTCTTGCAAACTCTTCCAAAATCTAGAAGTAAATCTCGGGTCTCTATCTGATACGATGCTCGAAGGAACACCATGCAACTTCACAATCTCCTTGACATAGATCTCTGCCAACTGAGCAACAGGAAAAGTAATATTGATCGGTAGAAAATGGGCCGACTTCGTCAATCTATCAACAATTACCCAAATGGCGTCATTCCCTTTAGGAGTATTCGGCAAGCTCGTCACAAAATCCATGGATATACTATCCCATTTCCACTCTGGCACGTCTAAAGGTACCATCATACCAGCAGGTTTCTGATGCTCAACCTTCGATTTCTGACAAACCAAACAAGAATAAACAAACTGTGCCACGTCACGTTTCAAACCAGACCACCAAAACATCTTCTTTAAATCATGATACATCTTCGTAGCTCCCGGATGAATACTCAAGCTACTTCTATGACTCTCTTCGAGGATCATCTTCTTCATTTCCTCATTATCAGGTATGCAAATTCTACCTCGAAATCTCAACACTCCTTGATCATCAACTCTAAAGTCACTATCCTCCGTCTGATTACTAGCAACCAACAAGTCCACAAACTTAACATCTTCTTTCTGCGCCTCTTTGATACTTTTCAAGAAATCACTATCAATTTTCAACATTCCCAGCTTTACACTCTGAGGTGTCCTTTCACAAACTAAGCTCAAATCTCTGAACTGTTCAAGCAACTCGAATTCCTTCACCATCATGGCAGACATATGCAAAGTCTTCCTACTCAAAGCATCTGCAACTACATTAGCTTTACCCGGATGATAATTCAAACCAAAATCGTAATCTTTCAACAATTCAAGCCACCTACGTTGCCTCATATTCAATTCCTTCTGGTCAAACAAGTACTTCAAACTCTTGTGATCACTAAACACTTCAAACCTCGAACCATACAGGTAATGTCTCCATATTTTCAATACAAAGACCACAGCTGCCAACTCTAAGTCATGCGTCGGATAATTCTTCTCATGAATCCTCAATTGCCTTGAAGCATAAGCTACCACTTTACCATCTTGCATAAGAACACCACCTAAACCCAACTTGGACGCATCACAATATACCACAAAAGGTTCATTAGACTTCGGCAAAATCAAGACTGGAGCCGTCGTCAAACGTTTCTTCAACTCATTAAAACTGTTCTCACAATGAACATCCCACACAAAAGATTTACCTTTACACGTCAACTGCGTTAAAGAAAGAGCCAACTTAGAAAATCCTTCTATAAATCTTCGATAATAACCAGCTAGACCCAAGAAGCTTCTAATCTCAGTAGCCGACTTCGGAGTCTCCCATTGCGAAACCGCTTCAACTTTAGACGGATCCACCGCAATGCCATCGCCAGAAATGACATGACCAAGAAAACTCACCTCTTTCAACCAGAACTCACACTTAGACAACTTAGCAAAAAGCTTCTTCTCTTTCAACACTTGCAAGACGATCTTCAAATGCTCAGCATGTTCTTCTTCAGTCTTAGAGTAAACCAGAATATCATCGATGAATACCACAACAAAACGATCCAAATAAGCATGGAAGATCCTATTCATATACTCCATAAATACGCCAGGTGCGTTAGTAACACCGAAAGGCATCACCGTATACTCATAATGTCCATAGCGCGTCCTAAACGCCGTCTTCTGCATATCCTCATCTTTCACTTTAATCTGATGGTAACCCGATCTCAAATCTATCTTGCTGAATACACAAGCACCCACCAACTGATCCATCAAGTCGTCAATCCTCGGAAGTGGATACCTATTCTTTATCGTTACTTTATTCAACTGACGATAGTCGATGCACAACCTCATACTTCCATCTTTCTTCTTGACTAACAACACTGGAGCTCCCCACGGTGACACACTTGGTCTCACGAACTTCTTATCAAGCAAATCCTCTAACTGTTTCTTCAGCTCCGCCAACTCAGAAGCTGACATACGATAAGGCGTCATAGACACAGGCTTCGTTCCAGGAATAAGATCAATCGAAAATTCAACTTCTCTTTCTGGAGGCACATCAGGAATCTCATCTGGGAAAACTTCAGGAAAATCACATACTACTTGTAGCTTATCAATCACCGCCTGATTCTCAATAGATAAGGACGCCATCAAGGAAAACATCATAATTCCATCGCGTTCCAGCTGCTTCAACTGTTTAGTGGATAGGAACTCTGCGCCACTCTCTTCCTCGGGAGAAGAAAAACGTACCGTCTTGCTAAAACAATTAATCAGAACATGATTGTACTCTAACCAATTCATCCCCAAGATCACATCCATCCCAACCAACGGTAGACACACTAAATCAATCTCAAAATCACGACCAAACATAGATACAGGACATCTTAAACACACAAGGGAAGTAGTCACCGAACCCTTAGCTGGAGTTTCGACAACCATCTCCCCATTCATATCAGACACAACAAGGTTCAACTTAGCAGCACAATCAAGAGCAACAAAACAATGTGTAGCACCAGTATCAATAATAGCAACTAAAGGTATATTATCAAAATAACAAGTACCTCTGATCAAGCGATCCTCGCTCTCCGTCTGCGTACCTGTCAAGGCAAAAACTCTCCCAGAAGTTTGAGCCTTCTTAGGCTTTGTGCATTGAGAACCAATGTGACCCTCATCGCCGCAGTTAAAACATACAACATCACCATGTTTGCAATCAGCGGTAGTGTGACCCTTCTTGCCACAACGAAAACATCTCTTCACCTCTCCAGGACAAGCATTACTCTTATGGCCCTTCACGCCACAAGTATAGCAAACTACCTCAGCAGGAGCATCTTTCTTCACGGGTCTTCTCTCATCATTAACTCGCTGTTTGCCCTTATCTGCAGGGGCACTATAGGGCTTAGGACGACTTTGCTGCCCCTTTCCTTTCCTCTCATTAACCACCTTGTAATGAGCCTTCGTGTCCTCCTCATAAATCCTGCAGCTGCTCACTAACTCAGAAAAGTTTCTAATCTTCTGATACCCTATAGCCCTCTTGATATCAGCTCTCAATCCGTTCTCAAACTTAATACACTTAGAAAATTCGGCGGTCTCAGCAGAGTAGTGTGGATAAAACTTGGCCAGCTCCACAAATTTTGCAGCATATTCAGTCACAGACATGCTCCCTTGCTTTAGCTCTAAAAATTCTATCTCTTTCTTGCCCCGCACATCCTCAGGAAAATATCTGTTGAGGAACTCTCTCTTAAACACTGCCCAGGTCACCTCAGCACCGTCCTGCTCCAGGGTAGGTAGAAGACTAATCCACCAATCGTCCGCCTCCTCAGCCAGCATGTGCGTACCGAAACGCACCTTCTGCACCTCCGTGCACTGCATCACCCTGAACACCCTCTCTATCTCTTTGAGCCACGTCTGGGCCCCATCCGGATCATATCTCCCCTTGAAGGTAGGAGGATGGTTTCTCAAGAAGGTCTCCAGCATACGGACCTCCGCACCAGCACCAGCATTTGCATTAGGCTGCTGTCCCACAGCTTGAGCAACAGCTTCCAAGGCAGCAGCAATCGCAGCGTCATTCCTTCCCGCCATCTTAATCCTTAACAGAACAAACATAAGTTAGAATAATACAATAATACTATTCTAACTCTAAGACAACGTCACTCGACTCTCTACTTGGCCGGACGGACCGACCTGCTCTGATACCAATTGTAACACCCCGTTTTCCCAACATAAAAATTTCTTTAAAAAGAATAGCATGCATCAGAGTAAACACGTAAACAGGGCATCACATATCTTAAAACATCTCATGTTAATGAATAAATAAACATTAACCCTTCATAAAATATTCATAAAACATTACTCAATATTGCAGCGGAAATGTCATAATGAAAAGCATCACAAAATCTTTGGCACGCAGGCCTCATCAACATCTAATTAGCAAAATCCTCAAAAATAAACATAAGCATGTAAAATAACATAATACGCAAGGAACAGAGAAAATAAAGAAGATCCCCTATCCCGTTACGTATCAGAGCACCTAGACTCGACTGCAGAAATCCTCACACGTCTGCACCTAATCTTGGTTACCTGCACTTGCCCACGAGGCGGCAATTCCAGCAGAAGGGGTGAGATTCACAAATAATTATATTAAACATGTAATTAAATAATCATAATTCAACAACCAAACATAATCTCATCATATCACAGATAATCATCTAGCATTTAGAATATCAACATAAACAACACATCATTTAGCAGCGTCATAATCAACATCATAAACATCTTAGTAAACATCTTGGACGACACGACTCGACATCATCACTTGACTATGCAACTCTACGTCTTATATGCATGTGGTACCAATCCAGGGCATGAGCCCTCGTCGCTATGAGCATAAATATACTCCAAGGCATAAGCCTTCGTCGCTGGTGAGCAAAGCTCCAGGGCATAAGCCCTCGTCGCTGGTGAGTAAAAACTCCAGGGCATAAGCCCTCATCATAGAATGAGTATGCATGAGACTCAACACTTTTAACTTAAACAAGTTAACATCTTAAACGTCGCAAAACATCTTAATCATCAAGGACTGACACATGCAGCAACTATACATACATAGACAGCAACATAGCAGCAAATGCATCACAAATATATCATCAACATGGCAAAACATCGCATGTAAATCAAACATTCATCACTTATTCGATTCATATATCACATATAAGCATCATAAAATCATCACAACCATCTCAATCATCGTATATCATCATTATAGATCATATTAAACATCAATAAAAGTCCCAGAAACTACCCAAAGGTCATCTCTCGAGGTTATATGCGACAACAGATCGCAAACAGTACAGGTTCTGAGTTCTGACAGAACTCGCTATGGCGAGTGGGAAAGCTCGCCTCGCGAGTAACTTAGGCCTTGCTCGCTATGGCGAGTTGGGATTGCTCGCCTCGCGAGCTCTAGGGGCTGCTCGCTATGGCGAGTTGGGATGCTCGCCTCGCGAGTAAACTAGGTCTACTCGCCGCGGCGAGTTGCATAGCTCGCCTCAGGCGAGCGACGAACAGTCTGCTACGGCTTCTACGAAATTTCACCCAAAAAGTCCCAAATTCATCATCTTAAACGTCTAAACTCTCAGAATCATCATCATTAAGGTTAATCTACGTTCTGTACTCAATCTAAACATCTATTCTACAACTTTATGACCTACTTCATGATTTTTCTTCACTTTTAACCTAATTTCAATTCTCTCAAAACAGCCCTATGATTGTTAATCTTGATTAGATGAATTACAGAATAATATAATCAAATGCTAGGCTCACCCTTACCTGATCAAAGCAGAAAATCGCAGCCCTATGCTCTTCTCCCTTCACGTCCGTTTTCTCCCTTTTTCCAAAACTCTGTACGCGTACTGACTCTCTTGACCTAATTTCCCTTTATATACTCCCAACAAATCTTATCTTATTTACTCTTTCTCCCACATAACTCTCTAAAATCCAAAACTAACCCACAACTAAATATTTTATTTTATTTTCAAATCTTATTTTATTAAACAATAAAATAAGTCACCACGTCGCATAAAATCATCTTAAATCTTTCTTAACATCACATAATATATATAAAAATATATAGCAATTTCTCAAATAAATCAAATAATTAAATAATCAAAAATGGGCGTTACACCTAGCATGTATAAATTCACCATCAACAATCATCATTTTTCATGTTCATTAATTAATTTCAACATCATCAACAACATCATCACTATAAAATTATGATTTAGTAATCATCGCTAAAAAACAACGACCCATAATTCAAATAGAAGAATTATAAAAATATTATGTTCAACACCTATTATCCATTCATTAATCCCTATTAAGTCATAATAACTTATTCACAAAAGGTTGCAAGTTATCCGGTCTTAAAAATCATTTTTGACAAAGTTCGTCTATTTTCGGTAAAAATCCACATTTCTCGGTTAACTCAAGAAAAACAGGGAAACCAACTCATTTGCCTCAATTATGCATATGCACTACTCAGTTATGTTCATAGTATCTTAGGCATATGAGTATCCTAGGCCAAATTCAAGAAATCACAAAATCATGACAAGTTCGTCTCATTTTTATCATATTGTAAAACCAATTCATTATCAAAGGAAAAATAAGTTTGATTCATCATGTCATAGGTTAAATACTATTAAACATCCTAATTAAACTCATAGTACTCAAGTTTTGAGGTTTGGAAACAAACCATAAGTTTTGGGTTGACTTAAAAATAGTTATGCTGAATTTTCGTAAAATTTCACCAAGACCTACTTGGAGTGTTTTCATCATAACTCAAAATCTACAAAACATTTTCAAGTCAAACTAAATCCATTGGAAAGCTAACATAAGTATCTAAAACTTTCATGTTTACACCAAAAGCCAATTCAAAACAGAAGAGGGTGAAAAAGGCACAAGAACCCAGTAAACGAAGTTTTGACAGACAAAAACGCACAGTCCAGGGGAAAACACACTAGACCGTGCGCCCCTTGTACAAAACCGTGCGTTTTGCATCAGACAGCAAAACACACTCACGCGTTTTTGCACGTAAAAACCCGCTCGTAACTCGGAATTTGGTGCCATTTTCGCCTACGCGTTCGTTACATTAAGCTCTATCACATTCTATAGAAAATATTCATGTTTCTCTCATCCTAAAACAACTTGCCCAAAATCTCTTATAATCACTTATCTTTCAAAAATCACTTTTTTTTGAAGAAAAGAAACTTATATCATTTCATTAATTAAAATGTGTTCAATACAATCTGGTATTTCTACCAAAATCTGGAAACTAGCTAAGGATGTGGCCATCTTAGCTAATCTATGGGCTTCCTCATTTGCTTGTCTCCTCACAAACTCAACACTAGAGTTGACATAGTATTGTTCAAAGATAGTTTTACAATTATGAATTATCATCCCAAATTATGTAACATCCTGATGTGCAGATGAAAAACTATCCACCACTTTTTTAGCATCAAGCTCAAAATCGATAGGTCCCAAATGTAACTGATGAACCCATTCTAAAGCTGATAACAGTCCAAGAGCTTCGCCAACATGTACCTCACATACTGGAGTATACCATTCAGTTTTTGCCAAAACAAAGGTGCCTGTATCATCTCTTATACAAACTCCTATTCCCACTCTATTAGAAAGTTGGGAGAAAGAAGCGTCAATATTGCACTTAAATCTTCCTTCAGCTGGCTTGATCCATTTCACATTTCTTTTTTGTCGTGGCTGTGCACAAGATGTATTAGAAATCCTACGTGCATCTTGCCAATCATGAAGCATAACTTTTTCTCTCTCAACAACATAAATTGGAACATCAATTACCTCATTCCACACTGTGTTGTTTCTTTGTTTCCATATACTCCACAACACACAACAAAATAAAGCAGCATCGTCCTTCGATAAATCATGTAATGCTTTGAAGATAATATTCTTGCTATCCATATCTTGTTGTAGCAAAATAGAAATAGAAGAAAAGAAAGGAAGCATACTCCAAACCTTTAAGCTACTTGGACATTGAAAAAAATAAATGAAGTGTATCCTCATTGCTCACCGTACATAGTGTACAATTCATAGGGCATGTGACTCCTTTATCCTCTAGACGTACACGAGTTGGTAAGTGTAACACCCCGTTTTCCCAGCTTTTAAATAACATAGATTAATCAGAGTTTTTCAACTTAAAAACAGAGTGTCACATTCAACTTACAAAATTTTCCACAAATATAAATGGAACAAAATGCTATTTATTAAAACATCTGCCTTAATAGAAATTCAACAAAATGCAGCGGAATTATTTTCAACATCTTAAATAGTACTTGGCACTAAAAGGCCACAACATCAACATTATCTTAAATCCTCATAAAAATAGTTCATCAGTGTTTAATAAAAGAGATACGTAACTAGAAATGCAATCAAACATAGCAAACTCCCATCCCGATACGTATCAGAGCACCTAAAGACACAACGAGAGATATCCACTCACGACAGCAATCAACAACTACTTATTCTCGATTACCTGCAAGTTACTCATACGAAGAGCAACATTTCCAAGCAGAAGGGGTGAGATACATATTCAAAAATAGTAAGCATATAATTCATCAATGGAATTCAACAACATAAGCTACAATGTTTAACAATATTATTACTTCACATAATTCTTCATTAGTATCTCATTAATAATAACCAACTTGACAACAACAACTAACACGACACAACGACACCGACTTGACTATGCAACAACATCAACTTAGCAACTTGACAAATGCATTATGCATGTGGTACCAATCAGGGCATAAGCCCTCAACTTTAATTGAGCATAAGCTCCAGGGCATAAGACCTCAACTTTAATTGAGCATAAGCTCCAGGGCATAAGCCCTCAACTTTGTATGCATGAACTCAACGACCAACAATTTAGACAACCAACAACTTAGACAACCAACAACTTGGACAACCAACAACTTAAACAACCAACAACTTAGACAACCAACAACTTAACAACCAACAACTTAAATGGCATAAGCAACATGACATTATACAACCTACAATAATCACATAATATATTCCAACCTATCAACAACAATAGCAACATATACATTAATCAATTACTTACATATCAAACCAAGTTAGATTCATCACAACATAGATTAAATACTTATAAACACCTTAATTAAACTCATTGTACTTAAGCTCTGAAGTTCGAAGACAATCTATAAGTTTTGGGTTAGTTTTCATAAAATTTCACTAAGACCTCCTTAGAGTAATTTCATCATATCTTAAGATCTAAAAATCATTTTTAAGCCAAACCAAAAACATTAGAAAGCTAACTCAATTATCTACAACTTTCATGTTTACACCAAAAGCCAGTTCAAAACATAAACAGGTGGAAATGTGATTGTTTTTCAGTTTTGACTGACAGAAAAATCGGTGGCCGAATTTGACAATTCGGTGGCCGATTTTTGTCGAACCAAAGCTGGAAAATCAGCTAAGAATTTGGTGGCCGATTTTGGCAATTCGGTGGCCAAATTCGGGCTTCACAGCTTACGGGAACAAACCAGTTTTCACTCCAAAAACCCAATTTTCAATCATGCAAACCCCAAATTTGATAGGAAACATTGCCTATGATCATTCTAAGACTTGAACATCAATTCAAAGACCTAATTTCTCAAACAACAAAGCTATGAACAACAACATAAGATTAACCCTAATCCCCAAAACTTACAACCTACAACTTTTGTCAAACCCAATTTCAGAAAAACATATTTAAGATTAGAGAATATGAGTCCCACCCTTACCTTAGATTGTTCTTCTGAAATCAGCAGCAGTGTTCTTCTTTCCTAGGGTTCTCTCTGAGTTCTCCTCTTTTTCTCCAAAAATGGTAGGTGTTCTGATTTTCTAATCTCTCCTTACTGACTCTTAACCTAATACACCTTTTTACTCTTATCACCACAAAATTACTCTTCCCCTTTATCTTATTATTTCTAATAATTATATTCCTCCCCCACTTAGAATATTAACACACCAAATAATGCACATAATAATATATTTCATCAAAGTATATATATTATCAATCAAATAATAACACACTAAAAATACAATAAATTAATAGAATAATAAATAAGAAATTTGGGCGTTACAGTAAGCAATTCCTACAAATTCGACACATAAATTTTTTTACCTTTGGAGGAATCTTGAGCTTCCAAATTAGATTACAAGAGCCTTGTACCTTGAAATGGGATGTATCAAGTAAATCTTGCACACAAAAACGATATGCACTACGAACAGAGTATTCACCATGATTTTCTTTTTTTTGGATGAGTCGATCTTCAGTCACTGATGGGTAGAGCGGTGTGTTCACTATATGTTCAACTACCTGTTGATCAAAAATTGACTGCAGGAAAGGTAGATTCCATTCCTTGCAGTCATGTAGCATGCAATCTGAGACATTTAAATCAACTAGAGGAAAATCTCCATGATCATGTGGGATAAGTGATATATCATTTGCAATCCACTTGTTATACCAAACCGAGATATCATCACCATCGCCTATCCTCCATCTGCTTCCAGCTTTGAGAATAAATTTAGAATTACATATGCTTCGCCATACAAAGCTAGGCTTATGTCCTAAAGTCGACTCAAAGAAATTGCACCTGAGATAATATCTTGCCTTGTTAAGTCTAGCTACCAACGAATCAGAATTTGTCATAAGTCTCTAGCCCTGTTTTCCTAACATATCTAGATCAAAGGTAGGAAGATTTTTGAAACTCATACCTCCATCATTCTTGTGTATGGACAGTTTATCCCAAGAAAGCTAGTTAATACCTCTACTTTGACCTCCCGAATGGCCCCACCAAAAGGAATTCATCATTCTTTCAATTTCATCACAAAGAGAGACAAGGAGAGTGAACAAACTCATAAAGTATGTAGGGATAGATTGAAGCAAAAATTTGATTAGAACTTCACGACCGACTTTTGAAAGACTTTTACTACTCCATGAATTTATCTTCTTCCAAATTCTATCCTTAATAAAGCTGAAAGTGGATTTTTTGCTCCTGCCTATCATAGAAGGGAGCCCCAAATATTTACCGGTACCTAGAACAACCTGTACGCCCAAAATGCTTGCAATGTTATTATGATCTGTAGTTAGAACATTTCTACTACAAAAATTCTCTTATTTTTGGAGGTTCACTTTCTGACCAGAAACTCTTTCATAGGTAGATAAAATGGCTCGCATTTTACTTGCTTGGTCCACATTGGCTCTAAAAAAGAGGAAACAATCATCAACAAATAAGAGGTGAGATATAATTGGAGTATTATTACAAATTTTGACACCATTAATTTCACCCCTCGCTTCAGCTTTTCGAATAAGAGCATAAAGACCTTCAGCACAAATAATAAACAAATATGGGGATAATGGGTCTCCTTGTCTCAAACCTCTTCCTGGGATGATTTGACTTGTGACATTACCATTAACAAGCACAAAGTAATCCACCGTTTCAACACACATCATAATCCATTTAACCCATTGATCAGAAAACCCCATCTTTGTCATAACCCCTCGAAGGTAATAACTCCAATCAATCCTGTCATAAGCTTTGCTAATATCAAGTTTTAAAACAACATCCCCTTTCTTACCTTTAACCTTTGAGTTCATGTAGTGAATTATTTCAATAGTAGCCATGGCATTATCTAAGATAGACCTCCCAGGCACAAACGTTGATTGACTATCTGAGATACATTTATCCAATACTAATTTCAACCGATTTGCTAAAACTTTGGCAACAATCTTATAAACCATATTACACAAAGCAATAGGCTTCCAATCCTTCATTGAGACTTGGGAGTCTCCTTTTGGAATATGAGCAATATTAGTCATATTCAGGTTAGAGGGAAAGGTACCTGTCGAGAGCCACTCACAACATTGAGAAAACATTTCTTCTCCACAACTTCCCCAAAATTTCTGAAAAAAAACTAGGATTGAATCCATCTGGTCCTGGACATTTATACAGCTTTATAGAAAAAATGCCTCCTTGAATTCATCTATCACAAAAGGTGCTGTCAACAAAGTGTTGTCTTCCAAAGATATAGATTCATGAATGACATCAATAACTGGTTGAATATCCCTGTTTTGAGCTTGGAATAGAACAACAAAATAATCACGTGCAACCTCACAAAGTTTGTCTTCATCAGAGACAATTATTGTTGACATCAATGAGAGAAGTAATACGGTTCACTTTCCTCCTTGAGGAGGTTGCGACATGAAAGAATTTAGTGTTGAGGTCCCCGTCTCTTAGCCAATGTGTTTTAGCGCGTTGATGCCAAAATGCGTCTTCTTGCCCAAGAAGTTAATTCATTCGATTCCTGAGAGAATTAAAAGAATTGATGTTGTCATAGTCCACTTGACTCCGCATGACATCAAGTTTCTTACGACAATCATCAATGTCTCGTCAGAATTGTTTAAAATGATTTCTATTCCAACTCAAGAGATCCATTGCACACATATCTAATTTATCACCAATTGGTTGAGCACCATAACCACTCCATTTTTCCTTAACATAATTGCTGAAATCAGGATCAAGGAGCCAAGTATTCTCGAATTTGAATCGTGATTGCATTCTTCTGCCTCTTATACTTGGTTTGCAAAGCAACATAATGGGATAATGATCTGAAGATGGCGCAATCAGGTTTTCTAAAAATGCATTTGGGAAGAGATTGTTCCAAGTATCAGTAGCCAAAGCACGATCAAGTCTTTCTTCAACCGCTCTATCCGTACCAAGACTTTTAAACCAAGTATAAGCATACCCTTCCATATGAACATCTACAAGACCCGCATCTTGCACATATCTGTGTAAACCACTTATTAACCAGTTAGCGCTCTCATTCCTTCCTTTCCTTTTATTTGGCGAAAGAATGTCGTTAAAATCACCCAAAATGCACTAAGGCAAGCTAGATGTATTTGACAGTTGTCGTAAAAATTGCCAAGCATCTTTCCTTCTACTATTTTCTGGAAAACCATAATAACCAGTTAAACGCCATTTTCCTTTATCGATATCCACCACTTCAGCATCTATATGATTATTTGAGTAACTTGTAATGGAACAATTAACTGTAGATTTCCAAAATAACACAAGACCTCCACTACGACCTTATCGGTTAACAGTAAAACAAAAATCAAACCCGAGAGAATATCTTAATTCCTCAGTTTTATTAGACGTTGTGATAGTCTCACATAAGTATCAAATAAGTAGGGGATATCCGGTTTATAAACTCGTACTATGTGCTTCAACCTAGGAACTGTATGCGGGCTACCTACACTCGTACAATTCCATTTGATAATTTTCTTGACTTATGGATGGGATGGAGTTCAGGTCCCGATGTTACATCATTTTCCTCAAACACAAGATTATTTTTAACAGACATGACAATAAAGACCAGTATCAATGGAATTGCACAGAGCACAACAAAGCTAATTGATAAACCATTTTACAGTCACTGAAACAAAATCGATTAGATTGAGGACAATCAATCGAAACAACCTGACTCCCACTAAAGGACAGAGTTAGGAAGGGACCTTAGGAGAGAACTCAGTATTATAGAGATAATCTGACAAATAAAATTGGAAATGAGGAAACTTCAAAGAGACAATTCATCGAACCGTTGAGAGGCATATATGGAAAATCGACAAAACCGAACAAATTGATGACATTGGTATTAAAAACTATAGATTAATATCATGTAATGTTACCTAATTACGACTCACAAAGGTTGGTAATGGAGAATCGGTGAAAAATAAATTCACCCACAATTGGAAACCTGATGATGAATTGTCACTTTTCCCTTTCAAAATCACTTATGTAACACCCCGTTTTCCCGACTTAAAAACTTCTTTAAACAAATCAGAGTTAATCACATAAAGGAGCGTCACATTTCACATAAATCTCATATATGAATAAATACCAATTTATTCTTTATTAAAAACATCTTAAACATTGCAGCGGAATCATAAAAAGTCTTGGCACGCAGGCCTCATCAAAACGTCTTAGAAAGTTCATCTAAAAATAGTCTTATGAAATCATAAATGACATGCAAGGAATAGAAAAGCATTTAACAAGTTTCCCCATCCCGTTACATATCAGAGCACCTAAGACTCAACCGAGGAAAGTCCTCAAACGCCTGCACCTAATCTTGATTACCTGCAAGTTACCCATGTTGGAACAAAGGGTGTTTCACAATTATACCACTTAAAGTTTTGATGATAACAAGGTATTTAAACTATTAATTGGATATGCTAAAAGTTTATTCAAGTGTACAAGACCATTATCAAAGATTCATTTTCAAGAGGTTTTGACTGAATGAATTAAAGAGCAAAGGAATTTTAGATTGAAGTTTGAAGAGCATCTGATTGAAAGCGCTCCTGAAAAATCAGAAGCATAGTGCGTCTGAAGAAAGCGCTCCTGAAGATGACGTCATCAGAAGCTAGTTCTCCAGAAGCAAGTTCATCAGAAGCCATTTCACCAGAGGTTGAAAAGCGTTGACAAAGTACTGTGTATGAAATGTACAACCACTAAGTCTGCGCATGTCTCTGCAACCACCATCTCTGCATTGTGTCTCCTATACAGGACAAGAATAATAGCAATTTTCGCAGACATTGTTCCTTTCGTTATTGGAATGGATTTGAAATTGTTTTTCAAAGGACAATCTTCAAATCAGGCGAAAGATCAATGGTGATAAAGCAAAGCTTCAGTCAAGACAAATTGATGAGCTGGCTAGTTCCCAACGTCTCTCAAATCCTCTATAAATAGAGATGAAGACTTGAAGAACGGCGACACATATATACACATACGTGAACAAGATTATTTCTCATATTCAAAGTTGCAAACATTGCTCATCAACAACTTAGATAATTCTTACAAAAGTTCATATTTTAGAATTTCTAAGTGTCTAAGAAAAACAGAGTCTGCTCTGTTCGTATTGTTTTGTGAATACCTCTGATTGTATATCAAGTATTCAAAACTCTTTTCAATTCTTTGTAATTGTTTAGAAGTCTCTTGGAGTTGTCCTTGAGCATAGAAGTCTCTTTCTTGTGTGATCGAGCAAAGGAAGTCTCTTACTTGTGTGTTTGAGCAACTTGTAATTTGATATTACATTTTAGTGGAACTCTCCTTGGAAGTGCAAGGGGGACATGACTACTTCCGGATTGTGGAAGGAACCTGTATAAATTGCTTGTGTTCTTCTTCTGTTTCCTGCATTCTTACTCTCTATCCGCTGCACTAAAACTCTAAACTCTATCAGACTCTGAACTTTTTAGACTCTGATCCTGAGAACAGTTGTTTATTTTTGTGAGAAAGAAACGTTTTTGAAAACACAATTCAACGCCCCCCCCCCTTCTTGTGTTTTTCCCACCTTCAGTCGGTATCAGAGCTTCGGCTCTGTAGCTAGCACTTAACCGTGTTACAGTAAACGATCAGAGAAAAACATGTTTGGGGTAGATGCTTCGGGTTCTGGCTTTGGTTCTGGTTCTGGAGCTGCTGTACACTATGACTACAACAACAACAATAGAAATGAAAGATCTACTAATCACAACAAACCTCCCATGTTTAATGGTGATCCAGAAATGTTCTCTTGGTGGAAGACCAAGATGTATAGTCACATCATGGGAATGGATGAAGAGTTGTGGGATGTTCTTGAAGATGGTGTCGGTGATTTGAAGTTGGATGAAGAAGGTGCTGCTTTTGATAGGAAAGCTCACACTGCTGAGCAGAAAAAGCTTTATAAGAAACATCATACGATCAGAGGCATTCTTGTGGCTGCCTTGCCTCATAAAGAGTACTTAAAGATGAGTGACAAATCAACAGCAAAGGCTATGTTCACCTCATTGTGCTCACTTTATGAGGGTAACAAGAAAGTCAGAGAAGCTAAGGCTACTATGCTTGTTCATCAGTACGAGTTGTTCAGAATGAAGGAGGATGAAAACATTGAGACCATGTACTCAAGGTTTCAGACTCTTGTTTCTGGACTTCAGATTCTGAAGAAAAGCTACGTAGCATCTGATCATGTGAACAAGATTCTGAGAAGTTTACCTGCCAAGTGGAGACCAAAAGTGACAGCCATTGAAGAAGCTAAAGATTTAAACACTTTGAGTGTTGAAGATCTTATAAGCTCTTTAAAGTGTCATGAGATAGGTCTTAATGAGCATGAACCTGTCAAGAAGCCTAAGTCTATTGCACTAAAATCTAGAGGCAAGTCAAGTAAGGCTCTGAAGGCATTAGAGTCTGAAGAAGAATCTACATCTGAATATTCTGATGAAGACCCTGAAATTGTTCAGGAGATGGCTATGCTCACCAATAGACTACAATATCTTGCTAAGAAAAACAAGAAGTTCATGAGCAGAGGCAATAGTCACAAAAGCTCTAGAAAAGAAGAACATAAAGGCTGCTTTAACTGCAAGAAGATTGGACACTTCATTGCTGAATGTCCAGACCTGCAGAAAGAAAAATCCAAAGAAAAATCAAAGAAGCCAATCTTCAAATCCAACAAATTCAAGAAGCAAATCAAGAAGAGTTTGATGGAAACTTGGGAAGATCTGGATAATGAGTATGAGTCTGACAAAGATGATGCTGAAGATGAAGCAAAAATAGCTCTGGCTTTGGTAGCTACTGCTGGAAATGAAAAAGATTCATCTGATGCTGAGTCAAGTACAGACTCTGAAACTGAAACTGAGGTATATTCTAAACTCACTAGATCTGAATTGATTGATTATCTCAAGGAACTTCTTGGTCATTATGAAATCCAATCCACTGAGTTGAGGAGAGTTAAGCAACGATACATTAAGCTTCTAAAACTCCATGAATCAACTAAGATGGAAATGGATGCTTTACAACAAGAAAATAATGATTTAAAAACAATGACTAAGAAAGGTGATAACAAAACTTTATCTGAGCAGGATGCTGCTCTTCAAGAGTTTATTAACACAGGAATTGATAGAACCAAAGTTGCATCTATGATTTATAGCATAAATCAGAACAATAAAAAGGGAATTGGCTTTACAGGAAGAAACTCTAGTGAAGTAATTCTGAAACCTTGTTTTGATAACATCAAGGAGGGACTGAAAACTCACTTTGTGTCTGAGTCTGGAAAAACTTCTCATTCAGAACCTAATTCTTTAAATTCAAAGGTAATGACTAAGTCAAAACTTGAGAACCAAAAGACAAAGGTAATGAATGAATCTAAATCAAAAGCTCCAACGTTACAGATTCTGAAAAGATCAGAACCTAATAAACAGGTTCTGAAGAAAACAGAGTCTGAAACTCAAAAGCCTAGATTTCGGAGGAAGGAAGCTGTCTTTGTTAAGTCACATTCTAAGACTAAAGGTTCTGAATCTAAAGTCTGGAAGAAGACAGAACAAGACAATTTCAGACAGAAAACACAAATGAGACTCAGAACTCCTAGAACTAACCCAAGAGGACCCATGAAGATATGGAAGACAGAAATTGTTGATGTTGCAGGTTTGTCTAAAAGGAAACGAAAAGCAGAAGTCCTAGTATCTGGATAGTGGCTGCTCGCGACATATGACGGGAGAAAAGTCTATGTTCCTAACCCTGACCATGAAAGAGGGAGGAACTGTGGGATTTGGAGGAAACCAAACTGGCAAAATCATTGGTACTGGAACAATTGGTAAATCCTCAGTCTCAATTAATAATGTGTGGTTTGTAGATGGACTAAGGCATAACCTACTTAGCATAAGTCAATTTTGTGATAATGGTTATGACGTCTTGTTTAATAAGAACAACTGCACAGTGATCAACAAAGATGATCAATCTGTAGTTTTTAAGGGAAAGAGAAAGAACAATGTATACAAGATTAATTTTTCAGAACTGACTGATCATAAGGTATTTTGTCTTTTGTCAATGAGTGATAAGAAATGTTTGTAGCACATAAGGTTGGGACATGCTAACTGGAGGTTAATCTCTAAACTTAGCAAGTTACAACTTGTCACAGGCTTACCAGACATTGACTATCATTCAGATGCACTGTGTGGTGCATGTCAGAAGGGAAAAATTGTTAAAACTTCTTTGAATTCAAAAGACATTGTTTCTACCTCCAGACCCTTGGAACTACTCCATATTGATTTATTTGGACCAGTTAGTACTGCATCCTTATATGGAAGTAAATATGGATTGGTTATAGTTGATGATTACAATAGATGTAGTTGGGTTAAGTTTCTTAAATCTAAAGATGATTCATATGATGTGTTTACCAAATTCTGCATTCAAGTCCAATCTGAAAAGGAACTGAAAATTTTAAAAGTCAGAAGTGATCATGGGGGAGAATTTGAAAATGAGCCATTTGAAATATTTTGTGAAAAATTTGGAATTGTCCATGAATTCTCTTCTCCTAGAACTCCACAACAAAATGGGGTTGTAGAGAGAAAGAATAGGTCACTACAAGAAATGGCAAGAACCATGATTCATGAAAACAACCTGGCAAAATATTTTTGGGCAGAAGCAGTAAACACAACATGTTATGTTCAGAACAAGATCTATATCAGACCGATACTGAATAAAATAACATATGAACTCTTCAAAGGCAGGAAACCTAACATTTCTTACTTTCATCAGTTTGGATGTTCATGTTACATCTTAAACAATAAAGTCTATCTGAAGAAATTTGATGCAAAGGCACAAAAGGGAATCTTTCTAGGTTACTCTGAGAGGTCTAAGGCATACAGACTGTATAACTTAGAAACACTTTGTGTTGAAGAGTCTATGCATGTCAAATTTGATGACAAAGAGCCTGGAAGTAAAATTCCAGAGCAGAATGAAAGTATTGCAGGTTCATAAGAGTCTGATGATTATTCAGAACCTGATCAGACTTCAGAGTTGAATGGTGCTTCAGAAGCTGTGACAGCTCCTGATATCCCTATTGTATAAGCTTTTGAAGAAGTTCAAGATGATTCACAACAAGTTATCCAGTCCAAAAACTCATTCAAATACAAGTCTTCTCATCCTGAGGATCAAATCATTGGCAACAAGGAAAGTCCCAAAAGAACTAGATCACACTTCAGACCTGAAGAGTCTGCCTTGGGATTGGTGTCCATGATAGAACCTACAACAGTTGATGAAGCACTAGCTGATGATGGATGGATCTTAGCAATGCAAGATGAACTCAATCAATTCAAAAGAAATGATGTATGGGATCTTGTACCTAAGCCTGAACACAAGAACATTATTGGAACCAAATGGATGTTTAGGAACAAGCTAGATGAACAGAGAGAAGTAATCAGAAACAAAGCCAGACTTGTTGCTCAAGGGTACAGCCAGCAAGAAGGCATTGATTATACTGAAACTTTTGCTCCAGTTGCAAGATTGGAAGCAATCAGGTTACTTCTCTCTTATGCAGTAAATCACATCATAATTTTGTATCAAATGGACGTTAAAAGTGCATTTCTCAATGGCGTCATTTCCGAAGAAGTTTTTGTGAAACAACCAACCTGGTTTTGAGGATTTAAGACATCCTGACTACGTTTATAAGCTAAAGAAATCTTTGTATGGTCTGAAACAAGCTCCTAGAGTCTGGTATGACAGACTAAGCAATTTCTTGCTTAAAAATGATTTTAAAAAAGGACAGGTTGACACAACACTCTTCAAGAAGACACTTGAGAAAGACATTCTGATTGTGCAAATTTATGTTGATGATATCATTTTTAGTTCAACTAATAGATCTCTTTGCAAGGAATTTTCTAAGATGATGCAAGAGGAGTTTGAAATGAGCATGATGGGAGAACTGAAGTTCTTCCTAGAAATTCAAATCAACCAATGCAAAGAAGGAGTGTAAGTTCATCAGTCCAAATATACCAAGGAACTTCTGAAAAAGTTTAAGCTTGAAGACTGTAAAGAGATGAACACTCCAATGCATCCTACCTGTACTCTGAGCAAAGAAGATCAAGGATCTAAAGTTGACCAGAAGCTGTATCTGTTGGAACAAAATGTGTTTAACAATAAACCCTAAAGAGTTTTGATGATAACAAGGTATTAAAAATTGACAATTGGTATTGCTAACATTTGTTCAAGTGTACAGGACCATAAACAAGTGTTATATCTTAACAAGGTTCTAGAAGAACAAATAAAGAGCAAAGGAAGTATTTATTTGAAGCTTAAAGCGCTCCTGAAGAAAAGCGCTCCTAAAGACTAGCGCTCCTGAAGAGTATGACGTCATCAGAAGCTGATTCTTCAGAAGCATCAGTATTTCACCAGAAGCGAAATGATTCAAGATTTTATGAATTAAGTGTTGTATTTTGGAGCGAAAGTCTTGTAGAAGTGGTAGAAGATCACATGGAGGTCACACGTTCTCATTTGAAAGCATCTGGTTGCTAAATTACAAAGAGCATTGACAAATGTACTATGTACGAATTGTAAAACCACCTTCTCCACTACTCTGTTCTTTGTCTCAGCTACCAAACAAGAACAACAACTCTTTTGTACAACCAAGCCTGCATCCTTGTTCCCTCTCAATCGGAATGGATTTGAAATTGATCCTTTATAGGACAATAACATAATCAGGCAAAGAATCATTGGTGAAAGATCAAGCTTCAACATTGTTTCTGTAGATATATTTTTTTTGACAAGTTTTTTGTTGTACACTTATTTAATACGTTTACAAATAGAATACCCTAATTTCCATGCCAATTCGGCTACCCTAAATAATTTGTTAGGAACCATGAACTTCATTAATTTTTAATGTTTAACTATAAAAGTAATAAATAAAATTGACCTGTGCAACAATATAATTTTGTATTCTTTTATCCTTTTCTTTATAATTTTTTTATTATCATTTGATTGTAATATTGTATCTCTAATAATATAATTTGCGCTTATTGATCGACCCATGATCTTACGGGTTAAAGATTATTTATTGGTCTCTATTATAGTCGAGAAGACCCGTGCGTCGCACATGTCAAAAGTCTAGTAGGTATAAATCTCTTATCTCTAGAACTATTTATGCTTGTCGGTACCCTGATGTTAATGCTATGGATAGATTAGGTATAGAGGACCATGTGAACGTTTGCTATTATTTACTTGATTATCTTATTTCAGTCGCTAACAAAAAAAGAGGATGATAAAAGTGACATAGTAGTAGGTGGTATCATCACCATCATTGCAAAGAAGTTCGGAGTGGGTGAGAAGAGTGGGATCAATAAGATTGAGGGAAACATTAGGCTAAATTTAGAAACAATCGCCTCTATGTTCTTTCTTAAACGTTATGGCTATTCTCACAATTTCCAATATAAGTGGAAAGTCAATGGGGCTAATTGTTTGATTATTCAACCTAATCCGAACATAACTAACCCGGAGGTGGTTGAAAATTTGCTTTATGTTGGTCCTAACCCACAGGTACAAGATGATGGTGATGATGGTGGTGATGAAGAGGAGGAAGGTGCACACTTGCACCATGAGCAAGAAGCCGGTGGGCACTATGATGATGAACGGTGGGCATGGATCCAAACCGAAATTCAAAGAATAAGCACCTAGCAACAAAGACAAGGTGTTGAAATGGCCGAGCTAAGGAATGATGTCCAAAGGGGTGATCAAATGAACGAAGAAAATAACCAAATGCTCCGGAACATGATGCAACACCTTCACCTCCAAGGTTCACCTTATGAACCTCAATAAATTGTGAGCTTTCCTCTTCCTTTACTCTACTTTCTTCTTCTTCTTCCTCTTCCTCTCTCTTCTCTTTTCTTTTCTTTTTCAAATCATTGAGGACAATGCTTCTCCCAAGTGTGGAGGGAGCCAATAAAGTGTCTAGTGTCGTAGTGTTTCCAAACTCCCTTGGATTTTAATTTCTTGTTTTGTTTCCAAAGCGAAAGGCATGTAAAGCAACTTGTTTTTATTGTAAATTATGACATAAATTTTTTGTTGCCTCTTCCAAATGGTTGTTTCTAGTACATGAAAGTGATTTCTTGTGTTTTAAAGTGTTCTTGCTATACCCACATCTTGTTTTATTGTGAAACTTCTCTATGAGAAAAGCACAAGTTGTAGTCTTTGAGTAAGTGTATAAGTAGGTATTTTAAGGAGCACGTTCTAACTTTAATTGTAAATTGAAACCTTTAAATTCTTCAGAGTAAAAGTAGTATAAGTTTGTGTGGGGAATAAAAAGATCAATCAAATAGGGGCGGAAGCAAATATATCTATAAGGGAACATCATTGAATCTGGGGGGAAGGGATACCCCATCGCCGACTTCCCACGTGAAGGTGGTTTTTCTCTAACAATCATCAATAAACTTTCGTAAACCCTTATGAATCTCAAAAATAGGGGATATAACAAATTTGTACACAAGGGGCATCATTAACTCTGGGGGGAAAGGATACCCCCTTGTTGACCTCCCACGTGAAACTGGTGTCTCTTGAACTTAAAATTCTGCAGCTCTACTTAGGGGGCGTCACTAACTCTAGCGGGAAAGGATACCCCCTCACTGACTTCCTACATGAAGGTGATATCTCTTAGGCAATCTGCAGTTCCCCTGAGATGTTTAAATGTTAAATGATCATAATGATTCCCATCTCTCTTATATGAAATGAAGAAAGGACTTTTCTCGGTTAGTTTAGTGTTAAGGTTAGAACCTGTTTTCTCATGATATCTATCTTATACAGGAGCAAGAAAAAGGTTGGACTACACATATACATTCACTTGAAACTTGTTGATGGGTTGAATAGGTTCACAAAGAATGCTTGAATTTGTGATTAGTGTACACTTGAAATGAAGCCTTAGAGGAGACATAAGTTTTTAATTGTATTGTCATATGTTAAATCTTGTTTATGCTATTATGTTTATGCCTTTTGCTTGAGGACAAGCAAAGATTCAAGTGTAGGGGAGTTTGATGGGTCAATAATTAGTGTTTTTAATATAATATTTGAGTCTGTTATATTTATATTTGATTTTGTTTTATTTAATATTATTTTATTTTTAGAACTATTTTACTTCAATTGCAAGTTATTTAATTTCAGGAACAAATATTCTAAAGATTCAGTCTTGGAGCAAAAGAAAGAGGATTTGGAGCTGATTCATGCCAAAAATATGAAAATCTTATACAAAGATATCTTGTGCAAAGAATTTGAAGATCCTTCACCAAAATATAAAGCTGGCGCGCCCCATATTGTCTTTTTGCTGCTTTTGCATCTTCGACAAGCTGCCTATTTTAGTATTTCTGACCTAGAGCCCATGGTTTCTTGTGCAATACTTTATTGATTTAATTCTTGGGGCTCAAGTCAATGTTAGACTATAAATAGAGCAGCCATCTAGCTTGTATAATCATCTTTTGTTCTCTGAAATAATAAGTGACAATTGTTTCTTTGAATAAAAGTTCACCTTTATTTTATTTTATTTTATTTTATGTTCTTCTTCTTCTTCTTCTTCTTCTTCTTCTTCTTCTTCTTCTTCTTCTTCTCTTCTATGTCTACAATGAACGTGAGTGAGTAGACTCCTCTTGTCTTGGGATTGTTGGATAATTCTAATGACGTAATCCTAATCAAACCAGACCATAAACCCTAATTTTATATAAATCTACTTTCTAATCTAATTTCACTGTTTTTATAATGAATTAACAAATACCAAACTCATAAAGTGAACACGGAGGGTTAGTATTTGTTAATTCATCATCACAAATATCAATTCATAATGCTAACACGAAGCTTTGATATTGGAACAAGTGAAATTAGACAAGGATTGCGAAACATGAGAATAGTCTAGCAAACCTTGAGACACATAAAGTTTCGTTCTTCAAGGATTCTAATAGCAATCAACCATGAGAATATGCGTGGTTGTTAGGGGAACACACTCAATGATTTCGAGAGAAACTTTGATACGCTTAAGAGAAACTTGTCTTTGGAAAGTAGGTCCAATATAAAGTTAAAGTTTAGGGTTTGTTTGTGAAGGATTTGTCACTAAGATGAACAAATAATCCCAAGACGCTTTTGATTATTATTTTCTACCGTTAAAAATCAAAATTTTATAATTTAACTTTCTTCTAATCCTTGTTGAAAGTTAATTTAATACATAACTTCCTGTCGGAACAATACTCTTATTACTACTTTGGTAGAACCGTGCACTTGCGGTTTTATCACATCACTTATAAGGGACAAGCTTTTGTTGGGGATGTTAAGTGTGAAGTGAGTTTTTAGGAATTGAAGAGGAGGTTGACTTCTACACCAGTTTTGATTCTGTCGAAGGTGAGTGAATCATTGGTTGTGTATTGTGATGCTTTTCGTATGGATTTGGGTGGAGCGCTTATACAGAATGGTTAAGTTGTGGCGTATGCTTCAAGTCAGCTGAAAGTTCATGAGAGGAATTATCTGATCCATGATTTGGAATTTGCCGATGTTGTGTTTGCGCTTAAAGTTTGGAGGCACTATCTGTATGGTTTGAGCTTTGAAGTGTTTAGTGATCAAAAGAGTTTAAAGTATTTGTTTGACCAGAAGGAGTTGAATATGAGGAAGAGAAGATGGTTAAATTTTCTTAAGGATTTTAATTTTGCGCTAAGCTTTCATCCAGGAATGACGAATGTAGTAGTCGATGCACTGAGTAAGAAGTCCTTGCATATGTCTGCATTGATGGTGAAAGAGTTGGAGTTGATCGTGCAATTTCGAGATTTGAGTTTGGTGAGTGAGTTGACGCTTAATGGTGTGAAGTTGGGAATGTTAAAATTGCGAGTAATATTTTGGAGGAAATTAAAGAAGGTCAGAAAGTGGATTTCGAACTAGTAGATCGTTTGGTGTTGTTTAATCAAGGTAAGGAGAAGGACTTTAAAGTGGATGAGAATGGAGTTATAAGGTTTCGTGATCGTATTTGCGCATCAGATGTACCTGAGCTTTAGAGGAAGATTCTAGATGAAGGTCATCAGAGTAGTTTGGGTTGGAACAAAATGTGTTTAACATTACCTCTTGAGAGTTTTGATGATAACAAGGTATTAAAAATTGTCAATTTGATATGCTAATATTTGTTCAAGTGTACAGGACCATAGACAAAAAATTTGTGTCTACTTAAAGCTTAGGTACTGGAAGAACAAATGAGAGCAGTGGAATCAACAAGAAGGAAGCTTTATGCATCTGAAGAAAAGTGCTCCTGAAGTCAAGTGCTCCTAAAGTGATGACGTCATCAGAAGAAAATTCATCATAAGCACCCAATTAGAAGCAAAATCATCAGAAGCTGAAGATCATTAGGAGATGAGAGAATCAAGTTTCAAAGGTTGTTCAAAGATTTTAATCACACCTAACGTTGCAGAAGACCAGAAGAGTAAAGCAACAATTATTTCAAATGAATTTGAAGGCATTGGATGCTTGTTCTTGGAAGAGCGTTGACAAAGTACAATTGTACAAAGTGTACAACCACTACCTCCACTACTCATAATGTGTCTCTCCTACATGACAAGAATAACAGCTACGCCTGCAACAATGTTCCTTCAGACTTGGAATGGATTTGAAATTGATCCTTCATAGGACAATAACTATATCAGGCAAAAGATCATTGGTGATTGATCAAAGCTTCAAACGACACTTTTTGATGTGTTGGAAATTCACAACGTCTCTTTCACACCTCTATATAAAGAAATGAAAACTTAGAGAATTGTAAGAGACTCAACAACAATTTAAAAGCGTCAAACCTCTGCTGAAATTGTTCTGCATCAAAAGTTCACTTAGAATTTCTTATCAAAGTTCATATCTTAGAAACTCTAGAGTCTTAAGAGTCTGTATCTGATTTGTATTGTGAACACCACTGATTGTATATCAAGTGTTCAACCTCAAACATTTTTCTTTGTAATTCTGTTTGAATATAAGTCTCTTGCAGTCGTGCTTGAGCATAGAAGTCTCTTGATTGTGTTCAGGAGCATAGGAACTCTCTTGCAGTTGTGCTTGAGTAATTTGAAGTCTCTTGCTAGTTTTAGCAGTGAGCATTTGTAATCAGATATTACATTTTTAGTGAACTCTCCTTGGAAGTGCAAGGGGGACAGGACTACTTCCGGTTTGTGGAAGGAACCTGTATAATTGCTTTGTGTCCTTCCTCTCTCTCTGTGTGTGTGTGTGTGTGTGTATGTGTTTTTATCCGCTACATTTAGAATCTGAATATCACTTCAGAAGTTGTAATCTAACTGCTTTTGACCAGTGACTTCAGTGGGAGAAATTGAAGTAAAAGCTAACACAATTCAACCCCCCTTCTTGTGTTTTTCTCACCTTCAGTTTGAGTATCCATCCCGGATCGATGAAGATGTATCAAGATCTGAAGAAGTTGTTTTGGTGGCTAAGAATGAAGAGGGATGCAACTAAGTTTGTGTTTGCTTGTTTGGTTTGTCATAAATCTAAAATTAAGAATTAGAAATTGTCTGGAATGATGCAACTATTGTTTGTGCTAGAGTGGAAGTGGGATAGTATTTCGATGGATTTTGTTAGAGCTTTGTTGAAGACTGCGAAGGGTTGTGGTTCGATTTGGGTTGTTGTTGATCGATTGACGAAGTCGGCACATTTTGTGCCGTTAAGAACTGAAGATCGAGAGGTTAAGTGGTTGAGAGGGAAATAAGTTGCCTTAGTGAAGGTGGTTTGGTTTGGACTTACAGGTGAGAGGTTCACTTGGGAATTAGAGAGTCAGATGGGAGAATCGTGTCCGGAGTTGTTTTCTTCATGTAATTTTCAAGTAGGAAAATTCTTTAAGGGGGAGAGTTGTAACGACCCGGTTTTTTGATTAAATTTATTTAATTATTTTAATTATTAATAATTGTTTGGTGTGTTGTATTTATTGATTATTTGGATTTTAAAGATATTGGGGGTATTTTGGTATTTTGAGGAGTGAGGGTAATTTGATACTTTTGGGCATGAAGAGATATTTTATGAGAATTAGTAGTAACTTGAGTAATTAATAGAATAAGTGGTGTATATGGGTAATTAGTGTGGTGTTATGAAGTAATTGTGTACTGACATTTTATGAGTGTGACTATAGTCTCTGTGAAATTAGGTTAAGAGCCCATTTGTTCATTAGTGAGTGTGACTAAGCCCAATAGTATATAAAAGATATAGTCTCTGTGAAATTAGGTTAAGAGCCCATTTGTTCATTTTGAGAAAAGAAGCTTAGAGAGAGAGAGAGAGAGAGAGAGAGAGAGAGAGAGAGAGAGAGAGAGAAGAGGATAATTCAAGAGGAAGGTAGATCTAGCTTGGGGGAAAGCTCAAGAGGGAGATTAGAGTGAAGGTCGAAGTTGCTTTTGAAAGTTAAGGTAAGAGGAAAAGTTTAAATTTAACATTAAGTGATTATGAGTGATAGAGTAGTTATGAGTTATGTTTGATAAAGTGATTTTAATGAAATTGATGTTATGATTAGTTCATTTTTGTGCTAATTAATTGTGTTAATTATGGGTATGATGAACTTTGTGTGATTAAGTTTTTTATGTGCTTGAATTCATGTTTGATGATATAGCATAAGTTGTTTTGGAGATTTTAGCTTAAATATGTGGAAATCATGATATTGTTGATAATTATTGCTTAAACTATATTCTAGTTGTTTTTTATATGATTGGGTATTTGTGGGTGTTGTTTGTGTGAATATTAAGTGATAAGTTCGTGGTTTAAAAGTGATTATGTGGTGTGTTTGGGTTTTTGAAAAATAGTTGATGAACCATGATATTTAAATGTGGAAATGATGTTTTGGTGTGTGTTAAGTGTTTATTATGAGTGTTTTGATCATGGATAAAGTTTGGCAACGATTTGGGTGCGTTGGGGTTGAATTAAGTGACATAAAAGTGATTAATTGATGAAAAACGTGTTTTGAAAACTGGTTTTTGAAGTTCTGAATTGGTGTAATCAATTACACCATTTGCTTAATCGATTACACATTGTGTCTGTTTTTTCAGAAAAATTGTTTTCAACTCTGCTCTCGGATTTTCCATACTCAAATATTCACCATTATCATGAACAACAATAAAGAACTATGGGATTTGGTGAAAAGCATTACGGATTCTGAGTTGCGTGAGAAAAAATCTTTCATGCCGCATCACATTCATGGACTACTATCAAAGCAAGCACCACATTTTTATAACCAACACAAATTGAAGCAAATTGAGGATTACCATCAATTTATAAAAAGGCAATTGAATAAAAAAAGGGTAAGAAGCAAATTGTTGTCCATCCTGGCGTCAAAATCGATGAAAACATCGACGTCAAAGAAAGCTCCAGTTTCAAAGAGGGCATCAGCTCAACCGCCTCCAATGGTAATTTTGGCTTTGCCGAAAAACGATGGAGTCTAAGATTTGTGATTGTGTTTTCGGGGTTGAATTAAAGATTAGATATGTTCAATTTATGTGTGTGTGAACCAGAAAACTTAATATGTAGTAATCAATTAATATTGTTTTTTGGTTTGATATATATGCTACAATGCAATTACTAAAGTTTTATATTTTTTAATGTATTTACTATGTACAAAGCCTTCATCCCTCTACCCCCACCCTCCTCAACTGAATCCTAACCCTCCCAACTCAAGTTGTAATCAGGGTTGTTGGTAGTGCAACGAGGTACAACCTTTGCATCACTTGAAATCACATTAGGTGTCGAGACCCTCCGGGGTTCTATAACTGTCGATGCAGTCAGATCTGGTTTCAGATCAAAGATCTATGCTTCAATCTCTTTTTCATTGACTTGCGACTAGGATTTCGTTCCAAAAATGGTTTTGTTCTACTTCAATGCTCCTTTAATATCTTATTGTTGTGAGCTCCACCACAACGACGTTTGGTATTTGTGTTCTATTTTTTATTTTTTTAAACCAATGTGGCCTTACGGTTTTTACGGTGGTTTCATTTTTGACAGCTCCGTTAAGACTCGTTGAATATATTTGTGTAGTATTAGGCCATTAATATTGGTGGTTGGGTTTCTTAGTGCCGCGTCATTGTCATAATGTTACGATAATTGGTGCTTTTTGAATCTGGACCTTTGTTGGTTTGGTATCTAATTGTTGCTAGTTTTCTGGCTTCGTTCGCTCTTCTGTTGTTGATAGTATTAGTTGAGGTTGTCGCCGGATGGATTGAATAGGTACCTGTGTCGCGTCATTTTTCAGAGATCAAGGCTATTTGATTAGCTTTTGACTCACTATATTATTTCACGAATTTGAAAAAATTATTTTAGTTAGATGGGGTCCGGGGGTTGGTTACATAAGGGGAAGGTGTTAGCATCACTTATGTTCGTAGTACTCTACGAGAACCTTTCAACTTTATTTTACTTTTTGTGCTATAACTTGCTTATTTTTTTGTTAAAAGAAGGAACTTAAGAATAGTGATTAAAGAAAAGAAAGAAGCTTATTATCTACATTTTTTATTGATTCGGAAGGACTAGGTCATTTGCCTACGTACCCGTGAGGGATCAGAACCTCGTAGTTCGGGGTAGAAATTGACGTTTGATTGATTTTGTGTTTTTTTATTAGTTTTTGAAAAGGGTTTTAAAATAAAAAGTCAAATGGCAAATAAGAATTGGTTTGTCTTTTTTAATTTGAAAGAAAATAGACTCAAGGTATAATTAAATTGAAATAAAAATGGGATCACTTGATTTTTGAATCAAGGTTTATTGTGAAAATATTTTTTTGATTTTTGTTGTTTTGGAATAATAAATGAAAATTAAACGAACGGAGCAATAAAAATAAAAGTACGTGGATTTTTGTAGTGACGTTGGATCACCACAAAATCCCTAATCTATTTTTTTTTTTTTTCATTTTTGGATATATATATATATATATATATATATATATATATATGGTAAAGAAATAAAAGGACACACACACACTTTTCCCATTTATATTTACATTGGACCTAAATACATTCTAATTGCAGGAAAATAAATAACAATAATTAAAATTCTAAATAGAAATAAAATAAAACGCAAAAATGCTAAAAAGAAATAAAATGCAAGAAAATAAAAGAAAGGGACAACCGGAAGGGACAAAAATTACCGAATGGACAAAATTCCGAATGGACTTTTCCGAAGTGACTTATTCCGAAGGGACAGAAAAAGAGGGAGAAGAAAAGAATAGCTCGTCAACACAAGCTAAATAGGGAGAAGAGAGAAAAGTTCTTTGACAAATCAAGAGAACTTTTGGTATCTGAAATTGTAAGGGATGAGAGCTCTATTTATAGGTGAGGAGGTTGATGAAAAATGGAAAATTGGTTTAATGGAAATGATGGACAATTAAGGTAAATTTTGAAAAAGGAATGTTAAAGTTGACACTTGACTTGAAATTTTTTTTGGACCTTGGACATTTTATTTTTGGACCTATTGAGACTTTATTTTATTTTTTTGGACACTAATTAATAAAAAAATAAAATAAACCTAATACGAAATAAAATAAAAACAAATTAAAATAAATTATGTAAAGTAAAATAAAATTAAAAGATGAAAAATAAAAGGTAAGATAAAACTAAAAGACTAATAAATAAGAAAATAAAAAGGTGAGAAGAGTGGCCAGAATCGGTACAAAGTTGAGGTATTTTAAAATACCTTTCTGCCGATTTTTTTTTGTAAAGCCATAGAATATTCTGGGTCAGAGGGTGTATGAATGTAGGTTCTTAGGTCAAAAATTTGGATATGACAACCTGGTTCATGCTCACACCATTTGGATAAGTGATATTTCCAGATTTATTGAAATTTGAAGATTGTTAAGGTTATCCACTAGTGCCGCCCTAAAACCAATTTAGGATTGGGTTTCTTAATGATGTTTGGACATGTGTTTGTCAACTTATCCAAACACATGTTATTATTGTTATGCTTCATGAACAAAGATTGTTATACCCTAATTTTTGATCCAAGATAACACTGACATGTGTCTGGTGGTCTTGAATAATCTCTAATTTTTCGAACGAAATTTCGGCAGATGTATTTTAAAATACATCATTTTTTGTTCCGATCCGGGCCATCTACTCTCATTTTATTTTTATCTTTATTTTTTTAATCTTAATTTCCATCTTTTATGTTTTAATTAACCTTAATTTTGTTTTTAATCCTTATTTTCGTCTTATTTTGTTTTAAACTTTATTCATTTTTTTATTTTTTATTATTCTTTAGTCTTTATCCTTTCCTTTTTGTTTTATCATTATTATTTTATTTTTGTCCAAGTACAGTCCAAATTCATTAAACCAGTCTGTCACACGCCTCATACAGGCGATTCCAATCCCGTTCACAGCCTCATCCGCAACTATACAAGAACAATCACACATGTTTTGCTTTGATCCCAATCCGCTTTGATCTCAATCCGCAAGCACAGTTTTTGTGCTTCTTCTCAACAAACCTTAGTACTATAAAAACAAAACCTACATAACACAATGGAGGCAAAAAAATTTCCACAGCCAGAAACACAAAATTTTCTAAAAAAACCTGCAAACCAAAACCCTAGTTTTTTAGTTTCAGTTCTCTTTTTCTTATAAAAACTAGTCAACATATAATATTGAAGGCCTGCGATATTTTGATTTTTCGTTGCTTTTACGATTTACGGTTGTGCCAAACCTCTTGCTACCGTATTAGAATAGAAGTTGCAGAACCCTTGTTTCCCATATAATTTTAATTTCAGTTTTTTTGATTATTTACTTTAAATTCAGCGGTCACTATTGTCTATTGTTACTACTTTGCCGTTAGTACTTTGATTTAAATTCCAATTCATTCAATTGAGTTTCATATTATTATCTTTATCGTTGTTGTTAAATTATTAGGATATTCTAATTCATGTCCATTTGTTGTCACCGATTTCAATTCCAATTGCAAAATTTATTTCACACTGACATTTAATCCATATTGCTTCTATACTTTTTGAATTTCAAATTGATAGTCATGTTGCTTGCTGATGCCGTATTTGCATATTAATTATTGCTTCCTTGTTGCTGCGATTTACAAAAGTTGTTCCAATCCAATTTGCTACTGTTGTAGTTGTTTGGTTTATTTAGAGTACCCATCAATTAATAGTGATTGCGCCTATTTCAATCGTGATTGTTATTGTTACTATTGATTGTCGTGTTCCACATATATACATATACATAAATTTCTGCGTGTGTGTACTATTCTCGATATCATATTGCTTTGAATTGTTTCAGGTAGTAGCTGCTTCTTTTATCTAGAGAATCCATCGTTAACAGCTTATTGTAGGTGTTTGACGTGGCTGGTCTATTCCATTCCAATTGCAAGGCAGTGGCTGCTCTCCAAAGTTAAAGAGAGATTCCATCATAAAGAGAACTAGTGGCCCCTTTGTATTTTTTTTTTTAATTTCCTCTTCATGCATCTTTATTTTCTCTAGCATTTTATTAGTTTAGGTTTATTATTCTGCATTTGTATTATTTATTCATTCATATTTATTCATTTTTTGTCATTCATTCTTACAACACGGATTTCAAAATGTATATCTTAGGTTTAATGTAAATTTATGATGCATATTTATTTTTCCGCAAACCTTAGAATGCAATTTAGGCTTAATGTAACTTCATTCATGTGTGTGCATGTGTGTGTGTGTATATGGTTTATTTTTACGCTTTATAGCTTAGGTTAAAGGTTTTGTGGTGATCCAACGTCACCACAAAATAGCTACGTTTTATTTTTCTTTCTGTTAGTTTTAGTTTTAGTTTAATTATTATTTGAAAAAACAACAAAACATGTAAATAACCAAAATTACAAAAATATTTTTTCACAATAAACCTTGGTTCAAAAACCAAGTGATCCTATTTTTCTATTTCTTTCTTAATCAAATATCAATCAATTTAATTACATTTTGAGTCCATTTTTCTTTTAATATAAAAAATACAAACAAATTCTTTTTGACATTTGGCTTTTCATTTTAAAACCTTTTTCAAAAACAAATAAAAAATACAAAACAAATCAAACGGAAATTTCTACCCCGAGCTACGAGGTTCTGATCCCTCACGGGTACGTAGGAAAATGGCACTTGTCCTTCCGAATCAATAAAAATGTAGACAAAGATTCGCCATTCTTCTTTTTATTCGCCTTATTCGCCATTCTTCTTTTTCTCAAAATTAAGTAAGTTTATAGCACGAGAAAGAAATAAAGTCGAAAAGTTCTCGCTACGAACATAAGGGGGGCTAACACTTTCCCTTTATGTAACCAACCCCTAGACCCCAATCTAATTCAAATCTTTTTTTTCAAAAGTCGCGAAATAATAAAGTGAGTCAAAAGCTAATCAAAATAGTCTTGATCTCCGAAAAATGACGCGACAAAGATTATATTATGTGAATTTGTGTTTGTGGTGGTGGGGTCGGCCCATTTGCAAACTTTTAAAACCCTTGTTGTTGCTTGCTTGCCTATTTCCCCCCGATATGTGGGTTTGTTGGATTGTATCCGTGATGAATGATTGTTTGTTAGAATTGATTCACTTGTGTTGATTTGTCACTCTATTTTATCTATTTGGGTGGCCTACATTTCCGTGTTAACTTTCTTGGTCATGTCTCATGCTTACGATCCTCTGTATTTTTTTGTTTTTATTTAAACTATATATTGGCTTTCTTAGATTTTTTTTTTTGCTTTCTTAGAAATTTTTATTTAATTACTCTGTAATTTGATGATTTTGTTTGATGGTAAAATTGTTAGATGTACATTTTTATTTTATTTTTAGTTAAATGTGTGAAACACCCTCTCTCTCTCTCAAACCCTAGCACAATCCCATCCTTAAAATGACAAACCCTCCCTTCTTTGTCCTTCAACAAAAAGACCCTGCCGCTTGTACCTTTGGGCGTCTAAAATGCATCCCTAGTGAGAAGAGTAATGCATACAACAAGCTAAGTGTTACCCATGAAATAAACCAAGTGTCATGACTCATGAGGAATACTTGCAACAAGCCAAGTGTCAAGAGGAATACTTGCTGCAAGCCAAGTTTTACCCTTGCTATAAACCAAGTGTCACGAATCATGAGGAATACACGCAACAAGCCAAATGTCAATAGGACCATGTATTACTCATGCAATAACACAAATGTCATGAGGAATGCATGCAACATTCGAACTTTTATCCATGCAGTAAACCAAGTGTCAAGATGATTTCATGCAATAAAACATATCTCTTTCTTCTTCCCTCATGTATCCCAACCCGATTCAGTTTTATGAACTCACCAAAACCTCCACTCTCTACCATCTATTTTTCTTCTCTCTCAAAAGGGCATCTTTATTCTTCTCTCATCAGGCACAACCCTCTCTCTTTCTTCTAGATCCTCTTCACCTTCCTTTTTTGTGCTCACTCTCTACAAATATCGTAGCATTTGGATCGTGCATCTCTATTGTGACTTCTTCAATCGACGAATTCTTCTATGACTCTATCAACATTTGGATTCGCACCGCCAATGGGTCCACCACCATCATCCCTTTCTCTAACATCAAACCTTCTTCCAATGACAATTGCAGCTCATGACAAGGTCAATAACATGTGGCTTGAAATCGATCTCCTCATTCTCCTTCCTTCCCATATGGTACCCTCTCTCTCTCTCTCTCTCTCTCTCTCTCTCTCACATCTCTTGATTATTAAATAATTGTTGTAAAAAAATGTGATAGAAGTTTTGGAATGGTTATAGATGTGTATGGTTTTTTTTAAATAGTTAATGGTCTGATTATGTATTCATTATTTTTTTATTGCTTATTTGTTTCTTTCCAGATTTGTTGAATTCTAAATAGTAAACAATCTTATAAATGTATGACCTAATATGTGTAGATCGAACAAAGACATAAGAAATTTCATTCATATATGTTGTTGAAGGATTTTCAAATTATTTATGTGATTGTTACTATTTTTAAGGGTTAATTAAGTAAATAGTCCCTATAAATTTTAAAAAATTTATTTGCAGTCCCTACAAAAGAAAACCGTAGTTTTTAATCCCTATAAAATTTTGGCTTAATTGCACTTTTGGACCCCCTATCTTTCCAAAAGTTGCGGTTATGGACCCCTAACTAATTTAAATACAAAACAGACCCTTACGTTTTGATTCTTTGGCAGTTTTGGACCCCCACCCCATTGTTGACTTGGTCGTTGTTGACGTGGCACCCACATCCCATTAGTGAGGTGCCACATGTATTATTTTTATTTTTTTACTTTTTTTAATTCATCCACGTCGGCCACGTGGCACCTCACTAATAGGATGTGGGTGCCACGTCAGCAACGACTAAGTCAACAATGGGGTGGGGGTTCAAAACTGCCAAAGAATCAAAACATAAGTGTAACGCCCCATTTCTATTTAATTATTTTTAGTTAATGTTTGAGTATTTTTATTTATATATATGATTGAAATGAATTATATGACCTTTTGGTGTGGTGTGTGTATTTAAATAATTAATTGTGATTTTAATATTTTTGGTTGATTTTAATATGTTTTATGTATTTTATATGAAATGTTGAATTATGTGATTTATTGGTGGTTGCCATTTATTATATAATTATTTGTGCTATTTAATAAATGGGAGAAATTATATTTATTTTAGATAAAGAGGGATTTAATTGATATTATTAGAATTAAGGAGGGGGTTACATTTTAATTGGGAGAGTTAAGAGGGAGTTAAGAGAAAGAAGGAAAAAAGGGTTTTGGTTGGTAAGGATAGAAAGAGTCAGACAAAAACAATAGTACGTATCAGTAAAAGAAAAGAATAGCTTTTGGGAAAGAAGAGAGAAGAGCCAAGAACCAAAGGGAGATTGCTAGGATTGCTGTAGCTTTGTTTAATTCATCTGATCAGGTAAGGGTGAGGCTAACCTTCAACTATTAATATATGTATAATTTCTGAAATTGAATTGAAAGTTGTGTTCTTGAACTAGGGTTAAGATGAATTTGTGATGAATTGATGAGGGTTTGATGTGTGAGACTGTAGAACTTGTTACAGAACCTAGATTATTCCCTAGGATGACATTGCTGATGATTTAGGGGTTTGATTTGGAAGTTTGGGATGATTTGGTGTGATTTAGGTCTGAACCCGTGTGGGTTCTGAGATCGCTCGCCTGTGGCGAGTGATCACTCGCCGTGGCGAGTAACCCTTGGTTGCTCGCGAGGCGAGCAGTATAGCTCGCCGTGGCGAGCTTGTCCCTTAAATTTAAGATTTTTGCCAAACTTTAGATGGTTTTGAGTGCCCTTATATTTATAGAGATGACCTGTGAAGTTGGTTTAGCCAAATTGGATTTAGAGAGCTTAAAAATGAAGTTTTGGTGAGAAAAATGTCAAAAGGCCGAAGCACCCAGTATTTCTCGCCTCCAGCTCGCCCCCAACTCGCCTTTGGCGAGTGAGCTAATGTGAGTACTCGCCTATGGCGAGCAGGTACTCGCTGTGGCGAGTTAGTTAGTCGTTTGGACTGTTTGTTCCGTTTTGCGATCTGTTTCGCATGGGACTTTGAGAGGAGACCTTTGGGTAGTAATGGAGAGGTTTTATATCCTTGGATGCATTCTGTAATGAAGATTGTTGAGGATCCTTTTATGTTGTGAATAATTGATGTATTGTTGAAATGTAAGTCATATCTCGTTTATGCATTTGTTGAGTTGTTATTGTGTCGTCCAAGTTGGGGAGTGTGTCATAAATAAATTAGGCACAGTTGTTGATGTTGAATTGTCGTGGTGTAAGTCATACGTAGATGTATGCATTGTTGGCTGGTGGTTGTTGTCGGTGTTGTCGTGTTGTATGTTGATATACACAGTTGGAGTCTGATGCATTGTCATTCAAAGCGGTGAGAGCTTATGCTCTGGAACGCCTTGTCGTTCAAAGCGGGAGGACTCATGTCCTGGAACACTTTGTTGTTCAAAAGCGGTGAGGACCTCGGTCCTGGAATGCAATGTCATTCAAAGCGGTGAGAGCTTATGCTCTGGAACACTTTGTTGTTCAAAGCGGTGAGGGCTCTGCCCTGTATTTTGGTACCACAAGCATGTTCAGTGTTGCATTGTCGTAGTTGTTTGGGTTGGGTGAGTTGTCGATGTTGTTGATGTGTCGTTGGTGTTAAGTCGTTGTCGGTGTGTCGTCATCAAGAATGAAGTTGGTTTCGAATTGAATATAATTGAAGTAGTGTTGATAATCAAGTATGATGATATATTTATATGTATATTTCTTATTGATGTTGATGATGTGAATTTGCTGTTGTTTCTATGCATTTGATGAATTATATATATATATTATTGTTGTTCGTGAATCTCACCCCTTCTGCTTGAAAATGTTGCCCTTCGTATGGGTAACTTGCAGGTGATCCTGAGTAGTAGGTGGTGGCTCAACGTCTAGGACTTGTTACGTATGGGATGGGACTTCTATAATACTTTCACTCCTATGTATTGAATTTTGAGACATGATGATGTAGCTTTTGTTGAAGACATTTTGATGAGGCCTTTGTGCCAAGATTTTACTTGAGGATTAATTATGATTGAAAAGAATATTCCGCTGCAAATTTCTATAAGTTGGTTGTTGAAGTTTAATAGTTTTATTTTCTATTAAAGAATTTTTATAAGCAGTGTAATGCTCCGTTTGTGGTTTAACTCTGATTATTTTATTTAAATTACGTATTTTTGGGAACGGGGTGTTACAATTGGTATCAGAGCAGGTTGGTCCGTCCGGCCAAGTAGTAGAGTCGTGTTGAGCCACCTAGGATAGAGTGTCAACTCTAATGTTGTTTTTGTTGTTGTTTCTGAGTTGTTGTTTCTGATATAGAGAACTTTGACATGGCTGGTCGTAATGATGCTGCTATCGCTGCTGCACTTGAGGCTGTTGCTCAAGCTATAGGACAACAACCTAACGGTGCTGCTGGAGACAATGGTGTGAGGATGTTAGAGACCTTTTTGAGGAACCATCCACCAACTTTCCAAGGAAGGTATGACCCTGACGGAGCTCAGAATTGGCTCAAAGAAATTGAAAGGATTTTCAGAGTTATGCAATGCAGTGAGGTTCAGAAGGTGCGGTTTGGTACGCACATGTTAGCTGAAGAAGCTGATGATTGGTGGGTAAGTCTGCTGCCTGTACTTGAACAGGATGGTGCTGTGGTGACCTGGGCTGTGTTCAGGAGGGAATTCTTGAATAGGTACTTCCCGGAAGATGTTCGTGGGAAGAAGGAGATTGAGTTCCTAGAACTGAAGCAAGGTGATATGTCGGTAACTGAATATGCTGCTAAGTTTGTTGAATTGGCAAAGTTTTATCCGCACTATACTGCTGAGACAGCTGAGTTCTCCAAGTGCATCAAGTTTGAGAATGGTCTGCGTGCTGAGATTAAGCGGGCCATTGGTTACCAGAAGATCCGTAACTTTTCTGAATTGGTGAGTAGCTGTAGGATTTATGAGGAGGATACCAAGGCTCATTATAAGATTATGAGGGAAAGAAAAGGTAAGCAACAGGACCGTGGGAAGCCTTATAGCGCTCCGACCGATAAGGGTAAGAAGGAAGTGAATGACGAGAGGAGGCCCAATAGGAGAGACGCTCCTACTGAGATTATTTGTTTCAAGTGTGGCGAGAAAGGCCACAAGAGTAATGTCTGTGACCGTGAGGAGAAGAAGTGCTTCAGGTGTGGTCAGAAGGGACACACATTAGTTGATTGTAAGCGTGGGGATGTTGTTTGCTATAACTGCAATGAGGAGGGTCATATCAGTTCACAGTGTACGAAACCGAAAAAGGTTAGGACAGGTGGTAAAGTATTTGCTTTGGCCGGTACTCAGACGTGAGTGGGGATCGTCCGATCAGAGGTACATTTTCGAGGACGAAAATTCTATAAGTTGGGGAGAGTTGTAACGCCCCATTTCTATTTAATTATTTTTAGTTAATGTTTGAGTATTTTTATTTATATATATGATTGAAATGAATTATATGACCTTTTGGTGTGGTGTGTGTATTTAAATAATTAATTGTGATTTTAATATTTTTGGTTGATTTTAATATGTTTTATGTATTTTATATGAAATGTTGAATTATGTGATTTATTGGTGGTTGCCATTTATTATATAATTATTTGTGCTATTTAATAAATGGGAGAAATTATATTTATTTTAGATAAAGAGGGATTTAATTGATATTATTAGAATTAAGGAGGGGGTTACATTTTAATTGGGAGAGTTAAGAGGGAGTTAAGAGAAAGAAGGAAAAAAGGGTTTTGGTTGGTAAGGATAGAAAGAGTCAGACAAAAACAATAGTACGTATCAGTAAAAGAAAAGAATAGCTTTTGGGAAAGAAGAGAGAAGAGCCAAGAACCAAAGGGAGATTGCTAGGATTGCTGTAGCTTTGTTTAATTCATCTGATCAGGTAAGGGTGAGGCTAACCTTCAACTATTAATATATGTATAATTTCTGAAATTGAATTGAAAGTTGTGTTCTTGAACTAGGGTTAAGATGAATTTGTGATGAATTGATGAGGGTTTGATGTGTGAGACTGTAGAACTTGTTACAGAACCTAGATTATTCCCTAGGATGACATTGCTGATGATTTAGGGGTTTGATTTGGAAGTTTGGGATGATTTGGTGTGATTTAGGTCTGAACCCGTGTGGGTTCTGAGATCGCTCGCCTGTGGCGAGTGATCACTCGCCGTGGCGAGTAACCCTTGGTTGCTCGCGAGGCGAGCAGTATAGCTCGCCGTGGCGAGCTTGTCCCTTAAATTTAAGATTTTTGCCAAACTTTAGATGGTTTTGAGTGCCCTTATATTTATAGAGATGACCTGTGAAGTTGGTTTAGCCAAATTGGATTTAGAGAGCTTAAAAATGAAGTTTTGGTGAGAAAAATGTCAAAAGGCCGAAGCACCCAGTATTTCTCGCCTCCAGCTCGCCCCCAACTCGCCTTTGGCGAGTGAGCTAATGTGAGTACTCGCCTATGGCGAGCAGGTACTCGCTGTGGCGAGTTAGTTAGTCGTTTGGACTGTTTGTTCCGTTTTGCGATCTGTTTCGCATGGGACTTTGAGAGGAGACCTTTGGGTAGTAATGGAGAGGTTTTATATCCTTGGATGCATTCTGTAATGAAGATTGTTGAGGATCCTTTTATGTTGTGAATAATTGATGTATTGTTGAAATGTAAGTCATATCTCGTTTATGCATTTGTTGAGTTGTTATTGTGTCGTCCAAGTTGGGGAGTGTGTCATAAATAAATTAGGCACAGTTGTTGATGTTGAATTGTCGTGGTGTAAGTCATACGTAGATGTATGCATTGTTGGCTGGTGGTTGTTGTCGGTGTTGTCGTGTTGTATGTTGATATACACAGTTGGAGTCTGATGCATTGTCATTCAAAGCGGTGAGAGCTTATGCTCTGGAACGCCTTGTCGTTCAAAGCGGGAGGACTCATGTCCTGGAACACTTTGTTGTTCAAAAGCGGTGAGGACCTCGGTCCTGGAATGCAATGTCATTCAAAGCGGTGAGAGCTTATGCTCTGGAACACTTTGTTGTTCAAAGCGGTGAGGGCTCTGCCCTGTATTTTGGTACCACAAGCATGTTCAGTGTTGCATTGTCGTAGTTGTTTGGGTTGGGTGAGTTGTCGATGTTGTTGATGTGTCGTTGGTGTTAAGTCGTTGTCGGTGTGTCGTCATCAAGAATGAAGTTGGTTTCGAATTGAATATAATTGAAGTAGTGTTGATAATCAAGTATGATGATATATTTATATGTATATTTCTTATTGATGTTGATGATGTGAATTTGCTGTTGTTTCTATGCATTTGATGAATTATATATATATATTATTGTTGTTCGTGAATCTCACCCCTTCTGCTTGAAAATGTTGCCCTTCGTATGGGTAACTTGCAGGTGATCCTGAGTAGTAGGTGGTGGCTCAACGTCTAGGACTTGTTACGTATGGGATGGGACTTCTATAATACTTTCACTCCTATGTATTGAATTTTGAGACATGATGATGTAGCTTTTGTTGAAGACATTTTGATGAGGCCTTTGTGCCAAGATTTTACTTGAGGATTAATTATGATTGAAAAGAATATTCCGCTGCAAATTTCTATAAGTTGGTTGTTGAAGTTTAATAGTTTTATTTTCTATTAAAGAATTTTTATAAGCAGTGTAATGCTCCGTTTGTGGTTTAACTCTGATTATTTTATTTAAATTACGTATTTTTGGGAACGGGGTGTTACAATTGGTATCAGAGCAGGTTGGTCCGTCCGGCCAAGTAGTAGAGTCGTGTTGAGCCACCTAGGATAGAGTGTCAACTCTAATGTTGTTTTTGTTGTTGTTTCTGAGTTGTTGTTTCTGATATAGAGAACTTTGACATGGCTGGTCGTAATGATGCTGCTATCGCTGCTGCACTTGAGGCTGTTGCTCAAGCTATAGGACAACAACCTAACGGTGCTGCTGGAGACAATGGTGTGAGGATGTTAGAGACCTTTTTGAGGAACCATCCACCAACTTTCCAAGGAAGGTATGACCCTGACGGAGCTCAGAATTGGCTCAAAGAAATTGAAAGGATTTTCAGAGTTATGCAATGCAGTGAGGTTCAGAAGGTGCGGTTTGGTACGCACATGTTAGCTGAAGAAGCTGATGATTGGTGGGTAAGTCTGCTGCCTGTACTTGAACAGGATGGTGCTGTGGTGACCTGGGCTGTGTTCAGGAGGGAATTCTTGAATAGGTACTTCCCGGAAGATGTTCGTGGGAAGAAGGAGATTGAGTTCCTAGAACTGAAGCAAGGTGATATGTCGGTAACTGAATATGCTGCTAAGTTTGTTGAATTGGCAAAGTTTTATCCGCACTATACTGCTGAGACAGCTGAGTTCTCCAAGTGCATCAAGTTTGAGAATGGTCTGCGTGCTGAGATTAAGCGGGCCATTGGTTACCAGAAGATCCGTAACTTTTCTGAATTGGTGAGTAGCTGTAGGATTTATGAGGAGGATACCAAGGCTCATTATAAGATTATGAGGGAAAGAAAAGGTAAGCAACAGGACCGTGGGAAGCCTTATAGCGCTCCGACCGATAAGGGTAAGAAGGAAGTGAATGACGAGAGGAGGCCCAATAGGAGAGACGCTCCTACTGAGATTATTTGTTTCAAGTGTGGCGAGAAAGGCCACAAGAGTAATGTCTGTGACCGTGAGGAGAAGAAGTGCTTCAGGTGTGGTCAGAAGGGACACACATTAGTTGATTGTAAGCGTGGGGATGTTGTTTGCTATAACTGCAATGAGGAGGGTCATATCAGTTCACAGTGTACGAAACCGAAAAAGGTTAGGACAGGTGGTAAAGTATTTGCTTTGGCCGGTACTCAGACGTGAGTGGGGATCGTCCGATCAGAGGTACATTTTCGAGGACGAAAATTCTATAAGTTGGGGAGAGTTGTAACGCCCCATTTCTATTTAATTATTTTTAGTTAATGTTTGAGTATTTTTATTTATATATATGATTGAAATGAATTATATGACCTTTTGGTGTGGTGTGTGTATTTAAATAATTAATTGTGATTTTAATATTTTTGGTTGATTTTAATATGTTTTATGTATTTTATATGAAATGTTCAATTATGTGATTTATTGGTGGTTGCCATTTATTATATAATTATTTGTGCTATTTAATAAATGGGAGAAATTATATTTATTTTAGATAAAGAGGGATTTAATTGATATTATTAGAATTAAGGAGGGGGTTACATTTTAATTGGGAGAGTTAAGAGGGAGTTAAGAGAAAGAAGGAAAAAAGGGTTTTGGTTGGTAAGGATAGAAAGAGTCAGACAAAAACAATAGTACGTATCAGTAAAAGAAAAGAATAGCTTTTGGGAAAGAAGAGAGAAGAGCCAAGAACCAAAGGGAGATTGCTAGGATTGCTGTAGCTTTGTTTAATTCATCTGATCAGGTAAGGGTGAGGCTAACCTTCAACTATTAATATATGTATAATTTCTGAAATTGAATTGAAAGTTGTGTTCTTGAACTAGGGTTAAGATGAATTTGTGATGAATTGATGAGGGTTTGATGTGTGAGACTGTAGAACTTGTTACAGAACCTAGATTATTCCCTAGGATGGCATTGCTGATGATTTAGGGGTTTGATTTGGAAGTTTGGGATGATTTGGTGTGATTTAGGTCTGAACCCGTGTGGGTTCTGAGATCGCTCGCCTGTGGCGAGTGATCACTCGCCGTGGCGAGTAACCCTTGGTTGCTCGCGAGGCGAGCAGTATAGCTCGCCGTGGCGAGCTTGTCCCTTAAATTTAAGATTTTTGCCAAACTTTAGATGGTTTTGAGTGCCCTTATATTTATAGAGATGACCTGTGAAGTTGGTTTAGCCAAATTGGATTTAGAGAGCTTAAAAATGAAGTTTTGGTGAGAAAAATGTCAAAAGGCCGAAGCACCCAGTATTTCTCGCCTCCAGCTCGCCCCCAACTCGCCTTTGGCGAGTGAGCTAATGTGAGTACTCGCCTATGGCGAGCAGGTACTCGCTGTGGCGAGTTAGTTAGTCGTTTGGACTGTTTGTTCCGTTTTGCGATCTGTTTCGCATGGGACTTTGAGAGGAGACCTTTGGGTAGTAATGGAGAGGTTTTATATCCTTGGATGCATTCTGTAATGAAGATTGTTGAGGATCCTTTTATGTTGTGAATAATTGATGTATTGTTGAAATGTAAGTCATATCTCGTTTATGCATTTGTTGAGTTGTTATTGTGTCGTCCAAGTTGGGGAGTGTGTCATAAATAAATTAGGCACAGTTGTTGATGTTGAATTGTCGTGGTGTAAGTCATACGTAGATGTATGCATTGTTGGCTGGTGGTTGTTGTCGGTGTTGTCGTGTTGTATGTTGATATACACAGTTGGAGTCTGATGCATTGTCATTCAAAGCGGTGAGAGCTTATGCTCTGGAACGCCTTGTCGTTCAAAGCGGGAGGACTCATGTCCTGGAACACTTTGTTGTTCAAAAGCGGTGAGGACCTCGGTCCTGGAATGCAATGTCATTCAAAGCGGTGAGAGCTTATGCTCTGGAACACTTTGTTGTTCAAAGCGGTGAGGGCTCTGCCCTGTATTTTGGTACCACAAGCATGTTCAGTGTTGCATTGTCGTAGTTGTTTGGGTTGGGTGAGTTGTCGATGTTGTTGATGTGTCGTTGGTGTTAAGTCGTTGTCGGTGTGTCGTCATCAAGAATGAAGTTGGTTTCGAATTGAATATAATTGAAGTAGTGTTGATAATCAAGTATGATGATATATTTATATGTATATTTCTTATTGATGTTGATGATGTGAATTTGCTGTTGTTTCTATGCATTTGATGAATTATATATATATATTATTGTTGTTCGTGAATCTCACCCCTTCTGCTTGAAAATGTTGCCCTTCGTATGGGTAACTTGCAGGTGATCCTGAGTAGTAGGTGGTGGCTCAACGTCTAGGACTTGTTACGTATGGGATGGGACTTCTATAATACTTTCACTCCTATGTATTGAATTTTGAGACATGATGATGTAGCTTTTGTTGAAGACATTTTGATGAGGCCTTTGTGCCAAGATTTTACTTGAGGATTAATTATGATTGAAAAGAATATTCCGCTGCAAATTTCTATAAGTTGGTTGTTGAAGTTTAATAGTTTTATTTTCTATTAAAGAATTTTTATAAGCAGTGTAATGCTCCGTTTGTGGTTTAACTCTGATTATTTTATTTAAATTACGTATTTTTGGGAACGGGGTGTTACAATAAGGGTCTGTTTTGTATTTAAATTAGTTAGGGGTCCATAACCGCAACTTTTGAAAAGATAGGTGTCTAAAAGTGCAATTAAGCCTAAAATTTTGCGTCAACAGTTTTAGTCCCTATAAACTTTTCCATGAATAGTTTTAGTTCGTGTAAAAAAAAATCGTCAGCATATTTGGTCCTTAAAATTTTAAAGAAAAATGTTAAAGGGACCAAAAATTGTGATTTTTATTTGTATGGACTAAAAATAAAATTATGGATATTTATAAAAACCATTTACTTAATTAACCCTATTTTTAATAATGGATTTTTACACGAATATATTATCAGTACAAATTTTTCGAATAGGACTCGTGACAATAATTTTATTCACCACAATTTCTAAATATCATATTTTTCATATAACTCACCCATGTGAACCACGAGAGCGCAATATAGTTAATAATAAACTAACATTTGGCATATTAACAAACTACCACTTACTCTGCTTGCTTTTAAGTGTCGTTTAAGAATAGTAACATCAAATTAATGAAAGTTGTTTTTACATTTTTTTTCTTTCTATTATACCCTCATTTTAATCTATCAATAAATTCCTATTTTTTTGCACACATTTTCTCATTCCAATAAATTTAATGTATTATTTTTATCTTATATCAGACAATTTACTTTCTTTTTGTTCAACAAATTCTTACTTTTTTTTAACACATTATCTCTCCCATAACAAATCATTAATACTCTAAATATTGTATTGTACACATACTTTTTAATAATTTTAAAGCAAAATAAAAACTATTCTAACTTCACCACATTAATCAAAAGTTAAGAAAAATTTAATTTTCCGCCAACTTCTTTAATCAAAGTTAAGGCGTTAACAATGGTTTCAATCAAAACTAGATTCACACTATGTGACATAGATTTTAGTGTTGGAGATAACAAAAAAATAAACCAAATTTATAAAAAGAAAAATTGTATCAAAAAACAAATAAAAATAAAAATTTTGTTTAAAAATAACAAACTTTAGTTTTCTAAATAGACATCATTTATTAGTTTTAATGAAATAAGAGTAATTGTGAAATGATATAAGTTATAATTCACGACCTTAAAATATCAAATCGATAATTAAATAAGAACATTAAAAAAGTAGTGCATAGTACATATTACACACACCCTTTTTTTGGTACACATGTCACAGCATTTGGCATAATAGCTTGAATTTTGTATCTTTTGTGCTGGTATTTGGATTAAGGAATATTTCAAAACTTCTTGGTGTACTACTCAATTATCGACCATAGTAAACATTTATCTCAACAACAACAAAAAACAATATCGTATAACACTGCTAAAACTCTCAAAGTCAAAGGCACGTCTAGTAGGTATAGCCATCAATAATCAATAATCCTTGCCACAAATGGGTACAAGCTATACATTAACCTTTGTTGATAAAAAAGGTTACACATACATTGAGTTTTTTATTTTTGTTTTGAATGACATACATTGAGTTTTAATTACAGCATGATAGAGGTGGAACTCGTGAAAAGAAAGTTGTACTTGTAACGCTCTTCTCAAAATATTCCCATAAAACAAAAGTATCATTCATAAAGAGCTATAACAGAGATCTACAAACAATTTTTACAGATAAAATTTGAACCAGAAACACATTTCTCATTGCATAAGATAAGCCAAACCAGTTACAAATTGAAAGAAAACAATACTATTTACCACGATTTTGGAAGACAAAGTAAAAAGCAAATGCCCTAGGCAGTTCACAAGCACTACTAGATTAAGTAATAAAGGAGTACTACTAACTGAAATATCAAACTTTAAAATTGTGACACATTTGAGCTGCATCATTGAACAGAGTCACAAACCAAAAAACTTCATATGCAAAGTATAAAGTCAGCTTAACTACGGTTATTTAATCTATCATCAAATTTAGTGGAGTACTATTCTTGTAAACAAAAGAATGAACCAACCATATTATATCTATCAAAAAACCTAATATTAGCACCATCTCAAAGATTGAGAATAAAAATAAAAAAACCTAATATGATGATTCTTCATCATCATCAAAGCACTTCCCTTTCCCTTTCCCTTTCCCTTTCTTCTTTGCAGATCTCCCATTCTGATTTGTTTCATGAACCTTGTACATTTCAGCATTAACATCCGTTAGCCACAATCCAGGAAAAATATTCTGCAAAACAGTAAAAACAAATTAGGGATTTATTATCAATCATCAATCATAAATTTAAACAAAGGCAATAATAGATTAAGAGATTAATTGTTCATTAAAAGGAAGACATGTGACTAACGTTTAACTCTTTCTGAACAACTTTGGGCCTCTTAGTGGGCCTTTTGTGAGGCCCACGACCCAACAATGCGATGAAATCTTCATGGATTTCCTTGCTCAAAAGTTGAAGAGCAAATTTTGGTTTTTCAGCCTTGTTACTAGTAATATTACTTCTCAACCTTGACGCAATAGGATCGACAAAACCATCATCATCAGCCGCGTCAATTTCAATTCTCGATAGAGAAGTGAGATTAAGCTTTGCATTACCGGAGGAGGATGTCGGAGCTTTGATTTCTTTTGTTTGCTTCATTCTCATACTCCACGACTTAAAAGTTTCTCTGTCTTCTTCACTTTCTTCGCTCAAAAAGGCGTATTTCATTCTATCAGTGGCGGTTTTCAAATCAGTTTTCAGTTCATGCATGAGCTTCTCTCTCACAACCGCGATTCCTTTGGCGTCGGTTGATTCGTAGGAGTTAGACCTAAAAGAACGGCAGTTACCGCCGCAGTTGGCTGAAGCACCGGAAGTATCAATAACGGCGGCCTTGGTGCATATTTGAGTTCCCCACTTTGGTATGGTAAATTGGTGAAAGGGTTTGGGTCTCCTGGATTTTGGAGACATAGGTTCGGTCTCTTCTTCTTCTTGAAAACATCGTAAACCCATCTGGAGAATGAATGAATTTAGCGGCAAGAAGAAGAAGAATAGGGTTTGGTGTTGATAGAGCGTGAAGCGGTATTGTGTTGGTGTTTTTGTAAAGCAGCCGGAAAATATATGGGCCCAGAATTATATATATGGAGAGACCAGAGGAATTTTGTAAAGTGGGGCATTATATATATATATATATATATATATATATATATATATATATATATATAAATTTGAAACTTTAAATAATATATATAGGGTTATGCTAGAAGCCACCAATGAAGGTGTTTTTTAGCAACCCACACCTCAATGTGTGATTTCTACCTTTTAGTTATAAACTTGCTAAAAGACATCTTCATAAATATTAGTTAGTGTCTTTTAACAAATGCCTATAGAATAACTTGCTAAAAGACACCTTCATAAACGATAGTGTTGCAGCTTTCCAACGACAACAATGTACATGGTGATGGTTTGGATTGGTTTGTCTTTGATTTGTGACTATGGATTTTGGTGGTTTCGTCACTCTCCGGTTGTCGTTCAATAGCTTCATTCGGGTTGTTTTTAATTTGATTGGTTTCGTAGTCGTTTGGTTGGACTCAGGTGTGGGAAGAGTAACACATATGTTGTTATAAGGGTTTTCATATACACGTAAGTATGCTTTGGGGGAGGTGTTTGGGTATATTGGGCATGTGTGTCGTTTCGGCCATAGGGCGTTGTGAGTGTAATTTTGAGGAGCAATTTTCTTGTTGTATGATGTTTTGTTCGGTTTTTGCTATTCTTGAGGAGGTGTGTTTTTGGGTGAAGGTGCTTGGGAGAGATAATGGTGTTGTTTGGGTTTTATTAGCGATTGTTTTTCCAAGGTTGTTGGTTGTTGTGCTGGTTTTTGATGTTACTGTTTGGGGGTGTGTGCGAGCAACGGAATGTAATGGTGGAAGTTGTTTTTGTGGCAGCTTGAGATGATGTTTGAGGAATTTGGTATAACTTTTGTTTATGTTGTTGTGCGGAGGTTTGTCTTTGATTTTGGTGTTAGTTTGTTTTTGGGGTTTCCTTTTACTGATTTTGAAGATAGTCATTTGTTAGGTGGTGTTTCTGATAGGTTTTTTTAGATTTTGTCTTTGATGCACGAGTTTATGGATAGTTTGGTGCTCCTCATCTATCCTTTGTATGTTGCTACTTTACGACTCCTAACCTAGCACTCCTTGTGTTGGTTAAAACTCATTGTGGTTTTAATAAATTCCATTTTGGCTTCTTAAAAAAAAAGTGTTAGGTAAAATTTGTTCTTGAAAGTCCCCGTGAGCTTAACTCAGTTGGTAGGGACATTGCATAATTTAGGCTTTAATATGTATTTCGTCCTTTCAATTATGGGTTGTTTAAAAAATGATCCTTGTATTCGTTAATCCTGGCAATCTGCCCTCCCAAAATTTAATCACTTAAAATTTTGTCTCTCTCCCCATTTAATGATAGCCATGTCACTAATTCGATGACATGGCTCTTTTGATTGGTTGATTCATCCAAATTTCATGTGAACGGACCAAAATACCCTCGAGGGTGAAATTATCAATTTTCCCCTAAGTTCATCTTCCTCACCAAACATATCTTCTCCCTTCCATAATCTGCAACCTTAAAAACCTCACCAAGCTTGATCTCTCCAATAACTTCATCGCCAACGAATTTTCGACATGGCTGCAAAACTACTTCGATCTCCGGTATCTTGATCTCTCCCAAAACTACTTCGCCGGTCAAATCCCTAATGACATTAGCAATCTCAAATCACTCACTTACTTCAACCTCGGCGGCAACAACTTCACCGGCGATATCCCAACGGCGATCGGAAAATTATCAAAGCTTCAAACACTTCACCTCTTTCAAAACAATTTCAACGGAACTTTCCCAACGGAAATCGGAGACTCGAAATTCTCGGTTTAGCTTATAACTATAAGCTCAAACCAATAGCGATTCCGATGGAATTTAGAAATTTGAAGAGTTTGAAATTCATGTGGATTTCACAGTGTAACCTGATCGGAAACATTCCAGAAAGTTTCCAGAATCTCACGAATCTGGAACATTTGGATTTATCAATGAAGAATTTAACAGGAAACGGTGGTGGAGAGATATCACTGACTGTGTTCTTCAATGGAAGAAGAAGGAGGAGGGTTTGGTGCTTGCCTATTTGATTTTCCAGAAAAAATGCAAAGCTTGATAGGAAGAGGATGAGGAAGAAAGGAAGAGAATGAATGGATTATGTAATTGAATGGAAAGAAGAGGATGAGAAGAAAGGAAGAGGATGAAGGTCGCAGAAGAAGATAAGAGAGAAGGAGGGTATCAGGTTCTTTAATTGAATGGATTCTGTAAAACTAATTTTAATTGCTCTAATCAAGTTTAACAAATGAGTTAGTAATTTATATTTAAGTAAAAGAAGGATTTTTGAGAAACCTAGATGGATTATTGAGATTGTTGGTGAAGAAGGATGAATTTGAGATTGTTGGATGACAAACTTGAGGGTAATTTGGTCTTTTCGCATTTGGCTGAGATCTTCAAGGTTGTTTTCGTCCTTTCACACCAACTTTTGATGAGTCAGCAAACCACTTAACTAAGCACTGACTTGGCAGTGATTAAGTTGGTCAAAGGACAAAATTTTAAATGATTAAACAATGCAAGGCTAATTTGCAAGGATTAGCGATTATAGGGACCAATTTTTAAACGACCCCTAATTGCAAGGACGAAATACATATTAAAGCCCATAATTTATGCAGCGACAGATGTTCGAACCCCTGACACTCCACTTCTCCACATTTAAAATGTATGAGCTCTAGCCACTAGGCTACTTGAGGAGAAAAAAATTGTTCTTGAAAAAACTGATAAATATAGAATGACATAAAATTCTATTTTTGTTTATTTTATTTTTTATAATTCTATTTATGAACGTTGTTTACTTAATATTTTTATTTGTAAATATTTTAATTTATTTTTCATCTATAAAATGGTAAATGTGCTATAAAAATTCAATTGATATTTTTTTTTTCATTTAACAAAACTTGGTTATCTATACTTCTATACTATATATAAAGGAAACTATCCCTTTCAGCACACTTTTGGGTTGGAATTTTCTTTCTAAAAATACCCTTAATTTTCAAAACAAATAATACATGTAACAACGTAAAAAATAGATAAGAATAAATTTAAATATTAAAACAAATGTAACAACCACGATATGAATATATGTATATCTGTATTTTTTCCTTTATCATTTAAAAAATATAACAAATTAGATGAATATATTTATACTTACCTTTTCATTATCCCAATTATACCCTTAAACAACTTTTTCTATAATAAAGATTGTTGTTCGTGTCATTAAAAAAAGCAACAAACATTTATATTTTTACTTTTAATCAAAACCAAAATTTCATTGAAAAAAATACCGTTCATAATTTTCAAACGGTATCGCAATAAAAAAAGCGGAAGCGCACACCTCTTTTACACATAAAGTAGCCAACGACATTGCCATTTAACAAGATAGAAAGCTAGGACGAATGAAGCATAGTTGAAATCTAGTCACGAAACAAGTGACTAAACCCAAACTGCGTCAAAAGCGCTAACAAAAAGTTCCAATCTATCGTGTCAAAGGCTTTGCGAATATCCACTTTAATGGCAATGTTGTTGGAAAAAAATGTGTTTAACAATAAACCTTAAAGAGTTTTGATGATAACAAGGTATTAAAATTTGACAATTGGTATTGCTAATATTTGTTCAAGTGTACAGGACCATAGACAAAATTTACATCTTACAAAGGTACTAAATGAACAAAAGAGAGCAAAGAAATCAACAAAAAGGAAGCTTAAAGCATCTGAAGAGAAGTGCTCTTAAAGTCTAGTGCTCCTGAAGACAGAGTGCTCCTGGAGTGATGATTGTAACACCCCGATTTCCCAACATAATTAAATATACGTAAAATCAGAGTTTTCATCACAAAACGGAATGTTACACTACTTTTCAAAAATTCATAAATAGAAAATATACTATTTATTCAACAACATAAATTAATCTCGTAATATTTTGCAGCGGAAAAGTCTTTTTTAAAATATAATCAACTTCAACAAAATCTTGGCACAAAGGCCCCAACGTAAATAATCATTTCAATAATCCTCTTAATAATAAATAAATGTTCCAACAATATAGTTCCAAAATTGATACATAAAGGAATGAAAATTCAACAATTAACTCCCATCCCGTTACGTATCAGAGCCCTAGACACTTGAGCCAACATCCTACTAGCCTTGGAAATCTGCACTTGCCCACAAGGCGGCAATTCCAACAGAAGGGGTGAGAAACACATTCAATAATAATAATAATATATAATTCATCAAATCGATGAAACAACAACAAATTATACCACAAGTATCAACAAGTTCATATATGTATGTATACATATATATATAGCAACAGCAACGTTATCAACATCAACGACATTTAGCAAGATACAACAACAATAAACAATCAACAACAATATCAACAACATCAACAAATCATCACATATAACGAAAACATCTCAATCATTCACAAGTACATCATAACATCACAAATACTTCAACACGTCATAAATACATCAACAAGTCACAATTACACCATCACGAATACATCATCACTTTGCAAATTACATCATCACTTCACAATTACATCATCACTTCACAAACGACACGACACGACTATGCAACACTTAGACCTCATGCATGTGGTACCATTAGGGCATTAAGCCCCCATCGCTAAAGGTCAAATAGGACCTGTCAGGCATTAAGCCCCCATCGCTAAGGTCATAGAGGACCTGTCAGGCATTAAGCCCCATCGCTAAGGTCATAGAGGACCTGTCAGGCATTAAGCCCCCATCGCTGACTATGCTATGCAACGACACGACTCAAATGCAACGACACAAGTAAAGACTCAACAATGCACATCTTTAGATGACTCGACAAATACACATCTTTAAATAGCATCATCGTCAAATATCACATATTTAAATATGACATCTTTATATAGCACATATTTAAGTCACACATCTACAAACAACACATCTTGATATAACACATATTTAAATCACACATCTCCGGAAAGCACATATACATTAATCAACTACATCCATATCAAACCAAAACATTCTTCAAAAATAAAGCAAGTTTATCAATAAAACATAAGCCAAATACGCATAAAACACTCTGACTAAATCCCTAATACTTAAGTTTGAAGTTGGGAAACCAACCATAAGTTTTGGACTAACTTGGGATTAGTTAAGCTAAGTTTTCTTAAAATTTTCTGAAGACCTACTTAGACTATTTTTATCATAACTCGAGATTTACAAAACATTTTCGAGTCAAACCAGTTCCATTAGAAAGCTAACTCAATTATCTACAACTTTCATGTTTACACCTAAGATCATTTATGTACCAATCAATACCAGTTTTCATTTCAAATTCGGACAAAGTTGTGCTGAAATTCATAAAAATTCACTGTGACCTACGTTCAGTAATTTGACCATAACTCAAGTTCTATAAATCATTTTGACGTCACACCAACGGCATTAGAAAGCTAACATTCATACCTACAACTTTCGTGTTTACACCGAAAGCTAGTTCGAAACAGAAACTGATGCAAAAGACGCAACAACATGAAACAAGTTATGCTGTCAAAGGTAGCTCTCGGGAAAACTCTATTTTTCACTCAAAAACCCAAATTTCATCTACCCAAATCCCAAATTTGATAGAGAACAATGTTTACAGGTTCTATATACAACATGACAATCAAAACAACACAGAAACATGCATTAAACAACATAATTCATCACATCATATCAATTATCATAAACTTTTTAAACCCTAAACCTAGAACACAATTTCATCAACAATCAAAATTATATATACATATTATTGAAGGAATCCCACCCTTACCTTAGATTATGATTCCTGAATTAAGCTGCGTTCTTCTCTCTTCTTCTAGCCTCTTCTCTTGGTTCTAGGTTTTCTCCTCTTCTTCTCTCAAAAACTCACTTTCTCTCTTTTTTTTTTCAATTGTACGTAAAACTCTTTCTGACTCTCCTTTTCTTTTTATTGTAAACTATAACCCCTCTTATTTCCTTAACTCCCACTTATTCCTCATAATTATACTTAATTCCCTTTAAACCAAATAATACTATTTTCTACCTTTTTATTAAATAAATAAAATAATCAAACAACATTTATTTAAATAAAACACAACACCATAAATCATATAATAAATTATCATCACACCAAATATCACACAATTTATACTAAGTCATATATTTCACATAAAATCATATCTAAATCATATATGTCAAATATAGTCATATAAAATCATATAAAAGATTTTAAAATCAACCAACGATAATTAAAATAAAACTAGGGCGTTACAATGACGTCATCAGAAGTTGCCTCATCAGAAGCTACATTTCACCAGAAGCTCAAGTTCATCAGAATTCACAGAATTCGAAGCTTCAAGAGTTGTTTCATGGATCGAAGTTGCTTTAATATTGGCAGAAGACTAGTGGAATTATGCAACGGTCATTTCAAAAGGATTTGAAGTCATTTGGTTGCAAAGATACAAGAAGCGTTGACAAAAGTACTTTGTACGAAATGTACAACCACCTTCTCCACTACTCTGTTTTGTGTCTTTACTACAAGACAAGGAAAACAGCTCTGAAATACAACCACGCCTGTAACAATGTTGTTGGAACAAAATGTGTTTAACAATAAACCCTAAAGAGTTTTGATGATAACAAAGTATTAAAAATTGACAATTGGTATTGCTAACATTTGTTCAAGTGTACAGGACCATAAACAAAGTGATATATCTTATCAAGGTTCTGAACGAACAAATAAAGAGCAAAGGAAGTATCTATTTGAAGCTTAAAAGCGCTCCTGAAGACTAGCGCTCCTGAAGACTAGCGCTCCTGAAGACAAGAGCTCCTGAAGAGTATGACGTCATCAGAAGCTGAAGGTCCTCAGAAGCTGATTCTTCAGAAGCAACAGTATTTCACCAGATATTTCAAGATTCATGTGTTGTATTTTGGGGCGAAAATTGTACAGCATTGGCAGAAGATTAGTGGATTAAAGCAACGGTCATTTCGAAAGGATTTGAAGTCATTTTGTTGCAAATAGACAAGAAGCGTTGACATTGTACTTTGTACGAACTGTACAACCACCTTCTCCACTACTCTGTTCTTTGTCTCTGCTAACAGACAAGAATAACAGCTCTTATGTACAACCAAGCCTGCATCCTTGTTCCCTCTCAACTGGAATGGATTTGAAATTAATCCTTCATAGGACGATAACTAAATCAGGCAAAGAATCACTGGTGAAAGATCAAGCTTCAGTAACGACTCTTTTTGAATGTGTTGGCACTTACAACGTTCACTTCACACCTCTATATACAGGAGTGAAGACTTGAAGAACAAAATGACTCTACAATTTTTCAAAAGCGCCAAAACTCTGTCAAATTGTCTAAGCATTCAAAGTTCACTTAGAATTTCAGTTTTCAAGTTCATATCTTTGAAATTCTTAAGTCTTAAGAGTTTGTATCTGATTTGTATTGTGAACACCACTGATTGTATATCAAGTGTTCAATCTCAAACATTTTCTGTGTAATTTTGTTTGATAGAAGTCTCTTGCTTGTGTGCTTGAGCATTAGAAGTCTCTTGATTGTGTTCTTGAGCATTTGAAGTCTGTTGCTTGTGTGCTTGAGCATTTGTAATCAGATATTACATTTAGTGAACTCTCCTTGGAAGTGCAAGGGGGACAGGACTACTTCCGAATTGTGGAAGGAACCTGTATAAATCTTTTGTGTCCTGCTTCTTCTCTTTTCTCTCTGTTTTTCATTCCGCTGCATACGCTCCTGAACAGTATCTTCAGAAGCTGTCTAATCTGCTTCTGATCATTCATGTTCTGAGTTTTAAAGAGAAAACGATAATTTGAAAACACAATTCAACCCCCCCTTCTTGTGTTTTTCTCCCCTTCAATTGGTATCAGAGCCTTGGTTCTGTTGTCAAACACCTAACAGTGTAACAGTCCAAGATCTGAGAAAAACATGTCTGCTGATTCATCTGTTTCTGGTTCTGCTGGCTCTAGTGGTAATCATCATGCTGTAGCATATGATTATAGTGAAAAGAAAACTGACTCAGGGAAGGTTCCAAAGTTTAATGGAGATCCTGAAGAGTTTTCTTGGTGGAAAACCAACTTCTACAGTTATATCATGGGCTTAGATGAAGAACTATGGGATATTCTGGAAGATGGTGTTGGTGACTTAATTATTGATGAAGAAGGAGCTGCTGTTGATAGAAAAATACATACTCTTGCTCAGAAGAAGATGTACAAGAAACATCACAAGATCAGAGGCTCTCTAGTTTCTGCTATACCACGAGCAGAGTACATGAAGATGAGTGATAAGTCAACTGCTAAAGCTATGTTTGCATCTTTATGTGCTAACTATGAAGGAAGCAAGAAAGTTAGAGAAGCCAAAGCACTGATGCTTGTTCATCAGTATGAACTGTTCAAGATGAAGGATGATGAAAGTATTGAGGAGATGTACTCAAGATTTCAAGCCCTAGTCTCTGGACTCCAAATACTGAAGAAAAGCTATGTTGCTTCTGATCACGTGAGTAAGATTCTCAGAAGCCTTCCTGCCAGATGGAGACCAAAGGTGACTGCCATTGAGGAAGCTAAAGATTTAAACACTTTAAGTATTGAAGATCTTGTTAGTTCTCTCAAAGTTCATGAGTTAAGTCTAAATGAACATGAGTCTACTAAAAAGAGTAAATCAATAGCTCTTCCATCAAAAGGCAAGTCATCTAAAGCTCTTAAAGTGGCTGAGTCTGATGAAGAAGATTCACCAACTGGAGATTCTGATGAAGAGGTTACTGAGATGATGGCTATGCTCTCAAACAGACTTCAGTATCTAGCTAAAAAGAACAAGAAGTTTGTGTCCAGGAGAGGTAGCTTCAGAAGCTCAAAGAAGGAAGATCAAAAGGGATGCTTCAACTGCAAGAAGCCTGGTCATTTCATTGCTGATTGCCCTGATCTTCAGAAGGAAAAAGCAAAGGAAAAGTCAAAGAAACCAACATTCAAGTCAAGCAAGTTCAAGAAACAGTTAAAGCAGAGTTTGATGGCTACATGGGATAACTTGGATAGTGAATCTGAATCTGACAAAGAAGAGTCTGATGAAGGTGCAAAGATAGCTGCTGGGTTTGTAGCTACAGCAACTTCAGAAGCTGAAACTGAATCAGATTCAGAAGATGAAAACGAGGTATATTCCAAAATCCCTAGAGAAGAACTGATAGAGTCACTTAAAGAACTCCTCACTCACTTTGAATTGAGAACCAATGAGTTGAAAGTTTTGAAAGAAAAATATGTTGCTTTGATGAAGCAACAAGAATCAACTCTATTGGATCTAAAAGCTTCTGAAGAAGGACTCAGAGGTTTTGACTTCATATGCAAGACATATGAAGACAAACTTAAGTTCTTATGTCAGAAGCTGCAACAAAATTGTGATGGAAAGTCTTTAAGTAACCATGAGATTGCTCTTGAAGATTTCATTATGTCTGGTATTGACAGAAGCAGAATTGCTTCTATGATTTATAGCATTTACAAAAACAATGGTAAAGGGATTGGATTTTCAGAAGCTAAGTCTAGTGAAACCAATCTCAAAGCATATTGTGAATGCATAAAGGAAGGATTGAAAACCTTCTTTGTTCCTGAAGGTGCAAAAATGGGAACTGCTGCTCAGTCAGAACCTGAAGCTTCCAGTTCTAAGGCTAAGATTACATCAAAGCCAAAGAATTTCAAGCCTAAGGATATGATAAATTCTGAATCTAAGACCACAAAGATTAAGATTCTGAAGAGATCAGAACCTGTTCCTCAGAGTCTGATAAAATCAGAATCTGATGTCCTAAAGTCTAAGGTTCAGAAGGGCAAAGCAGTTAGTGCTCCTGAAGTATCAAAACCAAAAGTTGAAAAACCTAAGGTAATGATTAATCAGAAGCTACCCAAAAAGGATCTAAAGGATCAGGAAATGGTGAGTAAATTCTCCAGCTCTAACCCCAAAGGACCCATAAAACAATGGGTACCTAAATCTGAAATTGTCAATACTGCAGATTTGTCTAAAAGCAAGAACAAAGCAAAAATCATGGTACCTGGACAGCGGTTGCTCAAGGCACATGACAGGAGAGAAGTCAATGTTCCTATCCCTCACAATGAAAGAAGGAGGAAATGTAAAGTTTGGAGGCAACCAGTCTGGGAAGATTATTGGTACGGGGACTATTGGTAACTCCTCTACCTCTATTAATAATGTATGGTTGGTAGATGGGCTTGAACATAACCTATTGAGCATCAGTCAATTCTGTGACAATGGTTATGATGTTTTATTTGAAAAAGCCAACTGTACAGTAATCAACAAGAATGACAAGTCCATTGTGTTCAAGGGAAAGAGAGTGGAAAATGTCTACAAAATCAATTTCTCTCAACTGGCTGATCAGAAGGTAATTTGCCTTCTATCAATGAATGATAAGAAATGGATATGGCATAAAAGGCTGGGACATGCTAACTGGAGATTAATCTCTAAGCTTAGCAAGTTACAGCTTGTCAAAGGCCTTCCTGACATTGATTATCATTCAGATGCACTCTGCGGTGCATGCCAGAAAGGAAAAATTGTTAAATCATCTTTCAAAGCAAAAGACAATGTTTCCACCTCAAGACCCTTAGAACTGCTTCATATTGACCTATTTGGACCAGTTAGCACTGCATCCTTATATGGAAGCAAGTATGGATTAGTTATTGTTGATGATTATAGCAGATGGACTTGGGTGAAATTTCTGAAAAGCAAAGATCATGCATACGATGTATTCAGTAACTTCTGCACCCTTATTCAATCTGAAAAAGAAGCCAAAATTTTGAAAATCAGAAGTGATCATGGTGGTGAATTTGAAAATGAGCCATTTGAAGCTTTTTGTGAAAAACATGGAATCCTCCATGAATTCTCTTCTCCTAGAACTCCACAACAGAATGGAGTTATAGAAAGAAAGAATAGAACGTTACAAGAAATGGCCAGAACCATGATCCATGAAAACAATTTGGCAAAACATTTTTGGGCAGAAGCTGTGAATACAGCGTGTTATGTCCAGAATAGGATCTATATTAGACCTATCTTGGAGAAAACAGCATATGAATTGTTTAAAGGAAGAAAACCCAATATCTCTTACTTTCATCAATTTGGATGTACATGTTACATTCTGAATAACAAGCTCTACCTAAAGAAATTTGATGCCAAGGCCCAAAGAGGAATCTTTTTAGGTTACTCTGAAAGGTCAAAGGCATACAGAGTGTATAATTCAGAGACACTCAGTGTTGAAGAATCTATGCACGTTAAATTTGATGACAAGAGCTTGAAGATAAAACTTCAAAGCAAGATGAAGGTTTTGTAGAGATACAGGTTCCTGAAGACATTCCAGAACCTGGTCAGTCAACTGAATCTGAAGATAGTCTAGAAGCAGCACCCACATCAGTTGCTCCTGATGATGTTGCTCCTGATGAAGTTGCTCCTGATGATGTTGCTCCTGATGAAGTAGCTTCTGATGAAGCACAAAATGGCTCACAGTAAGCAGATTCATCCAACAATACTTTCAAATACAAGTCTTCTCACCCTCAAGATCAAATCATTGGAAGTAAAGAAAGTCCCAGAAGAACAAGATCACACTTCAGACAAGAAGAATCTATGATTGGACTAATTTCAATGATTGAGCCAACAACAGTTGAAGAAGCACTTTCAGATGATGGATGGATCGTAGCTATGCAAGAAGAGCTGAATCAATTCCAACGAAATGATGTGTGGGATCTGGTACCCAAACCTTCTCAGAAGAACATTATTGGAACAAAATGGGTATTTAGAAATAAGTTGAATGAAAAAGGTGAAGTAACCAGAAACAAAGCCAGACTTGTTGCTCAAGGGTACAATCAACAAGAAGGCATTGATTACACCGAAACATTTGCTCCAGTTGCAAGATTGGAAGCAATCAGGTTACTTTTATCTTATGCAATTAATCATGGAATAGTATTATATCAAATGGATGTCAAGAGTGCATTTCTTAATGGTGTCATAGAAGAAGAAGTGTATGTCAAACAACCTCCTGGTTTTGAGGATCTGAAGCATCCTGGCCATGTTTACAAACTTAAGAAATCACTATATGGCTTGAAACAAGCTCCCAGAGCTTGGTATGACAGACTAAGTAATTTCTTGATTAAAAATGATTTTAAACGAGGTCAGGTTGACACAACACTCTTCAGAAGGACTCTTGAGAAAGACATTCTTGTTGTGCAGATATATGTTGATGATATAATATTTGGTTCTACTAATTCATCTCTTTGCAAGGAGTTTTCTAAGTTAATGCAGGATGAATTTGAAATGAGCATGATGGGAGAGCTGAAATTCTTCCTGGGCATTCAAATTAATCAAAGCAAAGATGGAGTATATGTTCATCAGACGAAATATACAAAAGAGCTTCTGAAGAAGTTCAAGCTTGAAGATTGCAAACTGATGAACACTCCAATGCATCCTACATGCACCTTAAGCAAAGAAGATGAAGGATCAAAAGTGGATCAGAAGCTATACAGAGGTATGATTGGTTCTCTGTTATACCTCACTGCATCTAGGCCACATATTTTATTCAGTGTATGCTTATGTGCAAGGTTTCAGTCAGATCCTAGAGAATCTCATTTAACTGCAGTTAAAAGAATCTTCAGGTATCTGAAAGGAACAACTAATCTGGGACTCCTTTATAGAAAATCCCCAGATTATAAGCTAATTGGATTCTGTGATGCTGATTATGCTGGTGACAGGATTGAAAGAAAGTCAACCAGTGGCAATTGTCAATTTCTGGGTGATAATCTGATATCCTGGGCTAGCAAGAGACAAGCAACTATTGCTATGTCTACAGCAAAAGCAGAATACATTTCAGCTGCAAGTTGTTGCACACAACTACTCTGGATGAAACATCAGCTGGAAGATTATCAGATACATGCTAACAGTATTCCTATCTTTTGTGATAATACTGCTGCTATTTGCTTGTCAAAGAATCCAATTCTGCATTCAAGAGCCAAGCATATTGAGATCAAACACCATTTTATCAAAGATTATGTTCAAAAAGGAATTTTAGATATACAATTCATTGATACTGAAAATCAATGGGCTGATATATTTACTAAGCCTTTAACTGTTGAAAGATTTGATTTTATTAAAAAAAATTTGAACATGCACTACGTGTCTGATTAAAATTGCTTGCTCCTGAATAAGAAGTTCAGGTTCTGAAGTCACTTCAGAAGCCATTGTCCTTCAGAAGCTCCTGAGTGAGGTCCTGAAGAAAATGTGCTCCTAATGAGTTATCAGAATCTTAACCTTCAGAAGAGAATCTTTGTGCTCCTGAATAGCAGAAGTTAGTGGAAGTTCTGGAGTTGCTCCTGGCGACATCTGCCTCACTAACTTATACAGCTCATCTGAAATTTGACAGCGTGGCATAAATGTATTGGCGTATAACTCAAAGGGCAATGATGTTAATTTTACTTTTCGTAGTACTATCTCGCACCCCCAACTGTCATTAATGCTATGTTTGTTTGTCCCTTGTTATTCAAACGTTTTTTCGCTAAAAAGCACTTAATTAAAAACACACACTACTCACTTCACATCCTACACTTTCTGTTTTTGATTTCGTATCTGCTAAGAAAAGTTCTCTCTCTCAAAACCCTGAGAACCCAAATCTCAAACTTCATCAAACATCAATGGCTTCATCAAGTTCTGTTCAAGAATCCAACGCTCAACTCGCAGTTCAGCAAGCTAAAGGTCAGCAAGAAAGGGCTGCTTACGAGATCAAAGGAGTCACCATGAGCCTAAAAGAATGGCAACTTAAGATTCAAACAGAGAATCCGGTGGATTTTGAATCTCTTGCATATCATGGCTGTGACATCAAGAGGTTTTATGAAGTTCAAGGGCTGATGAACTATTTCAGTATGCTCAACGGTCCTACCTACAAGACGTTAGTAAGACACTTCTGGGTAAGAGCATCAGTCTATGATAAAGCTGCATCAAAACTGGAGGAACAAGAAAAAGTTTTGATTGATCCCTCTCTTAAAGGGAAAACCAGAGAAGAAATGGGTCTGGAACCATTCAGAGAAGTTCAGATCAGGTCGAGCCTGATGGGTATCCCAGTCTACATTTCTGAAGCTATAATTGCTTTTGTCATTGGAGCAGAAGCATCTGGAAAGTACTCCGGTGTAGATATACCAAACTCTCAGTCAAGCACCTGGAGTGATTTGGTGAATAAAACTCTCTTCAATTCTACAACAGCCGGTAAATACTGTGACTTGAACATGATCAACAAGATGCTCCTGAAGATTCTCAATGAGAACATGCTACCTAAAGGAGGTGGTGGAGATCAACCCTCTTTGGCTCACAAAGTTTTTCTCCATCACATTATCAAGGGTGAGAAGGTGAATCTACCCAAATACATCTTCAAACATATGATAAAAGAGCTCAGGGAAAGCCAGAACAAGTGCAGAGTCTGGGTTCCCTATGGAAGACTTTTCTCAGAAATCTTCCATCAAGGAGGCATCATTAGAGCTCTGAATGAAGTAAACTACTTCACTGATGAACAGCTGGAAACTGAGACCGGAAAAGTGTTGAATGCAAGCACCTTGAAGCATATGAAACTGATTCCTGAAGTGACCAAGCTGAAGACAGACATCTGTGAATCAAGGGTGGTATCGAATCTAATGGAGGACTTCCCTCCTATCTGTAAGAAGGAGACCCTGGCTGTTCAAATGGCTCTCATTGCTGATCACTATGAAACCCATGGAAAGCTGATCAGTCTGGATGAAGTTCCAGAGGAAATGTATGGACAAGAACTTCCTGTTGCTAAAGGAAGAAAAGCAAAGAGGAAGGTTCTTACTAAAGAAGAGTATCTGGAGGGTGAAAATCCATCTAAGAAGACCAAGAAAGAAAAGGCTCCTGAGAAGTCTTTGTCTGGTGCTCCTGGAGGATCATCAATTCAGGAAGAGGTTCAGGATCTGAACCCAGGAGCTATTATTCCTCAGAAGACCAGAAGTGGCAAGCAAATGGCTTCAGCATCTACAACAACAACTAAAGTGAAACAGATTCCTCAAAAGAAGAAAAGGACTCAGAGGCTAAGGAAACTGAAGGAATCTGTGTACACTGCTGAAGAAAGTGCAGCTGTAGAGGCTACCGAACTGGTTACCAGGGAGGTAAGAAAGAAGAAGAAGGATGAATCTGAAGCTGTTCAGAAGGCCTTGGAGCTGGCTAAGGTAATAGAAGTACCTATTGAGGTCTTGCTCAAGAAAGGTGCTGTTGAGGTTGCTGAGCAAGCTCTGATGAGCTCATTAGAACTGCAAGCTGAAGTTGCTACTGAAGCTGCAAGTATTCTAGCTACTCCTGGATCAGATTTTATATCAGGTACATCCTCCTCACAACCCTTGATACATATAGAATCTGACTCCTCTCCCTCATCACCCTCTCAATCCAAAACCTCATCATCCTCATCTTCTGATATGGATGATATTCCTATAAGCATCCTCAGAAAAGGCCTATCACCATCCTCCAAACTCCACAAAAATTCTTCCAAACCTAATTCTCCCTTCAAACAATCTGAACCATCTATCCAAGCTAGGGTCAGTAGTTTGCTTGAGTTACAATACAGCAAATTACCCCCTAATCATCCACTTCAACCACAAACCATTCCACCCGTCAACATGATTTTACCTAACAAGCCAGAAGATGAATCTGTTATAAATAATCTCAGCAGTCATCTATCCGGTGAACTTCCAAACATTAACCTAACACCACAAAAAGCCTCTGAAGTAACAACTTCACAAGTTGCTTCAGAAAGCTCCCATCAACAAGCACCTGAACCACATGTGTCCCCATCTGTTCCTGAGCAATCTGTTCCTGAACAAACTGTTCCTGAACAATCTGTTCCTGAACAAACTGTTCCTGAACTAGATGTTCCTGAACCAACCATTTCTGACCATACTTCTGAATTTCTTTATACTGAAAATGCTATGGAGATTGATGATTCTGTCATTGATCCTGATGCACAAACTGCTCAATCTTCACCTATGGAGGTTGACCATTCTGCTTCTGATCAGGAACAATCACAATCTGAAAGCAATACTCAATCATCAACCTTAAATAACCTACAAATTCAACCCTGTGCTCCTCCTAAGCCTAGAAAACAACCTTCACCACCCACCAGATTCTTAGATTCTAATGTATTAAAGGGCGTGTGTGTGGACATAGCTGACAAAATGATCAAGCTCATTTCATCTAGAAGTGACTTGAGTCACAGAGAAAGCTATGAGAAACAATGGAGTAGGCTCAAGGAGAGAGTTGAGTATGTCATGCAAGCACTGTCCTCAACTTGTGTAGAAGCTCAAGAGCAAGCTAAGCAGAAGCTTCAGGACTGGCTGAACGGTATCAATGAAGACCTTGAAGAGGTTAAGATAACAGGAACCTGGGCAAGATCATCTTTAAGTATCAGAGGAAGAGAACCAACTGATTTTCTGCCTCAGTACATTAATCCCAAGGACCTGGACTTATCCTTCCTTACAAAGGTCAATCTAAAGGCATCAGCTCCTGATCTGGCTTTAGCTCAGGAGAACAAGATCTTAAAGGAGAAGAATCAGAAGCTGGAAAAAGATCTCTTTGAGCAAAGGCTATTGCTTCTAGAACATAAAGCTGAAACTGATGCTAAGTTGGAAGAAGCCAGGATCAGAGAAGAGAAAATGGCCAGAAGCATAGCTGAAATGAAGAAGAAGCAAGAGGAATCAAATGAGCTGCTGAAGAAGATTCTTGAAAACACCCTCAAACAAACCAACCCCTAGTTGCACATCCTTTGTTGTTTGTTGTGTTTTTCAGTTTGTTCTATTATTAACTTTGTATGCTTCTGAATTCAAACACTTCTATATATTTCTTTGCTCCTGATCTTATTAATTGCTTCTGACTATTTTTAACGCATTTCACTTGTGATATTGATTATGCTCTGAATCTTTTTACTATGTTTTTCTCTTTCTTTTGTTGATTTCTTTATGTTAATGACAAAAGGGGGAGTAAGTGTGATAGTATTTAAAGGTCCTGAGCCCCATTAAGTTTTTTTAAATTCTCAATCCTTTTAGTTAGGGGGAGTAATTTCAATTCAAAATAACTTAACTGAACCATTATCTCTCTCTATCACTTCTATTCTCTTTGATTATTTTACTAAGCGTCAAATGAATTTAATTAACAAAGATAGAACTCAGGGGGAGCTTACAAACCTCATACCCTATAAGTCAACTTGTTAATTAGATTAACAACAATTGATCAAATTTTTAAATACTATGGTTTGTCATCATCAAAAAGGGGGAGATTGTTGGAACAAAATGTGTTTAACAATAAACCCTAAAGAGTTTTGATGATAACAAAGTATTAAAAATTGACAATTGGTATTGCTAACATTTGTTCAAGTGTACAGGACCATAAACAAAGTGATATATCTTATCAAGGTTCTGAACGAACAAATAAAGAGCAAAGGAAGTATCTATTTGAAGCTTAAAAGCGCTCCTGAAGACTAGCGCTCCTGAAGACTAGCGCTCCTGAAGAGTGGCACTCCTGAAGACAAGAGCTCCTGAAGAGTATGACGTCATCAGAAGCTGAAGGTCCTCAGAAGCTGATTCTTCAGAAGCAACAGTATTTCACCAGATATTTCAAGATTCATGTGTTGTATTTTGGAGCGAAAATTGTACAGCATTGGCAGAAGATTAGTGGATTAAAGCAACGGTCATTTCGAAAGGATTTGAAGTCATTTTGTTGCAAATAGACAAGAAGCGTTGACATTGTACTTTGTATGAACTGTACAACCACCTTCTCCACTACTCTGTTCTTTGTCTCTGCTAACAGACAAGAATAACAGCTCTTATGTACAACCAAGTCTGCATCCTTGTTCCCTCTCAACTGGAATGGATTTGAAATTAATCCTTCATAGAACGATAACTAAATCAGGAAAAGAATCACTGGTGAAAGATCAAGCTTCAGTAACGACTCTTTTTGAATGTGTTGGCACTTACAACGTTCACTTCACACCTCTATATAAAGGAGTGAAGACTTGAAGAACAAAATGACTCTACAATTTTTCAAAAGCGCCAAAACTCTGTCAAATTGTCTAAGCATTCAAAGTTCACTTAGAATTTCAGTTTTCAAGTTCATATCTTTGAAATTCTTAAGTCTTAAGAGTCTGTATCTGATTTGTATTGTGAACACCACTGATTGTATATCAAGTGTTCAATCTCAAACATTTTCTGTGTAATTTTGTTTGATAGAAGTCTCTTGCTTGTGTGCTTGAGCATTAGAAGTCTCTTGATTGTGTTCTTGAGCATTTGAAGTCTCTTGCTTGTGTGCTTGAGCATTTGTAATCAGATATTACATTTAGTGAACTCTCCTTGGAAGTGCAAGGGGGACAGGACTACTTCCGAATTGTGGAAGGAACCTGTATAAATCTTTTGTGTCCTGCTTCTTCTCTTTTCTCTCTGTTTTTCATTCCGCTGCATACGCTCCTGAACAGTATCTTCAGAAGCTGTCTAATCTGCTTCTGATCATTCATGTTCTGAGTTTTAAAGAGAAAACGATAATTTGAAAACACAATTCAACCCCCCCCCCCCCTTCTTGTGTTTTTCTCCCCTTCAAATGTTCCTTTACAACTGAAATGGATTTGAAATTGATCCTTCATAGGACAATAACTTAATCAGGCAAAGAATCATTGGTGAAAGATCAAGCTTCAACAACGACTCTTTATTGGATGTGTTGGCACTTACAACGTTCATTTTACACCTCTATATAAAGGAGTGAATACTTGAAGAACAACAAGACTCTACAACATTTTGAAAGCACCAAAACTCTGTCAAATTGTTCAGCATCCAAAAGTTCACTTAGAATTTCAGTTTTCAAGTTCATATCTTTGAAATTCTAAAGTCTTAAGAGTCTTTATCTGATTTGTATTGTGAACACCACTGATTGTATATCAAGTGTTCAACCTCAAACATTTTCTTTGTAATTTTGTTTGATAGAAGTCTCTTGCTTGTGTGCTTGAGCATTTGTAATCAGATATTACTTATAGTGAACTCTCCTTGGAAGTGCAAGGGGGACATGACTACTTCCGGTTTGTGGAAGGAACCTGTATAAATTGATTGTGTCTTTCTTCTTCTCTTTTCTCTCTGTTTTTCATTCCGCTGCACACGCTCCTGATCACCTTCTTCAGAAGCTATCCATTGCTTCTGATCACAGTGTTCTAGTGCTTTTGAGAAAACTTTGAAAAAGACTAACACAATTCAACCCCCCCCCCCCCCCCCCCCCCTTCTTGTGTTTTTCTCCCCTTCAAATGTTACCACCAAATTGCTTCTTTGTTAACAAATTATTTACCTCGGAATCCATAATCCCACAATTCGAGATATTACCGTTTCGAAAGAAGCCTCTCTATTGGGGGGGGGGGGGGGGATAATTTGCATGCATATAACAACAAGCCTATCTGCCAAAATCTTACTCACAATTTTAAATTGAAAGCTAGCCAAAGCTATAGGCCGAAAATCTTCCATGGAGGAAGCACCCAGGTCTTTAGGAATTAGCACCAAAATATTCGCATTCATATTCAGAATAAGCACTCCCGTGTAAAAATACTCTAAAATCTAACATTTTGATCCAAAATTTTGGATTGATTTCAAAATAAAAAATCCATATATTTAAAAAATCTATTAATATGTAGAAAAACTCATTAAAGAATTTTATATAAAATCTACCTGTGCTTGGCACGAGGCGTTACACTAGTTAAAGAACAAGTGGCAGGAGGGAGAGCGTGTAGGGAGTGTCGTGTTTTGTTAAATTGCAGGAGGGAGTAGAGGACAAGTGGTCCTGGCATCTGGAGCAGACTAAAGGTTACACAATTAGTGTAGTTTACCATTTGTTGTCATTTGTGGAGCATAGTAGTTATCACGATGTTAAAAACATTATTTAGAACAATGTTGTTCCGTTGAAAGTAAATTTTTTTGTTCAATTGGTGGTTGCTTCATAATCGAATTTCTACTATGGATAACTTGTTTAGAAGAGGTATTATCCAAGCAAATGCTCAATTTTGTGTGAGTGGTAATGGTAGCATTGAAAATGTAGATCATCTGTTTCCGGACTATGAAATTTCTTTGTTAGAATTTGGTCGTTTGCGTCGCAATGGTTGGGTATCAATGTTTCAGTGAACCTGATGTGTTGTGTTTATCTGACCACCTAATCCAATTTGGTCATTCAGGACATTTTTTAAAAGGTGTGCATTCATCATTACATTTTATTTGGTTGTGTGTTTGGGTTATTTGAAAGGAAATAAATTCCCTCATATTTGGGCACAAGGAAGAATCTATGCAATCTATTGTCAACATAGTCACCAAGATTGCTAGCTTTGTTGTTTATATTGTTGCTTTTCCATTTTTTCATATAACTGTTTGAACTTTCTCTTAGTTAGCTTTGTTGTTTATATTGTTGCTTTTCCATTTTTTTCATATAGCTGTCTAAACTTTCTCTTAGTTTTATTCTAGCACTTCTTGTGCTTAGTAGAATTCTATGTTTTGATTAATATATTTTATTTTGTCTTTTAAAAAAAAAAAGCTTAAATATGTCTTTCTCCCGTAAATATAGGTCGTTTGAATTTTGTCCCTATAATTACTAATCCTTCTAATTTGTCAATGCAATTGTTAATCATTTGAAATTTAGTCCTAATTACGTTTTTTGGTGAGGTGGAGGATGATTAGCGATGTGACACATGATGACTGGGAAAACTTAGTGATGACTCAGCAAAAATCACTTGAACTAACCATTTTACCCTAAAAGAAAGCAGCTATGGCGAAATGACCATTATACCCCTTCATTCATCTTTCCAAAACCTATAGACCGTATCTATCTTCTTCTCACTAGAATCCTAACCCATATCTTCTTCTTCAACCTTTCTTCTTCTCCAATTGTGGGTTTTATAACTCTGATATAATTTATTTCCTTTTTAATTTTCTAATTATTATTGAATTTAAAATAACAAATTAAAAAGGAAAGAAATTATATCATAAAATAAAGAAAGAAGAAACCAAACGCAGAAACACATAAGTTTGAGAAAATGGGTTGTAGGGTTTCAACTTAAACCAATTTGATTCGTTGTCTTGCCTATTACTTGTTAAATGTTAATGATATTCATTTTGTTCAAGTAATTCAAGTAAGAAACAAACAAAAAAGGAGAGGGTATATGACAAATTGTTTCTCCCATTTGAAGGAAAAAAAAAATCAAATGGGTAGTGACTAGTGATTCTCTGAAAGAAAGAAAAAAATCGATTTTTTTTAGAAATAACCAAAGAAACAAGATCCTGAGTAGTGTTTCTCCCATTTGCAAAAAATATACTGAACAAAAAAAAAATAGATATAAGGAAACCAAAATGGGTCGTGTTTTTTCAATCTACCATTTTTCCTTCTCAAATCAAATGGGCGTAGACATGAAAACAACAATCAAAATCAAAATGGAGAGAAGAAAGAGGAAAAAGAACAAATGGAAGCATGAAGGTCTGATGAGAGATGTGGATTCGTTGTTCTCTCTTGGATTCTCTATTTCGTTTTTTTGGTTTCCTTAACAGGTGTTTGTGGTGTTGATGTGTTTGGCAAAGATACAAATGATGGTGGTGTTGTTCTTGTTTTGCTTGAAAAAAGAGAGGGAAGAAGAAAAGGGTATAATGGACTTTTTTCATTGGTCTGAAGTCATTACGGGCAAAATGGTCATTTCAAGTAGATTTTGTCGACGTGGCATCACTCATACCCAGTCATCACTTGCCACGTAGGAGCCACGTTGCTAATCATCCTCCACCTCACCAAAAAATATAATTAGGACTAAATTTCAAATGATTAACAATTGCAGTGGCAAAATGGAAGAATTAGTAACTTCAGGGACGAAAATTCAAACGACCTATATTTGCAGGGAGGAAAGACATATTTAAGCCAAAAAAAAAACATGAGGTAGGTTCCGTCAAGAAAAAGTTAAAAAATGCAAATGCACGATTATATTCCATCGTCCATTGTTAATGACATAGATGAGATGTTAAACCGCTTTTGGTAGGGAGGAGGTAGCCGGAAGTGGTTGTCAAAATTGCAACTTAAGTCCCAAAATTCAGGTTTTTGCGACTTTGCGTAGCTTCAACGACTTAAATCTATAGCAGAATCCCAAAAACAGGTAAAATGGTACAAAATCGTGAAATTTGTTCAAAATCGCAGAATTTTGATGGATTTTGTTCATTTTTTGATAAGGTCAATTTTTGACCCGGTTCGTAAATTGACCCGATTTGAATTAATGACCCGGTTTTATAAATATCCAAAAGGACAAAAAAATTCATTCTTTCACTTCCCCCACAATAAAGAATTTTGTCTAGGCTTAAATTGCCTTTTAAGTATTTTGTGTAGGTTGTTTTGCATTATTATGACTACCAAAGAATATTTGCATTTAGGTTTTGAGTCATTTATGTATATGTATTTTGTGAACTTTGAACTTTAAGTCATTAATGACTATATGCAATTTATAGCACTATTTTTGTTTTGGTAGAATCCACGATTTTGATTGCAATTTTACGAGTCTCGATTATGTTATCTTATATTGATTCTACAAAAGGCCTTTAGTAAAATTCTTCGATTTTGATTGCGATTTTACAAGTCCCGATTTTGCTACTCCTTTTCAAGTTGAAGTAAAGTCTCGATTTTGACAACTTTGGCCGAAACAAAGGAATTAGATAGATGTCTCGGGATAGGTTAACTTGCTTGAAGTCTAAAGGTAGGATAGGATTTAGAGACTTGAAAGCTTTTACAAATATATGTGCAAGCCGAATAGTCTAGTTGCAAAAATTCTCAAAGCGAGGTATTTTCCAAACTCCTCGTTTTTTTATTATAATCTTGGCCATAACACTAGTTGTCCATGGTGTAGTATATGGTTCACTCGTGACATTCTGTTAGAGTTATGAAGGACCCATAGTTACATGTGCATGAGGGGTGTGCCTTCACCGCATACTTGAGAGATTCAGAATTGCTAGTGAGTGACTTAATTGTTTATGGTCAAGGAAGTTGAATTTAGCCAAAATCCACTCCTAGTTCCCTTCTAATGTGCACTTGACATACTCTATGTACCTTTGTTATATCAAGATGGCATTGATACAATTGTTTGGAAAGAGGATAGAAGTGGAAGTAAAAACAGGCTACGTATTGTTGGGGAGAATTTGGGGGACGAGGATGAACTTCAAATGGCTTGGAATTGGAAAGGTGTTTGTAATGCGAGAGTGCCGCCGAAGGTACAAGACCTTGTCTTGAGGATCCCTAGAAGGTTCATACCAACCCAGAAAAGGCTAAATGAGTGTCATGTCCCATGTTCGTCTAGCTGTGCATTTTTCGTTGGATTGGAGGAGATTGAGTGGCATTTGATTTTTCAATGTGAAAATAGTGTTCCCTGTTGGGATGCAGCAGGGCTGTGAGATGTTCTCAGGCATAACAATGTGGTGTTAGACATCCAAGAGAAGTGGAAGCGGTAGTAGTGTTTTAGGTTATGATAATGTTGTTATGGAGGATATGGTATAGAGTGGTGATAGTCTGATAGGTAGACACCAATAGGTGGCATAAATGAGTATGTATGGAACCGTCAACTGATGACGGCCCAGCATATAGTCAAGACCGCAAGCTGGCTCATGGGATTGTATGATTCTACGATCCACGGAACCACGCCGTGCAGCGATACTAATGGTTGCTACCAGACAAACTATAAAGGCATATGTGCTTATTGTTTTTTAGTTTGTTTTGAATCCAACTTTGATTGTTGTTTTATTTTTATGTTTCTGCTGGTCAAGTACTTAATGCCTCACAATTTTATATTTACTGTAGTTCAAGGTCCAAAAATATCTTCATTTTGAAACCAACGATTAGTTTGCATGCAGGATATTTCCTCGCTTCCACCATCGGAATGAAGCTGCATTTCCATGGTGCAGATATTATTGCTTTCACCTATGATCAATATACAGTTTTTGACCCGTTACTTTTTATGATGAGCATATTATACAGGCATTGTGGTTAAGGCTCTTCTACTCTTAGTGCTTCAATTATTTGCTTCAATCATAACATCTGTGTAGTTTGAAATGTTTATTGCTTGTAGACATTTGAATCAAGTACATATCTTGTATGTCAAAATGTCTGGATAATTTGTACATATTTCTTCCATATCATGATCAATTGATCACTTTCTACTTAGAGTTCAGTAATTTGAACAAAATTGTAATGTATCATGACCATTCTATTAAGAACGAGTGTGCGGCGGCATGGCAAGATTGACATTGTAAAATTTATTCATTTCTTCTTTTTAATACTAGACAAAAGAATTTGATATATTACTTGCTGTCATGTTGTAGATGTCACATGAAAATATTGTAACTCAAACACAGAATTAGCAAACAAAGTAGAGGCAAACTTCAAGGCATCAACATAATTGTCGACTGAGGGAGATTTAGGTTCAGGTAACAAGCTTCAAAGTTGATGAAAACTTCTCCCCCCACCCACCCACCCACATTTTATTTACAACGGTAGCGAAACAATAATAAAGTTACAGTAGATTATTGTCTTTGAAAAATTAGAGGAACTGTAGTGGCATTTTAGCAGACTTCAAGAGAGTCTAGTAAATTATGCCTTATTATATAATTATTTCACTAAATCACATCGACATTGCCAACTGTGGGTCAAAAATACGATTTAGAGTTGCAGCCAATCGAACTCCCCCTTGAGCTAATCGCAAATTGACGATAGGAAAACGTGACAGGAAGTAATCATCTGCAAAGAATATTTTCATGACATAATTAAATAAGGTATAAAAAAGTGTCAAATAGCATAGTTCTACTTCTAAAAAAATTTATTTCTTACCATCAAGTACTGAACCTTCAGATGCATCCTCATATGCCCATTTACAAGCATCTTTGCTACTTTCAGTAGCATATCTGAAAAAATAGACCCAAGTTAAGTACCTGTATTCCAACTTTCCAAGTAACATAGATTAACTCAAGGTACAAAAACCAAATATTTTCTATAGTTCTAACTTTTAAGCTTGTAATGGAAGCAAGTATTCTTTGGAACAGAGGATTTTGCCATTATGGTATATTTTTTTTCTTTCTACAATACAACATGTATATTATTTTTCAATACTTGATAAGACATTTAAAAAGTTTGAACAAAATTCAAACAGAACTTAAGTACTGAAGTATGTAAGCACAATATCAGATAGAACATACTTAATTGGGCACGGGGTATCCTTAGAACCGCAGCTCTCCCAATCTTCTACTTGATCAGCCCATTCTCTCTGTTTATTGAGAAAAGAATTAAAAAAAAGAAACGAGTCATGTTCTGTAGCTCAGTTGGTAGCTACCAGACATATTATTTGTAGGGGTCAGTGTTCGAATCTCGAATTCCCCACTTTTTCACGCGCGTGTGAATCTTGCCAATAAACCACGTAAGAAAAAAAATAAAAATGAAAATAACATAAAAAACTTCAAAACACAATTTCTCGTATTGATTTTACAAATTAAAGACAAATCATGTACCGTAATATTCTGTTGAATTGCATCAATGAACTCGCTTAGTTCTGAGTCATAGAATCTTTCAACTTCTGTCTCAATTATGCTGACATCCCAAACCTTCATACAAATTACAATTTAGTAACGAATAGAAAAATTAAAAATATATATCATATGTAGGTTCTATAATGAATGAAGCAATGAATTTGACATACATGGTGAAGATTTTGTTTTCTTTTGTACCAACGAACAGTAATTTCATTCCCTCCTTTGTCCGAGACAAATCCACAATGTAGAGGCTGCGCATATTAAACAAAGTTGCACATTTACTTAGATGGAAGCATTCAAGCATGTTATTTGGGTGATATTTGACTTTGCTTATGTTAATGCAAACCTGATGGATGTCTCCCATAAAATGCGAAAGGAATAGAAGAGCTTGGGTGAGGTTATCTGATAAATGATCGATGATAGATGTAAATTTATGGTCAAATTTTATAAACTTTCAAAAACACAATAAAGAGCATACAACTGATGTTATTTAATTCTAAAAGAAAGGGTGTTTTACATTTAGATTCAGTGTCACTGCCATAGTCGAGGAGCTGGGTAGTGTAATTGCTTATCGCGGCCACGACACATCGCCCCTTTGTTCCCGTTTTATGATCTATACAATCCCCTGAATGTTTAAAAAACAACTGTTCAGTACTATAGCCAAATGTTTTATCAAATTTTGAGAAAGTATATGCAAATACTACGTGAAGGCATTCTTTTGGTCACGATAAAAATATATAGTTTAATGGTTTACATTGTCGATGTAAAACAATTTTACTCCGACATTCAATGAGAATTTACAACTAACAAGTATGACTTGAAACATAGAAGAAGGAATGAGAAAGGAAGTTACTGTTGTCCTTGTAAGTGCAAACAGAATCAGGTGTATCAGCAAAGTGTAAAGGAGAAGACCACTGAAAGATAAACCTCACATGATCTGCCCATGAACACTGACTTGCCAAGTCATTCTTTGCAGATTTTGGTAACAATTTTTTCACAGCCTTAGCAGCTGTATTGCTTAGGCGAGCCTGTTTAAAAGTTAAAACATTACAACTAAAATCATATAAGAGAATTCTTACCAATCAAATTTTTTTCATTACTAAATTTAATAACAGGATTAGTAAAATATTTCATTAACCTGAGCAATCTTACAAACAATGGCATGTCCATCATCTCCCCACCCTTGTGTATTTTGGATCAAAAGAAGGGATGAAATTATGGCTACAAGTGCAATTCTATAAAAACCCATTGCAGGTTAATTATTTTATAATAAATCACACAAGTAATGATGGTATTGATATGCTTTTCAATAACACAAAACTATATATAACCTGGTTGTGAAACTATATATTTCTTAAGTCAACATTGACAGGTAAGATAAGATGCCATAATTCGTCTTTAAAGCGTGGTAGTTATTTTATACTTTGATGAGTTCTATCTTCACAAGCAAGTACCAATAATATTCGAGTGAAGGTAGAATATTCCCAAAATAACTTGACATATGATTAGGATTTTAGATGTTGATAATCTGAAACATATAATTAAATAGAAGTACGATATAATTAGTTTGATATTGTTGGTGCTGTTCTTCCTTATCCTATCGCAACATGCAACGGTAAAATACCTATAAATAATATGATAAAATATTTAAAGGGTCATGATATCTAAAAAGGAAATTAATATCATAAAAGGAAATTGTTTTTGACTTTTTTATAAATAATTACACAATTTCGAGCATTAACTACTATATAATTTTCTTTTTGGTATCTTTAACCATTGCCCCGGTTAGCATTTCTCAAATTTAAATGACGGAATTACTCATGTCTCAAATAATATGTTAAATTAAAGTGATCAAAATACCAATGTTTTTGGATCTACAATGTTACGCCTAACTGATTGATTGAATAGTCGAGATTTCGATAGAATCAAGTGAACAACCACCACAAAAAGATGAGAAATCAGGAAACTTTGCAACAAAGTGCCGCACTCATACGACAAAATCATGAAGAAAAAAAATCTAAAACCACCCACTAAAAAGTTGACCTAAAAATTGAAATTGAGAGAAATATATAATGAGGAGGTCAAAAATTGACCCAAAACCACACACTCAATGAAAAAATAGAAGAAAGGATCTAAAGAGAGAAAATTAAGGCCAACTTGCTGGAGATAAAGGAGCTAGAGAGAGAAATTTTAATCGCAATGTGTTTGACCCTCTAACTATTAAAAAATAGCGGTTTTAACCTCCTTTAAAACACTTATGAAGTTGCATGGTTTATGATAAAACGAAATTACAACAACTCGAATAAAAACAATATAAAATATTTATCAAACCATTGACAGCACCTCTAAATAACCTCTTATTTACCTTCAAATACAAAGAAAATAATATGAAAAATAGCCTAAAATAACATAGTATGCTCTGTCATCACCTATGCATCGACTTGATGAAAATCAAAGGAATATAAATTTTTGCTTAATGGGCTAAAAATAGAGGACCACATTTGTAATTTTTCTATATGTGTTAAAATCGCTATTTTTCAATAGCTAGGAGACCAAAAGTGCTGACAACTTTTTTTGTGTGTTTGCAATAGAGATTTGAAGTAATATTTTAGTGATCTTTAAGTCAACATTGACAAGCAGGATAAGATGCGTTAGTTCTTAATTAAAGCGTGGCAAATATTTTATATTTGATGAATTTTATCTTAACAAGGAAGTAGCCATAAAATTTGAGATGAAGGAAGAATATTCCAAAAAATGATTTCACATATATGATTAAGATTTTTTATGTTAATAATCTGAAACATATAACTAAACATGTGCTTTGCCAACCATATTATTGTTGGTTGTTCTTCCTTGTCCTATGGAACGAAATTTCCCAACCATCACATTTCTAATTTAAAACAACATGTGCTTTCTGAAAGTGTATTTCTCAGATTACATATTTTGTTAGAAATTATACTTGAAGCCATATGAGTAGTGGGAAAAGTTCCTTCTGCGGCCTATTTGCCAAACATGACTTTGAGCCTGTATGGTAATATCGACGAGCCATGAAGATTTTTAGGCAAAATACATCATCGGAAGATATCTTGTCATAGGCAAAAAAAGTAAAAAAAATACACTATCGTAAGATATCTTCCGATAAATATGTGGCGGCTCATAGCAAGACGGGGTCTAAACTGCAATACCCAAATGTTGAAAGGTTTCTAGAGCTTTTAAAATGACTAGGGGAGGATAAACATGGAAAGGGATTGTCTTTTAGAGGGACATCATCTCTTTTCACTTTGCACGTCGATATGTTATCCATTGTATATGTATATATCTTGAATCATGGCATCAGGATCCGTTAACATGGCTTTCAACACACCAAAGCTTCCTGCTATGAGCTGTTCTAAGCCATACGCGGCACATATTTTTATGAAATCGTTGTTGGTCTATCGTAAACATGGGAGGTTGCAACTTGCAAGGGTAGTCTCATTGTGCTTTACATAACATGTTTTTAGAGAAAAGCCTAACATATTTTCAAAAGGCAAACAAGTATATCGTGATTAAGATTCTAAAGTTCTTCTGCACTTATAAGCTTATCTCCAAAGGAAACATTTTAATGTTCATGTCCCCTTCTCCATCAAGATGCTTAGAAGGGTCACATGTTGCACCTTCTTGCTTGCATGCTTGTCCACTATAATTCATTTAAAAACATCTCTTTAAATAAAAAAAATAGAGTATTGCAGCATAACATAAAAAATAAAAGATAAAATAAGTGGAGAAGATCGAAATTATTATTTATTGACACTTACGGTCATCTTACTGACATCTCATCGACAATTGCATCATAAATTTAAATAAAGTAGAAAAAAGAAAAAATACAAATGATTTTCCTTCTGTCTTACAATCAACATCCCTCTAACTCTCATTTGAACTATTGTTATTTAACTAAACTACATCGACATTGCCAACTTCGTGTCATTGTGAAAAATACGATTTAAAGTTGCAGCCAATCGAACTCCTCCTTGAGCTAGTCGCAAATTGACAATAGGAAAACGTGACAGGAAGTAATCATCTGCAAAACATAGTTTCATTATAGAATTGAGAAAAAGAGTAGAAGGAACTAGTCTCAACTATCATAGTAATGAACTTCTTAAAGCCTACCTTTGAGTGTTGAGCCTTCAGATGCATCTCTATATGCCCATTTACAGGCATCTACGCTACTCTCAGAAGCATATCTGAACCATTAGACCAAATTCATGATTGTTTATTCGAAATATCACAGACAAATTTATAAATCCTGACTAAGGTATAGAGAGAAGAATTAAACTTGAATGAAAGTAAAAACATATTTAAGGCTGCTAAGTTAAAACTTGTCTAAAATGGAAGCTGCTGACATCTAACAAAGAGGATTTTACTTGCATATTTTTGTATTCGAAATTATGCATAATCAATGTTATTAAGAGATTTTTATAAAACTAAATTAAGAGAATCCATATTAAATTATCCTACTAATAGCTGCGAATGGAACATACATGGATGGGCATGCGATGTTATCCGAACTGCAGTTCTCCCATTCTTCGACTTCTTTAGCCCATACTTTCTGTTTGCAGGAGAAAATATGGAAGAAAAATATGAAACTTTGAAAGTACAATTTCTTGTAATGGTGATGACCAATGATGAATACTGTGATGCATAGTAATGGCATACCGTAATATTATGTTGAATTGCATCAATGAACTCGCCTAGCTCTGAGTCATAGAATCTTTCAACTTCTGTCTCAATTATGCTAACATCCCAAACCTTCATCGCGTAAACAATTAGATAGTGATTAGTATAATAGAAAATAATTTTGATACACTGTAAAAATGTTTGCACCGTCAGTCATCAAATGACAATTATGAATTAAATCTTCATATGTGCGTTTTAGAAGTAGCTATGAATAATGTAAAACTTCTTTAATGATGTAACAATGATTGATTGACAATGCAGGCATTTTTTATACTGAAAGTGTATATGTATTAAATCCTATATAATATATATGTTTTATAAACTATATGCTTTATGTTTTTTTTGAACAAACCAAAATGGAATATATATTAAAGCACCAAGAGTGGTTCACCTGGCACAAGTTGTGCAAAAGAGAACCACTCAGCAGAATACAAGGTTAAGAGCTGTTGCCATAATATACTATGCCTTATTTACTCGATGAAGCAATGAATTTGACATACGTGATGAAGATTTTGCTTTCTCGTGTACCAATGAACAGTTATTTCATTGCCTCCTTTGTCCGAGACAAAGCCACAATGCAGAGGCTGCAGATATGATGATTAGCAATATTAATTTCAAAGTTATATGGTAATATATTATGTGTGATTTTAGTGCTTCTACAGATTCAAACCTGATGAATGTCTCCCATAAAATGTGAAAGGAAATAAAGGGCTTGGGTAAGGTTATCTGATATAGTGATGTTACAATAATATCCATGAAGGAGTTTGTTAGTCATAAGGAAGAAAAATATAAAAACAAAATAATGGGCTACAACTTAGTTTATTAATTTGGAAAGGAGCATTTACATTTAGGTTTTATGGCAATGCCATAATCGAGGAGCTGGTTGGTGTAATTTGTAATCGCCCCCACAACACATCGCCCCTTTATTCCAGTTTTCTGATCTTTACAATCCCCTGAAAGTGTAATCGACAAGAAGTTTAATCTTGCAAAGCATATTATTAAGAAGGAGATCTAAGCTAGTAACATCTTCGACTTATGGTTTGATTAGTTCAATGAATTTAACTACGGAAATTACATGATAAATAAATAAAAAAATCTATTGAATCAACTATGGTTAAACCTGTTAAACCTTTGATTTAATCTAGTTAAGGAGGCGTTGATCGTTGGAAGTAGGGGGAGTTGTGTTATTCTGTTAAGGAAGTGTATTTAGTGTTGAGCAAAGTCGAGTTAGATATTGTGGAGTTAACTAAGAATGTTTTGAATCCATTGATTTATCTCAGAAGGTATCGGTGTTAATTGGGAGGCTTTTGCGGTGGTCCTGATAAAACTAATCATCTCTTCTTTAATTGTCCGGTTTTAGCTGTGGTATGGAACGAGACTTTGAAATTGCGTGGGATCCAAACTGCCTTTTTTATGGAGGTTTTAATCGCCTTAAACAGTTCAAAGGGCTGGTGTTAAGTAATAAGACGGTGAAGGATATATTAGGCTTAATTTGGTGTGCAAATATCATGGAGTTATTCGATCAAGGTGTAAAGGTTTTATTTCCTCTTTAAACTAGTGGTTGTCGCATCCGGTGGAGTGTATGGGAGTGGAGGCAGAACTTAGTGGGGATTTGGGGTCATTATCTCTTGTCTGTTTCTTCTTTTGTATTATGATATATGTACAGGCTTTGTGAGTTTTTCTGTATCTGTTTTCTCTCTTCTGCTATACCGCTGTGATGTGGATCGATTTTCAGTGTTAGTCTTAGCCTGCTTGTCTGAGATTTAGACTGTGGCGGCATTTCGGAGCATCTTTAGGCATTTGATATCTTAGTTTTTTTGTCTTCAGGCTTGTGAGTCTATGCCAGTTCGGCTGCAGCCTTAGCTTATGTTTTGCTGCATTGCTTAGCTTCTACCTATAACATGATGTATTTCTTGAGCTGTTCTATTACTCTACCTTTCTGAGTTTGTTTGTTTTGGGTGGCCTATGTTTTAGGTTGTATCTCATTCTTTGTTGTGCAAGGGTTGTTTGTTTAGACCCTGACTTTGTATCTTTGATTAGTTTAGCACATCTTGTGCTTAATCTTTGGTTTAATAATTAGGCCGTTTAAAAAAACCCTAGTTTTACAGACAGCCTTTATAATTGGGATCAATCAACTACAAAACTAGTTTCTTCACAGTTCAAGCGGTTAAATGGATGGTATAATCTGATTTTTGAAACATTGACCACCACATTATTCGATAAATTAAATCCCAAAGATATTTTTAACCATAAATTCATAAAACAAATTATTATATGATATCATGAGATAAAACTTATTGTGCAACTTAAAAATTAATCGTGTAAAGATATTTAGAAACTTTTATACAAACAAAAAAAATTGTTGTTGAAGTTTTGGTCAACATAAAAAAAGATTTATAACAATTTTACAAAATAAAATATAGCAAGATGCGATTAGACATGACAATGGGGCGGGGTGGGGATGGGTTTTACATTCCTCATCCCCATACCCGATTCTCGTATACTTACCCGTTACCCTACTCATACCTAACGGGGATGAAAAATTGAATCTCATCCTCGTCCCCGACGGGTTCGGTATCCCCGCCCCATCTCAGTCCCCACATTGAATAATTTTTTTTAATAAAAATATATAAGTTTTTTTGCATCCCCAAGCGCAATGTTGTAATATATTGTCCAACAATATGCTCACTTTAACATTTGTTAAACGGAATGATTTAGTTGCTCTTTAAAATATCAATGGTAGTTTTTATTAACATGACAATTATCAAACAAAATAACATTGCATGTCAACATAAAATAATTTTCTACATTTGGGACGGGTTTGTGTGTAGGTTCGGGGTGGGTACCTATATATCTGTTACCCGCCCTATACCCGTGTTTTGAAATCAGGAAAACTCAAACTCATACCCAAACCCTAGATGCGATGCCAGTAACATAAATTATTTTTTTCTTTTTTAATCAACATAAATTAAATTTTAGGAGTGTATCATAAATTTAATTAAAATCTACTTTATAATAATGTAAATATGTAACTCTTAAAAAAAATCCTAAAAAAACAATGTAAATATGTCTTAATTGGATGTCCACGTGTAGCTTAATTAGTAAGCTTCACATTTCTCAATATTTATAAGGACCATGCCCACGTGGCAAAAACTTTGATAACAAAGACCTACAATCATATTTTATCGCAGCGTGGTACACTGGCGTCCAATCATGTTTTAGATTTCTTTTATTTTCTTATTATGACATCCAATTATATTTGAACAACAATCTACGCATTAAACAAACCCCCACCCACCCCCTCAAAAACAATCTACATATTAAAATCTACATTGAGTTGAGGGTAATTGATTAGTGAAGAGAAATGAAGGAAAGTAGATAGGATTGTTGTTGCTTACTGTTGTTGTTGTAACTGCAAACAGAGTCTGGAGTATCAGCAAAATGCAAAGCAGACGACCAAGGATAGATGAACCTCACATGATCTGCCCATGAACACTTGCTAGATAAATCATTGTTTGCAGATTCTGGCAACAATTTCTTCACAGCCTTTGCAGCTGCGTCGCTAAGACGAGCCTGTTCTTGCAAAATCAAGAATAAAAGCAAAATTAGTATAAAAATCAAACTCATAAACATTTGTTGCATTCATGCAATTAGGACGATTCACTCTGTTCTATATCAGACGGTCAAAATTCAAGTTCAGTATTTTAAATTATGCAATTAAAACTGAAATTTAAAATTTTTGGTTCGTCCAATCAAGATGAAACGATCACGATCCTGACCTGAGCAATCTTACAAACAATGACATGCCCATCTTCTCCCCATTCGTCGGTATTTTGAACCAAAAGCATAGATGAAACTATGGTCACTAGTACAATTTTGTAACAATTCATAGTACTTTACTCTATTAGTGTACAAAAAGACTTTTTACATTCCTATGCTTTCAGTATTATATATAACCAAATTTATGCAATTTGAAAGAGATATGAAGCAGACCTGTGGATAATATTTTGTGATTAAGTCAACAAGTTGTTGTCGATAGTGTGATAAAACGTGGCAGTTATTTTATTCTCGCGGGGTATTATCTTCTCTACCAAAAACCAATAATTTAATTGATGATGAAGAACTTATAGTGTGAAATGACAATGACATGTGAATTGATTAATTTAATCATTTAAATCATTTAAATACATGATTATATTAGTTTGATATATAATTAGTATTGTTTGGTGAAAATCAAATTTTTCTTCTCATAAGTTGGAAATCATTAGTGGCATTTCAGACGGAAAGATGGGATCTCAATAAAAAGGTAGACTAAAAGCTCCCATAAATGTGGGAATATAAGTTTTTTTTAAGTAGTTTAACGGCTAAAAATTCACTTTCATAAGATGAATAAGTGAATGTTTAGAGTTTGAATCCGACTTCTGCATATATTATATAATGTCTCTATCAATTGAGTTAAATTTACGGGGATGTAAAAATATAAGTTACGAAAACTTATCTGATTGGTAATAATGAAAAATTGAAAGACAAGTTAATCGAAGAAACTTATCAAATAAGTAATAATAAAAAATTGAAAGATTTAGTTGGTGCTAAAAGTTTATTTAAATTGAGTTTTATTTTTAGACAAAGTAGCAAACACTTTGTATGTTCGCAAGACAGTTTGGTTTCGTCTTAATATAATATGTTGTTTAAACCAATAAAACATATACATATATGTTTGGGTTGAATTCAGACATTTTTAGGATAAAGCCAAAACTGATACTCACACATTCGAATAAATGCTCAACCCAAACGCTACATATTGATTCCAATTGTGGTTTGGTTAAGTTTTTTCCGAACCGATGAACACTGTTACATTCAATGCATTTAGAACGAATCAATGTTAACACACATCCGAGGAAAAGGGACAAGGTTATGGTGCATAAGTCATTTCCTTATACACCATGTATAAACACTTCACAATCATTAGATTTCCTTCACACTCTCGCAATCTGATCGCACACACGCCTCTGAAGCTTTGCTCGCTCGCTCCGACCTGATTTTCATCTTTGTTCGCCGCTCCGATGTGATTTATCCGGCGAGGTTGCACGGATTTCTCCAACGACATTCATTTCCTTCTCCAAAACTGCTAGAAACCATTAAGTACATTTAATGGTTTTGGAGTACAACTCACAGAAACCATTTCATTCCTCCTCTTCCAATTGTGTCAGTCCAAAACTGAATGATGACAATGGCTCTAGGTCCTTAGTTTTTTTCACCTGCTAGAAACCATTAAGTACATCTAATGGTTTTGGAGTACAACTCACAAAAACCATTTCTAGATTTATGCAGGGTGCATAAGGATTTCCTTATGCACCATAACCGCACCTCAGGAAAAGTACCAAACACGCCATCAATCATGGATCACTATTAGGGTTGAAATGAGGATAGGTTATAAAGAATATTTGTTGTTTTTCTTAAACAAATTGTCATAAAATAAGAATCCTCTAGTTCATCTTTTATTTCTGTGGGAGAAGCCATGTTTTCAAGGATGATGAAATCAATGTTAACTATGAACTAGAAGAGTTCTACGACTACTCATCATGTTGCACCCTCCTCATCATATCCCTCCCGACCTGAGCCCTATAACTCTCAAACTGTCCTACAACTAGGATGGATTGACAATTGGGAAGCTTGTGTGATAAGCGTAAGCCACCCATCACCAAGCTTTACACCCGCAGACAGGGAGCAAGAGAAGCAACAACTGTGAACCACTAGCAACAGGGAACTCAACACCCAAGGGGCGCAAGTCACCAAACAATCACGACCCACCCAAGGGGTGCATGGTTAAGAGATGTGAATCAAGGAGGCATGACCCTTTGGTGTAGAGACGCGTCTAGTGGTTCCAATAAGGGCGGCCCAGGAAGGTACATACAACTGGTGGAGAAAGGACACAACCCTTAAAGCCAAACAACATCAATTATGTCAGCGGTTACCAATAGGAACAGTCACATCATCAGTTCTGAATTGTGGAGAGACAGGCTCTCGAAAACCTGTGTAGTATTATATCCCAATTTATCTATACAAATTATACATATATATTTTGTTTCTTTATTTTCAATCCATTTTGTTCAGATCCTTATCAATTTGAATCAGAGCCCTGTCCACGCGCTTTGCTTCCAAAAATGGCAACAACTCGAACTAATTCTGATAATACAGACACAATGGAGAAAATTTTGGAATGTTGATGACTGGCCAACAAAATCGAGATGCAGTACGACGACAAAAATTTTATTGAATTTAAATGCTAAAAACACCATAAACTAAGTCTTATCAACTATCATGAGAAGAGGACAAAATATTTTATAGTTCAGATAAATGAAAGAAAAGGCTTGTACAATAATAAAAATGGAATATTCAGAAAAATACATAAAAAATGAAAGCTCACTATGTCTTAAGAGGTATTACATCGTAGGGTAAGCTAATTAAGTTTCTTTCATAAATTTGATTATTACCATTGATATATAATTTGTCCGGTAAAATTCTCTCAGACATCATCATAAATTAGCTCAGTAGTGGCAACAAACTTTATTTTTACAAAAATTTCTCAAGAGATAGATACACACTTTGTTCGTCAACAAGATGGTTGTTAGATGTTGTTGATATGACAAGATGAACACTAATGTGTAGCCTTGAGAAACAGAGGAAAATAAAATACTCGTGAAGCCTACATGGATAGATTTAAGAATACTTGGTTTATAGTGAATTAAGTCCTTCGAGTGAAGAAGGAAAAATCACTATGTGAAGGAAGACTACATATAAAAAAAAAAATTGTTGCTAGCTAATGTAAAAACATCTATGCATTCTTTTCCTTTATATCTTTACTTATAGTTAGTTCTTTTTTCCTTTTCTTTTAATCAAGTGCTTTATTGAAAAGAAGAAAAACATATTTATAATATACCTAAGAAAAAGTTTTAAAGGGTCAACACAATTACCCCATCCCATATCCTTGTGTTTTTCATCACTTTCAATCAATTGTGTTAATTAATTAATTCTTTTTTAAGAAACTAAAATAGAATATAGAGAAATGCTAGCAATACACGCTTTTCAACACACTTTCTTTGATTGGTTAAAATTTACATGGAACCCACCATATTTATACGGGACCCACATAATTTGGTAGGAGTGTGAATTTTAACCAATAAAAAAGAGTGTG